>JARQOC010000004.1:487296666-487362362 GCA_033576535.1 Allobates femoralis | reverse complement strand
AAATAATAACATTAATAGCATAAATAATAGCATTAATAGCATTAGTATTAGCATTAATAGCATTAAAAATAGCATTAATAGCAATATTATTTGCATTAATAGCATTTATTATTACCATTAATAGCATAATTATTAGCATTAACAGCATTATTATTAGCATTAATAGCATTTAATAGCATTATTAATAGCATTTAATAGCATAAATATTAGCCTTAATAGCATTATTAAGAGCATTAATAGGATTATTATTAGCATTAATATTAGCATTAATCTCATAATTATTAGCATTAATAGCATTAATATTAGCAGTAATAGCATTATTATTAGCATTAATAGCATTATTAATAGCATTAATAATACAATTAATAGCATTAATAATACAATTAATAACATTAATATTAGCATTATTAGCATTAATAGCATTATTAATAGCATTAATAGCATGAATATTAGCCTTAATAGCATTATAATAGCATTATTATTATCATTATTAGCATTAATATTACCATAAATAGCATAATTATTAGCATTAATAGCATTATTATTAGCACTAATAGCATTATTAATAGCAGTATTAGCATTAATAATAGCATTAATAGCATTATTAATAGCATTAAAAGCATGATTATTAGCTTTAATAGTATTAATAATATGATTAATAGCATTAATATTAGCATTATTAACATTAATAGCATAATTTAGTAGCATTTATAGAATTTTTAATAGCATTAATAGCATTAATATTAGCATTAATAGCATTTATTAATTGCAAGAATAGCATTATTAATAGCATTAATAGCATAATTAATAGCAATGAATAGCATAAATAATAGCAATAGCATAAATAATAGCATTAATAAAATTAATAGCAATATTATTAGCATTAAGAATAGCATTAATAGCATGATTATTAGCCTTAATAGCATTAATAGCATTATTAGCATTATTATTAGCATTAACAGCATTATTAGTAGCAATAATAGCATTATTAATAGCATTAATAACATTATTAATAGCATTAATAACATTATTGGTAGCATTAATGAAGTATTAATAGCATTATTAGCAGTATTATTAGCATTAATAGCATTATTAATAGCATTAATTGCATGAATATTAGCCTTAATAGCATTAATAATAGCATTATTATTATCATTATTAGCATTAATATTACCATAAATAGCATAATTATTAGCATTAATAGCATTTATTATTAGCACTAATAGCATTATTAATAGCAGAATTAGCATTAATAATGCATTAATAGCATTATTAATAGCATTAAAAGCATGATTATTAGCTTTAATAGTATTAATATGATTAATAGCATTATTATTAGCATTATTAGCATTAATAGCATAATTAGTAGCATTTATAGAATTTATATTAGCAGTAATAGCATTAATAGCATTAATATTAGCATTAATAGCATAATTAATAGCATTTAATAGCATTATTAATAGCATTAAAAGCATGATTATTAGCTTTAATAGTATTAATAATATGATTAATAGCATTATTATTAGCATTATTAGCATTAATATCATAATTAGTAGCATTTTATAGAATTTATATTAGCAGTAATAGCATTAATAGCATTAATAGCATTATTAATAGCATTAATAGCCTTATTAATTGCAAGAATAGCATTATTAATAGCATTAATAGCATAATTAATAGCATGAATAGCATAAATAATAGCATTAATAGCATAAATAATAGCATTAATAAAATTAATAGCAATATTAATAGCATTAAGAATAGCATTAATAGCATGATTATTAGCCTTAATAGCATTAATATTAGCATTAATAGCTATTTTATTAGCATTAACAGCATTATCATTAGCATTTAATTAGCATTATTAATAGCATTATTAGCATTAATAACATTATTAATAGCATTAATAACATTATTGGTAGCATTAATAGAAGTATTAATAGCATTATTAGCAGTATTATTAGCATTAATAGCATTATTAATAGCATAAATAGTATGAATATTAGCCTTAATAGCATTAATAATAGCATTATTATTATCATTATTAGCATTAATTTATTACCATAAATAGCATAATTATTAGCATTAATAGCATTATTATTAGCACTAATAGCATTATTAATAGCAGTATTTAGCATTAATAATAGCATTAATAGCATTACTAATAGCATTAAAAGCATGATTATTAGCTTTAATAGTATTGATAATATGATTATTAGCATTATTATTAGCATTAGCATTAATAGCATAATTAGTAGCATTTATAGAATTTATATTAGCAGTAATAGCATTAATAGCATTAATAGCATTAATATTAGCATTAATAGCATTAATAGCATAATTAATAGCATTAATAGCATTATTAATAGCATTAATAGCATTATTAATTGCAAGAATAGCATTATTAATAGCATTAATAGCATAATTAATAGCATTAATAGCATAAATAATAGCATTAATAGCATAAATAATAGCATTAATTAAATTAATAGCAATATTATTAGCATTAATAGCATTAAGAATAGCATTAATAGCATGATTATTAGCCTTAATAGCATTAATATTAGCATTAATAGCATTATTAGCATTATTATTAGCATTATAATAGCATTATTAATAGCATTATTAGCATTAATAGCATTATTAATAGCATTAATAGCATGAATATTAGCTTTAATAGTATTAATAATATGAAATGACACAGTTTCCATTCAGGTATATTAATTTTATATATTAATTTAATTTTATTTTTTTTATTATTATTTTTTATTTAATTATTGCCCTTTGTGCGGACCTGAAGGAGAACTGAGTGTTTCCTTCAAAGACTCAGTTCTCCTTCAGGTCCGCTCAAAAGGGTCATAGAGTTACATGGCGGATGATGCTGGACGCTGATTGGTCGCTTCTTCCCATAGAGAAACATGGCCATGTTTCTCTATGGGAAGAAGCGACCAATCAGCGTGCAGCATCATCCGCCATGTAACTCTATGAGCCCTTAGAGCGGACCTGAAGGAGAACTGAGTCATTTCTAAAGACACAGTTCTCCTTCAGGTCCGCATCTTTAATCGTCAGTCAGCGAATCGGACGAAGACAGAACATCCAGGAGCCGGAGCTCGCTAGAGGAAGAAAGAAGACCCCCGAGGGCGGAGGAAGAGGATGCCTGGGCCGGATAGAAGACTCGTGGCCCGGGCTGAAGGAAGAGGACGCCTGGGCCGGATGGAAGACTGGACGGACGAATCAGATGTGATGAAGACAGGTAAGTGATCGCCGGCGTCGGGGCTGTTGCGGACATTGTGGGGGGGGCTGTGCGGACAAATTTTGGGGGGGGCTGTGCGGACATTGTGGGGGGGGCTGTTTGGAAATGGGGGTGGGCTGTGCGGACATTGTGGGGGTGGGCTGTGCGGGACATTGTGGGGGGGGGCTGTTTGAACATTGTGGGGGGGGGGCTGTTTGGACATGGTGGGGGGGGCTGTTTGGACATGGTGGGGGGGCTGTTTGAACATTGTGGGGGGGGGCTGTCTGGACATGGTGGGGGGGCTGTGTGGACATTGTGGGGGGGGCTGTTTGAACATTGTGGGGGGGGGGGCTGTTTGGACATGGTGGGGGGGCTGTGTGGACATTGTGGGGGGGGCTGTGCGGACATTGTGGGGGGGGCTGTTTGGACATTGTGGGGGGGGTTGTTTGAACATTGTGGGGGCTGTTTGAACATGGTGGGGGGGCTGTTTGGACATGGTGGGGGGGGCTGTTTGGACATGGGGGGGGCTGTTTGGACATTGTGGGGGGGGCTGTTTGGACATGGTGGGGGGGCTGTGTGGACATTGTGGGGGGGGCTGTTTGAACATTGTGGGGGGGGGGCTGTTTAAACATTGTGGGGGGGGGCTGTTTGGACATGGTGGGGGGGCTGCATGGACATTGTGGGGGGGGGGGGGCTGTGCGGACATTGTGGGGGGGATGTTTGAAAATTGTGGGGGGGGCTGTTTAAACATTGTGGGGGGGGGCTGTTTGGACATGGTGGGGGGGCTGTGTGGACATTGTGGGGGGGGGGGCTGTGCGGACATTGTGGGGGGGGCTGTTTGAAAATTGTGGGGGGGGGCTGTGTGGACATTGTGGGGGGGGCTGTTCGGACATTGTGGGGGGGCTGTTTGAACATTGTGGGGGGGGACTGTTTGGACATGGTGGGGGGGCTGTTCGGACATTGTGGGGGGGGCTGTTTGAACATTGTGGGGGGGGGCTGTCTGGACATGGTGGGGGGGCTGTGTGGACATTGTGGGGGGGGCTGTTTGAACATTGTGGGGGGGGCTGTTTGGACTTGGTGGGGGGGCTGTGCGGACATTGTGGGGGGGGCTGTTTGGACATTGTGGGGGGGGTTGTTTGAACATTGTGGGGGGCTGCTTGGACATGGTGGGGGGGGCTGTTTGGACACTGTGGGGGGGGCTGTTTGGACATTGTGGGGGGGAGGCTGTTTGGACATGGTTGGGGGGCTGTGTGGACATTGTGGTGGGGGGGCTGTGCGGACATTGTGGGGGGGGCTGTTTGAAAATTGTGGGGGGGGGCTGTGTGGACATTGTGGGGGGGGGCTGTGCGGACATTGTGGGGAGGGCTGTTTGAACATTGTGGGGGGGGGCTGTTTGGACATGGTGGGGGGGCTGTGTGGACATTGTGGGGGGGGCTGTTTGAACATTGTGGGGGGGGCTGTTTGGACATGGTGGGGGGGCTGTGTGGACATTGTGGGGGGGCTGTTTGAACATTGTGGGGGGGGGCTGTTTGGACATGGTGGGGCTGTGTGGACATTGTGAGGGGGGGGCTGTGCGGACATTGTGGGGGGGCTGTTCGGACATTGTGGGAGGGGCTGTTTGGACATGGTGGGGGGGGCTGTTTGGACATTGTGGGGGGGGGCTGTTTGAACATTGTGGGGGGGGCTGTGTTGACATTGTGGGGGGGGGCTGTGTGGACATTGTGGGGGGGAGGTTGACATTGTGGGGGGGGGCTGTTTGGACATTGTGGGGGGGGCTGTTTGGACATTGTAGGGGGGGCTGTGTGGACATTGTGGGGGGGGCTGTTTGGACATTGGGGGGGGGGTTGTTTGAACATTGTGGGGGGCTGTTTGGACATGGTGGGGGGGGCTGTTTGGACATGGTGGGGGGGGCTGTTTGGACATGGTGGGGGGGGGCTGTTTGGACATGTTGGGGGGGGGCTGTTTGGACGTTGTGGGGGGGGCTGTGTTGACATTGTGGGGGGGGGTGGGCTGTGTTGACATTGTGGGGTGGGCTGTGTGGACATTGTAGGGGGGGGGACTGTTTGGACATTGTGGGGGGGCTGTTTGGACATTGTGGGGGGGGCTGTTTGGACATTGTGGGGGGGGCTGTGTTGACATTGTAGGGGGGGGGCTGTTTGGACATTGTGGGGGGGGTGTGTTGACATTGTGGGGGGGGGCTGTGTGGACATTGTGGGGAGGGGGGGCTGTGTGGACATTGTGGGGGGGGCTGTGTGGACATTGTGGGGGGGGCTGTGTGGACATTGTAGGGGGGGGGCTGTTTGGACATTGTGGGGGGGGCTGTTTGGACATTGTAGGGGGGGCTGTTTGGACATTGTGGGGAGAGGCTGTTTGGACATTGTGGGGGGGGCTGTGTTTGACATTGTGGGGGGGGGCTGTTTGGACATTGTGGGGGGGCTGTGTTGACATTGTGGGGCGGGGCTGTGTGGACATTGTGGGGAGGGGGGGGGCGTGTGTGGACATTGTGGGGAGGGGCTGTTTGGACATTGTAGGGGGGGCTGTGTGGACATTGTGGGGGGGGCTGTGTGGACATTGTGGGGGGGGGCTGTGTGGACATTGTGGGGGGGGCTGTGTGGACATTGTAGGGGGGGCTGTGTGGACATTGTGGGGGGGGCTGTTTGGACATTGTGGGGGGGGCTGTTTGGACATTGTAGGGGGGGCTGTTTGGACATTGTGGGGGGGGCTGTTTGGACATTGTGGGGGGGCTGTGTTGACATTGTGGGGGGGGCTGTGTGGACATTGTGGGGAGGGGGGGGCTGTGTGGACATTGTGGGGAGGGGCTGTTTGGACATTGTAGGGGGGGCTGTGTGGACATTGTGGGGGGGGCTGTGTGGACATTGTGGGGAGGGGCTGTTTGGACATTGTAGGGGGGGCTGTGTGGACATTGTGGGGGGGGCTGTGTGGACATTGTGGGGGGGGCTGTTGTGGACATTGTAGGAGGGGGGGCTGTTTGGACATTGTGGGGGGGCTGTTTGGACATTGTGGGGGGGGCTGTTTGGACATTGTGGGGGGGGCTGTGCGGACATTGTGGGGGGGGGCTGTGCGGACATTGTGGGGGGGGGCTGGTAGGCGGAAATATGGTGGGGGGGTGCTGACATATGGGCGTGGTGTGCGGACATGCGGGGATTGGAGGTGGCTTCTCCGCCTCCGGTCCCTGATCCCCCGCGGGCTGGAGCGGAGGTTGCAGGGCCATGGTCCCTGGGGGGGGGGCTGCAGCCTCCGCTCCATAGAGGGGCTTAGGGGGGCTTAATTAGCAATAGCATTATTATCAGCAGTAATAGCAGTATTAATAGCATTATTAGCAGTATTATGAGCATTAATAACAGTATTAATAGCATTAATAGCAGTATTAATAGCATTAAGAGCAGTATTAATAGCATTCAGAGAAGTATTAATAGGAGTAATAGCATTATGAATAGCATTAATAGCATTAGTATGTGGATTAATGGCATTAATAATAGCATTAATAGCATAAATAATAACATTAATAGCATAAATAATAGCATTAATAGCATTAGTATTAGCATTAATAGCATTAAAATAGCATTAATAGCAATATTATTTGCATTAATAGCATTATTATTACCATTAATAGCATAATTATTAGCATTAACAGCATTATTATTAGCATTAATAGCATTATTAATAGCATTAATAGCATAAATATTAGCCTTAATAGCATTATTAAGAGCATTAATAGGATTATTATTAGCATTATTAGCATTAATATTAGCATTAATCTCATAATTATTAGCATTAATAGCATTAATATTAGCAGTAATAGCATTATTATTAGCATTAATAGCATTATTAATAGCATTAGTAGCATTAATAATACAATTAATAGCATTAATAATACAATTAATAACATTAATATTAGCATTATTAGCATTAATTAGCATTATTAATAGCATTTAATAGCATGAATATTAGCCTTAATAGCATTAATAATGGCATTATTATTATCATTATTAGCATTAATATTACCATAAATAGCATAATTATTAGCATTAATAGCATTATTATTAGCACTAATAGCATTATTAATAGCAGTATTAGCATTAATAATAGCATTAATAGCATTATTAATAGCATTAAAAGCATGATTATTAGCTTTAATAGTATTAATAATATGATTAATAGCATTATTATTAGCATTATTAACATTAATAGCATAATTAGTAGCATTTATAGAATTTTTAATAGCATTAATAGCATTAATATTAGCATTAATAGCATTATTAATTGCAAGAATAGCATTATTAATAGCATTAATAGCATAATTAATAGCATGAATAGCATAAATAATAGCAATAGCATAAATAATAGCATTAATAAAATTAATAGCAATATTATTAGCATTAAGAATAGCATTAATAGCATGATTATTAGCCTTAATAGCATTAATAGCATTATTAGCATTATTATTAGCATTAACAGCATTATTAGTAGCAATAATAGCATTATTAATAGCATTAATAACATTATTAATAGCATTAATAACATTATTGGTAGCATTAATAGAAGTATTAATAGCATTATTAGCAGTATTATTAGCATTAATAGCATTATTAATAGCATTAATAGCATGAATATTAGCCTTAATAGCATTAATAATAGCATTATTATTATCATTATTAGCATTAATATTACCATAAATAGCATAATTATTAGCATTAATAGCATTATTATTAGCACTAATAGCATTATTAATAGCAGTATTAGCATTAATAATAGCATTAATAGCATTATTAATAGCATTAAAAGCATGATTATTAGCTTTAATAGTATTAATATGATTAATAGCATTATTATTAGCATTATTAGCATTAATAGCATAATTAGTAGCATTTATAGAATTTATATTAGCAGTAATAGCATTAATAGCATTAATAGCATTAATATTAGCATTAATAGCATTAATAGCATAATTAATAGCATTAATAGCATTATTAATAGCATTAAAAGCATGATTATTAGCTTTAATAGTATTAATAATATGATTAATAGCATTATTATTAGCATTATTAGCATTAATATCATAATTAGTAGCATTTATAGAATTTATATTAGCATTAATAGCATTAATAGCATTAATAGCATTATTAATAGCATTAATAGCCTTATTAATTGCAAGAATAGCATTATTAATAGCATTAATAGCATAATTAATAGCATGAATAGCATAAATAATAGCATTAATAGCATAAATAATAGCATTAATAAAATTAATAGCAATATTAATAGCATTAAGAATAGCATTAATAGCATGATTATTAGCCTTAATAGCATTAATATTAGCATTAATAGCATTAACAGCATTATCATTAGCATTAATAGCATTATTAATAGCATTATTAGCATTAATAACATTATTAATAGCATTAATAACATTGGTAGCATTAATAGAAGTATTAATAGCATTATTAGCAGTATTATTAGCATTAATAGCATTATTAATAGCATAAATAGCATGAATATTAGCCTTAATAGCATTAATAATAGCATTATTATTATCATTATTAGCATTAACCTTCCTAGCGTTATTCCCTAGCCTGACTCGGGGTTAACATTCACTACCAGAAGCGTTAACCCGAGTCAGGCTCGGGCTTACCCGCGTTCGCGGCAGATGCGGTGAGAAAACCGCATCTGCCGCATCTGCCGCACTTGGCGCACTTGGCGCACTTGTGCCGCACTTGTGCCGCACTTGCGGCGCGGTTGCGGCGCGGTTGCGGTAATCTGCATAGGAACCAACCACCTCTGATGACCCTCATTACATTGTTAATATGTGCCCTGCAGCCTAGTAAACCATTAGCAGCACTGTTGTTGTGTGCAAAGTGGCTGCAGTAGAAGTGCGATAATGATTTTAGACACTTACATGCCTGGTACTTGAGGGCGTCTCCCTGTGTGTGCTGGGACTTGTTGTGCTGTGCTCATCATGTCTGCTCTCCCCCTCCCTTATGCACGCCCCCTCTCAGCCTGCTATACTGTGTGAGGCTGATTGCGTCATAAAGGGGCGGGGCTAAATCGCGGCATCACGGTAGCCCCGCCCTTTATGACGCAATCAGCCTCACAGCACAATAGCAGGCTGAGAGGGGGCGTGCATAAGGGAGGGGGTGAGCAGACATGATGAGCACCGCCCACACGTCCAGCACACACAGGGAGACGGCCTCAAGTACCAGGCATGTAAGTGTCTAAAATCATTATCGCACTTCTACTGCAGCCACTTTGCACACAACAACAGTGCTGCTAATGGTTTACTAGGCTGCAGGGGCACATATTAACAATGTATGAGGGTCATCAGAGGTGGTTGGTTCCTATGCAGATTACCGCAACCGCGCCGCAAGTGCGGCACAAGTGCGGCAAGTGCGGCAGATGCGGTTTTTTAACCGCATCTACCGTGAACGCGGGTAGCCCGCTTTTAGCAACAAATTCCAGAACTAAACAGACCGCCAGGGAGGCTACTATTACCATAAATAGCATAATTATTAGCATTAATAGCATTATTATTAGCACTAATAGCATTATTAATAGCAGTATTAGCATTAATAATAGCATTAATAGCATTACTAATAGCATTAAAAGCATGATTATTAGCTTTAATAGTATTAATATATGATTAATAGCATTATTATTAACATTAGCATTAATAGCATAATTAGTAGCATTTATAGAATTTATATTAGCAGTAATAGCATTAATAGCATTAATAGCATTAATATTAGCATTAATAGCATAATTAATAGCATTAATAGCATTATTAATAGCATTAATAGCATTATTAATTGCAAGAATAGCATTATTAATAGCATTAATAGCATAATTAATAGCATTAATAGCATAAATAATAGCATTAATAGCATAAATAATAGCATTAATTAAATTAATAGCAATATTATTAGCATTAATAGCATTAAGAATAGCATTAATAGCATGATTATTAGCCTTAATAGCATTAATATTAGCATTAATAGCATTATTAGCATTATTATTAGCATTAATAGCATTATTAATAGCATTATTAGCATTAATAGCATTATTAATAGCATTAATATCATGAATATTAGCTTTAATAGTATTAATAATATGAAATGACACAGTTTCCATTCAGGTATATTAATTTTATATATTAATTTAATTTTATTTTTTTTATTATTATTTTTTATTTAATTATTGCCCTTTGTGCGGACTGAAGGAGAACTGAGTGTTTCCTTCAAAGACTCAGTTCTCCTTCAGGTCCGCTCAAAAGGGTCATAGAGTTACATGGCGGATGATGCTGGACGCTGATTGGTCGCTTCTTCCCATAGAGAAACATGGCCATGTTTCTCTATGGGAAGAAGCGACCAATCAGCGTGCAGCATCATCCGCCATGTAACTCTATGAGCCCTTAGAGCGGACCTGAAGGAGAACTGAGTCATTTCTAAAGACACAGTTCTCCTTCAGGTCCGCATCTTTAATCGTCAGTCAGCGAATCGGACCGAAGACAGAACATCCAGGAGCCGGAGCTCGCTAGAGGAAGAAAGAAGACCCCCGAGGCCGGAGGAAGAGGATGCCTGGGCCGGATAGAAGACTCGTGGCCCGGGCTGAAGGAAGAGGACGCCTGGGCCGGATGGAAGACTGGACCGGACGAATCAGATGTGATGAAGACAGGTAAGTGATCGCCGGCGTCGGGGCTGTGCGGACATTGTGGGGGGGCTGTGCGGACATTGTGGGGGGGGCTGTGCGGACATTGTGGGGGTGGGCTGTACGGACATTGTGGGGGGGGCTGTTTGGAAACTGGGGGTGGGCTGTGCGGACATTGTGGGGGTGGGCTGTGCGGACATTGTGGGGGGGGGCTGTTTGAACATTGTGGGGGGGGCTGTTTGGACATGGTGGGGGGGGCTGTTTGGACATGGTGGGGGGGCTGTTTGAACATTGTGGGGGGGGCTGTCTGGACATGGTGGGGGGCTGTGTGGACATTGTGGGGGGGGCTGTTTGAACATTGTGGGGGGGGGGCTGTTTGGACATGGTGGGGGGGCTGTGTGGACATTGTGGGGGGGGGGCTGTGCGGACATTGTGGGGGGGGCTGTTTGGACATTGTGGGGGGGGTTGTTTGAACATTGTGGGGGCTGTTTGGACATGGTGGGGGGGGCTGTTTGGACATTGTGGGGGGGGCTGTTTGGACATTGTGGGGGGGGGCTGTTTGGACATGGTGGGGGGGCTGTGTGGACATTGTGGGGGGGGCTGTTTGAACTTTGTGGGGGGGGCTGTTTGAACTTTGTGGGGGGGGCTGTTTGAACATTGTGGGGGGGGGCTGTTTGGACATGGTGGGGGGGCTGTGTGGACATTGTGGGGGGGGCTGTTTGAACTTTGTGGGGGGGGGCTGTTTGAACTTTGTGGGGGGGGGGCTGTTTGAACATTGTGGGGGGGCTGTGTGGACATTGTGGGGGGGGGGCTGTGCGGACATTGTGGGGGGGGATGTTTGAAAATTGTGGGGGGGGGCTGTGTGGACATTGTGGGGGGGGCTGTTCGGACATTGTGGGGGAGGCTGTTTGAACATTGTGGGGGGGACTGTTTGGACATGGTGGGGGGGCTGTTCGGACATTTGTGGGGGGGGCTGTTTGAACATTGTGGGGGGGGGCTGTCTGGACATGGTGGGGGGGCTGTGTGGACATTGTGGGGGGGGGCTGTTTGGACATGGTGGGGGGGGCTGTGCGGACATTGTGGGGGGGGGCTGTTTGGACATTGGGGGGGGGTTGTTTGAACATTGTGGGGGGCTGCTTGGACATGGTGGGGGGGGCTGTTTGGACACTGTGGGGGGGGCTGTTTGGACATTGTGGGGGGGGAGGCTGTTTGGACATGGTGGGGGGGCTGTGTGGACATTGTGGTGGGGGGGCTGTGTGGACATTGTGGGGGGGGCTGTTTGAAAATTGTGGGGGGGGGCTGTGCGGACATTGTGGGGGGGGCTGTTCGGACATTGTGGGGGGGGGGCTGTTTGAACATTGTGGGGGGGGCTGTTTGGACATGGTGGGGGGGCTGTGTGGACATTGTGGGGGGGGCTGTTTGAACATTGTGGGGGGGGCTGTTTGGACATGGTGGGGGGGCTGTGTGGACATTGTGGGGGGGGGCTGTTTGAACATTGTGGGGGGGGGGGGGCTGTTTGGACATGGTGGGGCTGTGTGGACATTGTGGGGGGGGGCTGTGCGGACATTGTGGGGGGGGGCTGTGCGGACATTGTGGGGGGGGGCTGTTCGGACATTGTGGGGGGGGCTGTTTGGACATGGTGGGGGGGGGCTGTTTGGACATTGTGGGGGGGGGCTGTTTGGACATTGTGGGGGGGGCTGTGTTGACATTGTGGCGGGGGCTGGTGACATTGTGGGGGTGCTGTGCGGACATTTGGGGGGCGTGGTTGGGGGTGGGGCTGTTCGGACATTGTGGGGGGGGCTGTTTGGATCATTGTGGGGGTGGGGCTGTTTGGACATTGTGGGGGGGCTGTTTGAACATTGTGGGGGGGGCTGTTTGAACATGGTGGGGGGGCTGTGTGGACATTGTGGGGGGGGGCTGTTTGAACATTGTGGGGGGGGCTGTTGGACATGTGGGGGGGGCTGTGTGGACATTGTGGGTGTTTGGAATTGGGGGGGGCTGTTTGGACATGTGGGGGGGTTGTGTGACATTGTGGGGGGGCTGTTTGGACATTGTGGGGGGGGGCTGTTTGGACATTGTGGGGGGGGTTGTTTGAACTTGTGGGGGGCTGTTTGGACATGGTGGGGGGGGCTGTTTGGACATTGTGGGGGGGCTGTTTGGACATTGTGGGGGGGGTGTTTGACATTGTGGGGGGGGCTGTTTGGACATTGTGGGGGGGGCTGTTTGGACATTGTGGGGGGGGTGTTGGACATTGTGGGGGGGGCTGTGTGGACATTGTGGGGGGGGGCTGTTTGGACATTGTGGGGGGGGGCTGTTTGGACATTGTGGGGGGGTGTTTGGACATTGTGGGGGGGGCTGTTGTGGACATTGTGGGGGGGGGCTGTTTGGACATTGTGGGGGGGGTGTTTGACATTGTGGGGGGGCTGTTTGGACATGTGGGGGGGGGCTGTTTGGACATTGGGGGGGGGGCTGTTTGGACATGGTGGGGGGGGTGTTTGGACATGTTGGGGGGGGCTGTTTGACATTGTGGGGGGGTGGGTGTGTTGACATTGTGGGGGGGGCTTTGTGGACATTGTGGGGGGGGCTGTTTGGACATTGTGGGGGGGGCTGTTTGGACATTGTGGGGGGGGGCTGTGTTGGACATTGTGGGGGGGGCTGTGTTGACATTGTGAGGGAGGGGGGCTGTTGGACATTGTGGGGGGGCTGTGTTGGACATTGTGGGGGGGGGGCTGTGTGGACATTGTGGGGGGAGGGGCTGTTTGGACATTGTGGGGGGGGCTGTTTGGACATTGTGGGGGGGGCTGTGTGTGGATATCGTGGGGGGGGGCTGTGTGGACATTGTGGGGGGGGGCTGTGTGGACATTGTAGGAGGGGGGGGCTGTGTGGACATTGTAGGAGGGGGGGGCTGTTTGGACATTGTGGGGGGGGCTGTTTGGACATTGTGGGGGGGGCTGTGCGGACATTGTGGGGGGGGGGGCTGTGCGGAAATATGGTGGGGGGGGTGCTGGACATATGGGCGTGGTGTGCGGACATGCGGGGATCGGAGGTGGCTTCTCCGCCTCCGGTCCCTGATCCCCGCGGGCTGGAGCGGAGGCTGCAGGGCCATGGTCCCTGGGGGGGCCTGCAGCCTCCGTCCATAGAGGGGGCTTAGGGGGTAGGGGTGGCGGGGTAGAGGCTTAGGGAATGCGGGGTTTACAGGGGGTAGGGGCGGCGGGGGTAGGGGCTTAGGGGCTGCGGGTTTAAGGGGTAGGGGCTTAGGGGCGGCTGGGTAGGAGGCGGGCTTAGGGGGTAGGGGCGGCGGGGTAGGGCCTTAGGGGCTGCGGGGTTTACGGGATAGTGGCGGCGGGGTTAGGAGGCGGGCTTAGGGGGTAGGGGCTTAGGGGGTAGGGGCAGGCTCCGGAGCACTGTGTCAGCATGTGCTGACAGCAGCGGCTCCGGAGCGGGATCGGAGCGGGGGTGTGCAGACATATGGGGGGGGTGAGGACATATGGGGGGGGTGTGGTGACAGGGGTTGGGGGTGTGTGCTGACAGCAGCGAGGGGTCGCAATGCCCGCTACGCGGGCAATGCTTCGCTCGTGGTGACGTCACAGAGTGACAAAGCCACGGTCTTTTGCGGGGTCCGACACGGAGGTACCTACGGCAATTATATAGTAGATATAAAGCTGAATGTGTGTGTGTATGTATATCCAGGATTGGCATCTACACCGTCGCAAAATACAGCCACAAAATTTTGCACAGTCACACGTCTGGACCCCGGGAGCATCATAGGCTATGTTGTGAGGCAAAATTTTAACCCCGCACATTCCAATTCACCAAACAATTTTGCCCCTATCTACATAATGGGGAAAAAGTGACAGTTACCAGTTGACAGTTGTGAATGAGAGGGGCTTAATGATAGCGCCAAAGACTAACAGCACATACCAGCATATAATCACTAAGGTTGGGCCCAACATGAGATATTCACCACGCATGGGGACATGTATACACACCACACGCACACAAAGAGTAACAGCAAGTGTATAGTCGCTAAGATGCAGCCCCAACATTGGATACTCACCACGCACCCGAAAAAAACACACACACACCACAAAGAGGACACCCCCACACACCCCACAGGGACACACACACCCTATAGCGACACATGCACTCACCCCACAGGGACACACACACACACACACCACAAAGAGACAGACACACAGACCCCCCCCACAGGGACACACACACATAGCCACCCTATAGGGACACATGCACTCACCCCCAGGGACACACACACACCACAAAGAGACACACACACCACACAGACCCCCCCACAGGGACACACACACATACACACCCTATAGGGACACATGCACTCACCCCACAGGGACACTCACACACACACCCCACAAAGAGACACACACAACACAGAGAGACACACCTCACACAGATACCCCCCCCCAAGGGACACACACATACACACCCTATATTGCCTATAGCAATCAATCACAGCTCAGCTTCTATTTTCTTACAGGTCATTAATATGACATATTCAAATTCTATTTTGTTATAGCTAACATCAGTTATTTATTAACCCGGGCATAGCCGGGAACTACGGCTAGTATATAATATTATGTTATGTATATGTGTATATATATATATATACATATATATATATAAAAGAGAAAAAAAAGAGAAGGTTTGTGTACCAAGAACTTCAGAAATAAAAAGATAAGATTTTTGAGTTTTTTGAAAAAACGTAAGTTTTTAAACTTTTTTCTCAGGTATATATAGCTTGTTAGCACATGTACATCATTGGGAGTAGCTGTGTGCTGCAGAGTACTTTTTTCTAGTATATATATATATATATATATATATATATTATGTATATAATATCTCTTATAATAAAAGTCCTAAGCCAGCTTCCGTCACTATGTAACGTTTATGACGTCACATCCGGGACAGAAGCTGACTATACACCAGTCGTGGGTGATCCAAGATGGCCAACCTTTGGCAGTAGCGGGGCTTTCAAAGCCCCACTACTGCCATCAGAAGCCTCTGCTCTGCCCCACAGTCTCCACTGACACACCATCATACTCCTCACCCCCCCCCCCCTCTCTTACTGCACCTCCACACACACGCGATCCCCCGGCCACTTCATATACGCCCCTCATCTCTGTACAGACTCACACTCATACCCCCACACTCATACCCCCATGCACTCTCACGCCGACATCTATACTCACCGACACCAGTCCGCTAACACGCCGCCGACATCCCATCTTCTCCGTGACGCCGACGCCATGTTGGATCCACCCCGTCCGGCCCGGCGACATCCATCTTCGACGATGTTTTCTCGTGAGACTACCCACCCGCCATGTTGGATCTTGCGAGATCCAAGATGGCGGCCGGGAAGTCTCGCAATACTTCCCGGCCGCCATGTTGGATCGCGCCACATCCAAGATGGCGTTCTGGAAGTTTCGCGAGACTTTCCGGACGCCATCTTGGATGTGGCACAATTTAACCTGGCGGCCGAGAAGTATCGCGAGACTTCCTGGACGCCATTTTGATTCGCTGGATTTCAACGTTTATTTCACGCCGCACTGCAGCGCCGCCCCCACTTGCCTGTACCTCCTCACTCCGCCTGCTCTCCACCATTACTTCTCCCGGATTTCAGCATAGCCAACATTTAACTGAGCCTCCTCACTTCTCCTGCGGTCTGCCCTCACTACTACAGTATATATATGTATAAGTACTTATAAGTCTACATAAAGACATTGTTGAGCACATATTTAAATAAGGACAAAACCGCTCTGCCCTCACTACTGCTGTAAATCTATAAGGACCTAGAAGTCTATATAAAGACATTATTGACCCCATATTTAAATAAGGACAAAAGTAGCCATAATTGACCACACTTCTGGAGGAGCCCTTTGGGATTAACCCTTCCCACCTACGGTACATAAGGATATAAGGCTTACTCTACAAGGACATAAATGAGTCAATATTTTTATAAGGACTTAACTATACATTATTAAGCACACTCCTGGAGGAAACCTTTGGAATTAACCCTTCAGACATAAATAAGGACTTAGGAATACTTCTATAACGACACAATAGAGCACATATTTAACTAAGGACATAAGTAACCGTTATTAAGCATTTTCCTGGATGAGCCCTTTGTCATTACCCCTTTGGACATAAATAAGGACATAAGGATAAGTCTATAAGGACATAATCTACTGTATAATCTCCTAATCGTGTTTGTCTGATGCCGAAATCGCGCACCAGCACCAGGGTGAGTGAGGAGTATGCAAAACTCCAGGAGTGTGCTTAATAACGTGCTGAATCCCGGTGACATTGGCGCCGCTGTCGCCGAGATACGCGCGTCCGGCCACGGCCATCCTCGGGAGATCAACGGGATCTCCTGGCGGTGGCAGCAGCGTGCGCGAGCCAGCCGGGAGATGACCGGCGTCAGCCAGTAATCTCGCAGCTGGCGAGCCGTTGACCTCTGTGCAGCAGTAACTCAGCCGTGTCCACCTGACGCACAGAGGTCCACGGCGAGCCAGCCGGGAGATGACCCGTGCGGCATTCAAACCGCGTGTCAAGCTGCGGTACTTTTCTGATTGGTGCAATCAGAGAAGTAGCAGGGCTTGGCGCACGGTTTGAATGCGCGTTCATTAGTCGCCGCGGCCCGACCAATCAGAGGAGTGGCGCGTGCCAAGGCGCCATATCTAAAATACTTTTAAAATAATTTTAAATATGGCGCCATAGCGCGCGCCACTATTCTGATTGGTCACTGCATTCAGCGCTGACCAATCAGAAGAGCGGCATTCAAACCGCGTGCCGCTTCACTGATTGACCGCCGCGTTCAGCGCCAACCAATCAGGATAGTGGCGCACACCATGGCGCCATATTTCAAATACACTGTGCTCAGTGTATTTGAAATATGGCACGCGCCACTCCTCTGATTGGTCGGCGCTGAACGCGGCAACCAATCAGAGGAGTGGTGCACGCCAAGCCGCACATTGTATTTCAAATATGGCACCATATGGCACCACTATTCTGATATCATCCCCTCCAGGAAGACAACGGAATGGAGCGGCGGTGAGTGTCCCCACAGCGTGCGGGCTCCTCACTGCCTCCTCCATCCCCTCAGCCTCCCCATCCTCACAGCCTCCTCAGTCCTCACAGCCTCCTCCATCCCACCAGCTTCCCCATCCTCACAGCTTCCTCCATCCCTAAGCCTCCCCTTACTCACAGCCTCCCCATCCTCACAGCCTCCTCCATCCTCACAGCCTCCTCCATCCTCACAGCCTCCTCCATCCTCACAGCCTCCTCCATCCTCAGCCTTCTCCATCCTCACAGCCTCCTCCATCCTCACAGCCTCCCCATCCTCAGCCTCCTCCATCCTCACAGCCTCCTCCAACCCTCAGCCTCCCATCCTTGCAACCTCCTCCATTCTCTCAGCCTCCTCAGTCCTCACAGCCTCCTCCATCCCTCAGCCTCCCCATCCTCACAGCCTCCTCCATCCTTACAGCCTCTTCATCCCCTCAGCCTCCCCATCCTCACAGCCTCCTCCATCCCCTCCAGGAAGACAGCAGAATGGAGCTGCGGTGAGTGTCCCCACAGCGTGCGGGTTCCTCACAGCCTCCCTATCCTCCCAGGCTCCCCTATCCTCCCAGCCTCCCCTATCCTCACAGCCTCCCCTAACCTCACAGCCTCCCCTATCCTCACAGCCTCCCCATCCCCTCAGCCTCCTCCATTTTCACAGCCTCCTCTATCCCCTCAGCCTCCCCATCCTCACAGCCTCCTCCATCCTCACAGCCTCCTCCATCCTCACAGCCTCCTCCATCCTCACTCCTTACTCCTGTTTATAAAGTCTGTCAGTCAGTGTGACGTAGTTTACTCCTGTATACAAGGCTGTCAGTCAGTGTGATGTACTTCACTCCTGTCTGCAAGGCTGTCAGTGTGACGCACTTCACTCCTGTCTGCAAGGCTGTCAGTCAGAGTGACGCAGTTCAATCCTGTCTACAAGGCTGTCAGTCAGTGTCACAAACTTCACTGCTGTCAGTGTGACACAGTCCACTCCTGTCTACAAGGCTGTCAGTCAGTGTGACGAACTTCACTCCTGTGTGTAAGGCTGTCAGTCAGTGTGACGCAGTTCATTCCTGTCTACAAGGCTGTCAGTCAGTGTCACGAACCTTACTCCTGTCTACAAGGCTGTCAGTCAGTGTGACACAGTTCACTCCTGTTTAGAAGGTATTCTAGAATACTCGATGCGTTAGAATCTGGCCACCATCTAGTTGAGTACATATATATGTAAGGACATAAGTATACGTTATTAAGCACACTCCTGCAGGAGCCCTTTGGATTTAACCCTTCGGACGTAAATAAGGACATAAGGATACGTCTATAAGGATATGATAGAGTCAGTATTTCACTAAGCACATAAGTATAATTATTAAGCACACTCCTGGCGGAGCCCTTTGGATTTAAATCTATACGCTCATAAAGCTCTCAATAAGGACATAACCATAAGTTATTACGCACAATACATAAGTAACTACGCACATAGGCATAAATTATTCTGCACAGTCTAGAAGGACACCTTTAGGAATAAGCCCTCTGATTCCTACATACATGAGCATAAGTATATACCGTATATACTCGTGTATAAGCCGACCCGTGTATAAGCCGACCCCCCTACTTTTGCCCCCAAAACCTGGGAAAATCTATTGACTCGTGTATAAGCGAGGGTGGACCTAGCACAAGTATACAGCCCCAGCAGTGTGGTATACACCAGTCCCAGAGGTAGATACAGCAGCCCAGTGGTAGTATACACGCAGCCCCAGTAGTATATACAGCCCCAGTGGTAGTATATACAGCCCAGTGGTAGTATACAGGGCCCCAGAGGTATATAGCAGCCCCAGTGGTAGTATACAGGGCCCCAGAGGTATATAGCAGCCCCAGCGGTAGTATACAGGGCCCCAGAGGTATATAGCAGCCCCAGTGGTAGTATACAGTGCCCCAGAGGTATATAGCAGCCCCAGTGGTAGTATACAGGGCCCCAGAGGTATATAGCAGCCCCAGTGGTAGTATACAGTGCCCCAGAGGTATATAGCAGCCCCAGCGGTAGTATACAGGCAGCCCCAGTAATGCAGGCCCCCCCCAGCGTCTCTCCGGTCACCTGTAAAGCAAGCTATACTTATCAGTGTCCCGCTCGCACCCGCCGCTGCCGACATCCGCGATCCTCCATCTTCATGCGACTCCTCTTCCTGTTTCCTGTGCGCGTCGCCGGGAATGACGTCATTGCCGGCGACGCGCACAGAAACAGGAAGAGGAGTCGCATGAAGATGGAGGATCGTGGATGTCGGCAGCGGCGGGTGGCGAGCGGGACACTGATAAGTATAGCTTGCTTTACAGGTGACCGGAGAGACCCTGGGGGGGCCCTGCATTACTGGGGATGCGGGGGCTGCTGTATACCGATGTATACATCGGTATGTACCGATGTATACATCGGTATACAGCACTGACTCGCGTATAAGCGAGGGGGGTACTTTTCAGCCCAATTTTTGGGCTGAAAAACTCGGCTTATACGCGAGTATATACGGTAAGCACATTCCAGGACGACACCTTTGGTCCAAACCCTCTGATTCATAAGTACATAGGCATACGTATATAAGCACTATCCAGGAGCACCCCTTTGGGAAATACCCATCTCATTTACGATACCAGTACATAAGTACATACGTACATCAACATCCTTTCTCTTTTGAGTACTCCAGCTCCTCTTCTCCAACGCCTCATACCCCCCCACAGTGTCACTCTCAACTATCTGCTCTAACATTTGCTTAACAGTCCCAACATGGGTCGCACCAAAAAGTATGGCAATGACACAGAGAGGAAAGCTGCTTTGGCACTACGTCAAAGAAAACGCTGTGCTAACGAGATCCCTGAGGAAAATAAGCATCACCTTGACAACATGAAGGCTTATTTTCAACTACGCCTCACCCACGAGTCGCCTAAGTCTAAATCCATTCGATTAGCACAAGCAGCCTCTGCACGCCGTCACTACCGACATCATAGACCTTCTACCTCTACATTGATAGTACACTCACAACTGGATGCTTTCACTTCTGCATGTGCAACCTCTTATTGCCACACTTCCTCGTCTACGCCGTTCACCTACATGCATCCAGAAACTCTATTTCCTCCCTATCGATACCACTATCACTCAATACAGACGCACACTTTCTTCACACTCAAGCTCATACTCTAAGCCACAATCAAGTGTTACCACAACCCACACAACTAATATACATTGGTCTCCACAATAGCCCCACTGCCCCATTAGGACATGCACTTCCACTACATGCTAAAGATTTCACTCATGATGAAAGTACTATTATAGAACACAGCTGTGGTGACATGAACCATGTATGTCATCATTGCCAAGCGTTGCATTTTATCGCCTATTGATAACAATTTTACCCTCTGCTGTCATAAAGGTAAAGTCCATGTACCCATACTACAATATCTAGATGTCTTTACACGTTTGCTCAAAGGTGAGAGTGAATTTAGCAAAAATTTCATGGACAATATTCGAAGCATTAACATTTCTTTTGCTTTTGCCTCCATGGGTGCCAATATTTCACCACCTCCTGGATATGACCCTTACTGTTTCCGCATACATGGACAGATCTATCATAGAACGGGAACACTACATCCCTCTGATGACCAACTACCAACTTTTGCCCAACTTTACATTCTCAATACCGCTAGCGCAAACGAACAACGCTTACAATTTAAAGAAAATCAAAAATGTCATCCTACATTGATGAACATTATTGCCCTTCAAATACAAACTATCAACCCTTTTGTGGCAGCTTATCAAATGTTACATGATGTGGAAGAACAAGAAAAAATGAAAGCTCTACAAAACGGAACTGTCATGCCCAATATCACTATGGCTATTAAACAAGATTGTACTCAAGACCCTCGACGCTACAATAATCCCACCATCAGTAAAGTCGCAGTCATCTTTCAAAATGACAATGGTGAGCCCCCCTTCAATAGAGACATCTTAATTCATTTAAACCGGATCCACAGAACCCGTTAGCTCCAAAAACACAACAAATAAGCATTCGTCATAGCAATTTGGATGCCCTGCTGTATCCTATATTTTTTCCTTATGGAGACCAAGGATGGCATGATGGACTCAAACAATAAGGAAAGACTCCACGCCTGATCACACAACTCCAATACTATTGCTATATGTTATCTGTCAGACATTACTTTAATCCATTCTTTCAATAAAGAGGAGACGGCACTCACCCATACGATATAATCGGTCCTTTATTCAGGGAGCTTTAGACATACGGTTGCAGGGAGGGGAGGAGGGGGCCGAGATGACGACGGCACCGTTTCGCGCTCAGTGCGCTTCCACGGGTCACAAGCTAATGGCGGTGTAGCACTTCCTATATAGGAGGAGTCTACAGCCAACACTGACGTCACCATTAGCGAAATTACACAGAAATCTTAAAATCATGATTCCATTCCACAACAGCTGTAGAAATCAAAAGGATTGTTAGAAACAAACAAAATACACAATTCTTGACAAGAACATGACGAACAATAGACAATAACTATTAAAAGGAGCTAGGATGATCTGAACAGGTTAATGCTACAGCTGAGAAAGGGAAACACAGCAATCTGAGAAAAGTGCATAGTGCATTCAATCATTAGAAAAAGCAGATATACAAAAAACCGACTAGTTAAAAGCATAGGACTTCAATACGGGAGTTGAAAATTCCCAACAGGGAGTTTATACTACCTGGATTCCTATGGAGTCGGTAAAAGGCAATATGCTAAGTTCAATCTCTAAATTGTTATATTATTTATTATCAGGTAGCACAAATTGCAAATACTACCAGTTGCTGTTTCCGCCAATCTTTATGCAAGTAGCATCACCAATCGAGACATGTATCTTAGCGTGAACTACCAGCACTCAGATAATAAGGCACAAGGTAAGCCTATTGTATATACACAAATCAATAGGCACATCTTACGACACAGCCCCATAAAGTCTGATAGAATTTATAAGGAAGCAAAAACAAGGAGTTAGAAAATAGATACTAACCACAACGTCAATTGGGCATCAGAAACAGACACATCAATACACCATCAATATTATTAGAACAGGTATAATAAAATTAGACCAATGCACGTCTATCATCAGTCATCAGAGAAACACGGCCATGTCGACCTTATCGTTCAGACCTGCGGCTCCTGTAGAATTTGAATTCAGGATCCAATTTGTCTCAGTTCGCAATAGTTGTTTATGTAGGTCTCCTCCTTTTAGGGAGGGGAAAATTCTTTCAATACCTGCAAACTTCAGCACCTTCGGGTCACCATCATGGTCCTCCCGAATGTGCTGAATGAGTCTCATGAATCCCTTTCCGGTCAATACCGAATTTAAATGTTCCCTGACCCTTACGCACATTGCCCTAATGGTTTTGCCAATATAAAACCTGCCGCAAGGACACCATAGCACGTATACCACCCACTTGGTATTGCAATTAATAAAGGCTCTAGTTTTATTAATACACCCTCCAAAACTCACTGTAGGACCTGGTTCCAAAAATTGGCACCAGTTGCAGTGACCACATTTAAAATTTCCTTTTAGAGGTTTCAGATTTAACCATGTGTTTTTTTGGTTGGGTTTTTTTAATCTTTTCTCTACTAGCCAATCACTAAGGTTTTTACTTCTTCTGTAAGTAACTATTAACTGTGGGGGCATATTAGAGAAGGCGCGATAATTTTCTACTATATGCCAGTGGCGATGCAGGGCTGTTTTAATTCTGTCATACATTGGTCCGTATTTAAAGTTGAAATGAAACTTCCTTGACGATTTGATAGATCTCTTACTGTCCTTATTAGGCGTGACTATGTCTTTTCCTTTGGACGTGTATTGACCCAACCTGTCTCTAGCCTTAGTTAACAAGGGGAGGGGGTAGCCTCTGTGTGTTAGATTTTTAAACAGAGTATTAGCTTGTGATTCAAAATCTGAATCAGTGTTGTTCAGGCGGCGAATTCGTAGCAATTGGCTAAACGGTAAAGCCGCCTTAGTGTGATCAGGATGCGCACTACTGTAGTGTAACAAGGAATTGGTGGCAGTACTCTTTTTAAACATAGATCTAACAAGACCTGACTCAGTTAGAGTTAAATTGATATCCAAGAATTCAAGCCTAGATCCCCAAAAACACTAGTAAAACGCATGTTATAGCTATTATTATTCAAGTAATCAACAAATTTTTGGAAGACAACCTCCTCACCCTCCCAGACTACCAGCACATCATCCACATAGCGGATATAGTGCTTGATGTTCAGTAGGAAGGGGTTGTCCTCAGTGTAGATGTATTGGTCTTCATAAGCTGCCAAAAATAAATTAGCGAGGGTACAAGCGACAGGCGTACCCATCGCTGTACCCTCTTTTTGCTCGTACCACTGCTCTAGGAAGCTAAAAGCATTGTTCTCCAATATAAATTCCAGAGCTGCACATATAAAATCAATAACATCACTATCTACTTTGTTCTTTGATAATAGCTGTTTAATGATGCTAACGGCAAGTTTTTGTGGAATTCTGGTGTAAAGACTCTCTATATCAATGGAAGTGAGCTTCATAGAAGCATTCCAAGATATATGATCTATCGTTTTTATAAAATCAAAAGAGTCTTTCACCAGCGATGGTACTGTAGACAAAAATGGATGAAGGAGCCAGTCCAGGTATTTAGACAAGGGTTCAGTCAAGGAACCCACGGCAGACACAATGGGTCTCCCGGGAGGCTCCCTTTCATTCTTGTGCACCTTAGGCAAATAATACCAGTGCGGTTTATTTGGAAACTCAGGAAGTAATTTCTCAGCCTCTTTCAAGGTCAACACATTCCTGTCAACAAAGTGCCGAAGCAAGTTTTTCAGCTTTTTAGAGAATTTATCGGTAGGATCCGATTTTAATGGTGAATAAGTGATGGACTGACTCAATTGCCTATTAGCTTCCTTGATGTACGCCGACCTTTGCAGGAGGACAATGCTCCTCCCTCCTTTGTCAGCTTTCCTAAACACGATATCATTCCACTGTTGCATTTCTATTAATGCACTCTGTTCTTTCACAGATAAATTCCTCAGAGGTGTAGGATAAAGAAGGGCTCTGATATCCCTATCAACCATCTCAGTGAAGAGATCTAATCCATCATTGGGGCTAATCGGGGGCATAAAAGTGGAACTGACGCCACCTTTAAAAGGTGGTCTACAAACATCATCAGATGTCCCCATCTGGCTGTCAGCCAGCCCCAGTAAGATCGCAGATCGTCCTGAGATTGGCTGAGGGGATCAGAGTTCACAAAGAATCCTAGAGGACCTATGGTATCGATATTGGAAGTTTTTGAGCTAGTACTAGATTTATTAGTAATACACATATTTTTTTGATTTTCAAAATGCTTAAACAGATATAGTTTCCTAGTGGATTTGAACAGATCGGCTCTAAATTCGGCATAATCAAACCGTTCGGGAATGCAAAAATTAAGTCCTTTCTGTAAGACTGCCAGCATATCACTCGTTAAATGCCGATCTGATAAATTATACACACGCAGAGTCTCAGAATTTAGTCCCTCCCAGACACTTGTTTTCTCTTGGTGGGCGGTGGAAGTATCAGGTCCTCGTCGTCTCCTTCTATTAAACCCTCCTCTCCTGGTCTTGCGCCTAAAGGGTTGTCAGGACTACCCTGTGCCCCGTCAAAGTCGTGATAAACTGAGTCCTCATCAGATATAACCTCATCCTCATCAGATGTGAATCTCCCTGATTTTTTTCGTTTTTTTTTTCGGTAGTTGGAATTCTTTTTCAATGAGGATGTGTCACTAGGGGTTCCTGGATTGTTTGGCGTAGCAGGTTTTGCAGGGGTCTGAGGATTTTTTGGGGTATTGGCACCAGTCTTATTCTTTTTATTTTTATTTTTTCTCGGGGTGTTGAATGAACGACCCCAATTAAAGATGTGGCCTGAGTCATAGTCGGCTTTGTCTCTTAAGAATTTCTCTCTTTTGAGTATTTTGATATCATTCTGAAGAGGCACGAGCTTATCATCTAATTTCTTCAAAAAAGATGACCATTTGCTCTTACTCATTTTGTTCTCCAGCTCTTTTCTCAAAATGATTAACTCATCAGTTATTTTGGCATGATCAGCCTCATTCTGCTCCAAAACCAGGAGTAAGAACTTCATTGAGGAATCCAGCTGGATTTCTTCCCACTTCTTGACAAAGTCCGTACTACAGTTCTGAGAAGCCATATGCTTAGCCACTCGCAGACCTCTGGGAACTCTATTGCACGAAACATATGTTCTCAAAGAGGTGACTGTCCAGAACAAACGAAGCTCCTTTTCTGCCAAGACAACAATTCGTTGTT
This sequence comes from Allobates femoralis, assembly GCA_033576535.1. Taxonomy (NCBI): domain Eukaryota; kingdom Metazoa; phylum Chordata; class Amphibia; order Anura; family Aromobatidae; genus Allobates; species Allobates femoralis. The sequence goes on along the minus strand of JARQOC010000004.1, from coordinate 487,336,036 downwards.
CTAAGCTTTTTTCACTTAGAACATGTAACAAGTCCCTGGTATCACAGCTGGTGAAGAAAATCTCGGCATCTTCCTCCCTGCCAATAAACCTTCTGGAATGCGTCCCGCACCGCCAGCTGATCCCGAAGGGCCAGGCTCCATTGTCCTACAGCAATCCCAGGGGCGGACAACAGTAGCAGTGTGCCTCTTAACAATGTGACAAGTGTCAATCAAACAGCAGGAAGATCAGGGCACCACTGCAAGCCGCTTTCTGGGCGGATGATTTGTGGAGCGATCAGCGGTTCGTAGGGGGTGCCAGTCACAAAGCAAACAGACAGCAGCAAGTCTTTCAATAAAGAGGAGACGGCACTCACCCATACGATAATCGGTCCTTTATTCAGGGAGCTTTAGACATACGGTTTCAGGGAGGGGAGGAGGGGGCCGAGATGACGACGGCACCGTTTCGCGCTCAGTGCGCTTCCACGGGTCACAAGCTAATGGCGGTGTAGCACTTCCTATATAGGAGGAGTCTACAGCCAACACTGACGTCACCATTAGCGAAATTACACAGAAATCTTAAAATCATGATTCCATTCCACACCAGCTGTAGAAATCAAAAGGATTGTTGGAAACAAACAAAATACACAATTCTTGACAAGAACATGACGAACAATAGAAAATAACTATTAAAAGGAGCTAGGATGATCTGAACAGGTTAATGCTACAGCTGAGAAAGGGAAACACAGCAATCTGAGAAAAGTGCATAGTGCATTCAATCATTAGAAAAAGCAGATGTACAAAAAACCGACTAGTTAAAAGCATAGGACTTCAATACGGGAGTTGATTGAATGCACTATGCACTTTTCTCAGATTGCTGTGTTTCCCTTTCTCAGCTGTAGCATTAACCTGTTCAGATCATCCTAGCTCCTTTTAATAGTTATTGTCTATTCTACAGCTGGTGTGGAATGGAATCATGATTTTAAGATTTCTGTGTAATTTCGCTAATGGTGACGTCAGTGTTGGCTGTAGACTCCTCCTATATAGGAAGTGCTACACCGCCATTAGCTTGTGACCCGTGGAAGCGCACTGAGCGCGAAACGGTGCCGTCGTCATCTCGGCCCCCTCCTCCCCTCCCTGCAACCGTATGTCTAAAGCTCCCTGAATAAAGGACCGATTATCGTATGGGTGAGTGCCGTCTCCTCTTTATTGAAAGACTTGCTGCTGTCTGTTTGCTTTGTGACTGGCACCCCTACGAACCGCTGATCGCTCCACAAATCATCCGCCCAGAAAGCGGCTTGCAGTGGTGCCCTGATCTTCCTGCTGTTTGTTTGATTGACACTTGTCACATTGTTAAGAGGCACACTGCTACTGTTGTCCGCCCCTGGGATTGCTGTAGGACAATGGAGCCTGGCCCTTCGGGATCAGCTGGCGGTGCGGGACGCATTCCAGAAGGTTTATTGGCAGGGAGGGAGGATGCCGAGATTTTCTTCACCAGCTGTGATACCAAGGACTTGTTACATGTTCTAAGTGAAAAAAGCTTAGAACAACGAATTGTTGTCTTGGCAGAAAAGGAGCTTCGTTTGTTCTGGACAGTCACCTCTTTGAGAACATATGTTTCGTGCAATAGAGTTCCCAGAGGTCTGCGAGTGGCTAAGCATATGGCTTCTCAGAACTGTAGTACGGACTTTGTCAAGAAGTGGGAAGAAATCCAGCTGGATTCCTCAATGAAGTTCTTACTCCTGGTTTTGGAGCAGAATGAGGCTGATCATGCCAAAATAACTGATGAGTTAATCATTTTGAGAAAAGAGCTGGAGAACAAGATGAGTAAGAGCAAGTGGTCATCTTTTTTGAAGAAATTAGATGATAAGCTCGTGCCTCTTCAGAATGATATCAAAATACTCAAAAGAGAGAAATTCTTAAGAGACAAAGCCGACTATGACTCAGGCCACATCTTTAATTGGGGTCGTTCATTCAACACCCCGAGAAAAAATAAAAAGAATAAGACTGGTGCCAATACCCCAAAAAATCCTCAGACCCCTGCAAAACCTGGTACGCCAAACAATCCAGGAACCCCTAGTGACACATCCTCATTGAAAAAGAATTCCAACTACCGAAAAAAAACCCGAAAAAAATCAGGGAGATTCACATCTGATGAGGTTATATCTGATGAGGACTCAGTTTTATCACGACTTTGACGGGGCACAGGGTAGTCCTGACAACCCTTTAGGCGCAAGACCAGGAGAGGAGGGTTTAATAGAAGGAGACGACAAGGACCTGATACTTCCACCGCCCACCAAGAGAAAACAAGTGTCTTGGAGGGACTAAATTCTGAGACTCTGCGTGTGTATAATTTATCAGATCGGCATTTAACGAGTGATATGCTGGCAGTCTTACAGAAAGGACTTAATATTTGCATTCCCGAACGGTTTGATTATGCCGAATTTAGAGCCGATCTGTTCAAATCCACTAGGAAACTATATCTGTTTAAGCATTTTGAAAATCAAAAAAATATGTGTATTACTAATAAATCTAGTACTAGCTCAAAAACTTCCAATATCGATACCATAGGTCCTCTAGGATTCTTTGTGAACTCTGATCCCCTCAGCCAATCTCAGGACGATCTGCGGATCTTACTGGGGCTGGCTGACAGCCAGATGGGGACATCTGATGATGTTTGTAGACCACCTTTTAAAGGTGGCGTCAGTTCCACTTTTATGCCCCCGATTAGCCCCAATGATGGATTAGATCTCTTCACCGAGATGGTTGATAGGGATATCAGAGCCCTTCTTTATCCTACACCTCTGAGGAATTTATCTGTGAAAGAACAGAGTGCATTAATAGAAATGCAACAGTGGAATGATATCGTGTTTAGGAAAGCCGACAAAGGAGGGAGCATTGTCCTCCTGCAAAGGTCGGCGTACATCAAGGAAGCTAATAGGCAATTGAGTCAGTCCTTCACTTATTCACCATTAAAATCGGATCCTACCGATAAATTCTCTAAAAAGCTGAAAAACTTGCTTCGGCACTTTGTTGACAGGAATGTGTTGACCTTGAAAGAGGCTGAGAAATTACTTCCTGAGTTTCCAAATAAACCGCACTGGTATTATTTGCCTAAGGTGCACAAGAATGAAAGGGAGCCTCCCGGGAGACCCATTGTGTCTGCCGTGGGTTCCTTGACTGAACCCTTGTCTAAATACCTGGACTGGCTCCTTCATCCATTTTTGTCTACAGTACCATCGCTGGTGAAAGACTCTTTTGATTTTATAAAAACGGTAGATCATATCTCTTAAAATGCTTCTATGAAGCTCACTTCCATTGATATAGAGAGTCTTTACACCAGAATTCCACAAAAACTTGCCGTTAGCATCATTAAACAGCTATTATCAAAGAACAAAGTAGATAGTGATGTTATTGATTTTATATGTGCAGCTCTGGAATTTATATTGGAGAACAATGCTTTTAGCTTCCTAGAGCAGTGGTACGAGCAAAAAGAGGGTACAGCGATGGGTACGCCTGTCGCTTGTACCCTCGCTAATTTATTTTTGGCAGCTTATGAAGACCAATACATCTACACTGAGGACAACCCCTTCCTACTGAACATCAAGCACTATATCCGCTATGTGGATGATGTGCTGGTAGTCTGGGAGGGTGAGGAGGTTGTCTTCCAAAAATTTGTTGATTACTTGAATAATAATAGCTATAACATGCGTTTTACTAGTGTTTTTGGGGGATCTAGGCTTGAATTCTTGGATATCAATTTAACTCTAACTGAGTCAGGTCTTGTTAGGTCTATGTTTAAAAAGAGTACTGCCACCAATTCCTTGTTACACTACAGTAGTGCGCATCCTGATCACACTAAGGCGGCTTTACCGTTTAGCCAATTGCTACGAATTCGCCGCCTGAACAACACTGATTCAGATTTTGAATCACAAGCTAATACTCTGTTTAAAAATCTAACACACAGAGGCTACCCCCTCCCCTTGTTAACTAAGGCTAGAGACAGGTTGGGTCAATACACGTCCAAAGGAAAAGACATAGTCACGCCTAATAAGGACAGTAAGAGATCTATCAAATCGTCAAGGAAGTTTCATTTCAACTTTAAATACGGACCAATGTATGACAGAATTAAAACAGCCCTGCATCGCCACTGGCATATAGTAGAAAATGATCGTGCCTTCTCTAATATGCCCCCACAGTTAATAGTTACTTACAGAAGAAGTAAAAACCTTAGTGATTGGCTAGTAGAGAAAAGATTAAAAAAACCCAACCAAAAAAACACATGGTTAAATCTGAAACCTCTAAAAGGAAATTTTAAATGTGGTCACTGCAACTGGTGCCAATTTTTGGAACCAGGTCCTACAGTGAGTTTTGGAGGGTGTATTAATAAAACTAGAGCCTTTATTAATTGCAATACCAAGTGGGTGGTATACGTGCTATGGTGTCCTTGCGGCAGGTTTTATATTGGCAAAACCATTAGGGCAATGTGCATAAGGGTCAGGGAACATTTCAATTCGGTATTGACCGGAAAGGGATCCATGAGACTCATTCAGCACATTCGGGAGGACCATGATGGTGACCCGAAGGTGCTGAAGTTTGCAGGTATTGAAAGAATTTTCCCCTCCCTAAAAGGAGGAGACCTACATAAACAACTATTGCGAAATGAGACAAATTGGATCCTGAATTCAAATGCTACAGGAGCCGCAGGTCTGAACGATAAGGTCGACATGGCCGTGTTTCTCTGATGACTGATGATAGACGTGCATTGGTCTAATTTTATTATACCTGTTCTAATAATATTGATGGTGTATTGATGTGTCTGTTTCTGATGCCTAATTGACGTTGTGGTTAGTATCTATTTTCTAACTCCTTGTTTTTGCTTCCTTATAAATTCTATCAGACTTTATGGGGCTGTGTCGTAAGATGTGCCTATTGATTTGTGTATATACAATAGGCTTACCTTGTGCCTTATTATCTGAGTGCTGGTAGTTCACGCTAAGATACATGTCTCGATTGGTGATGCTACTTGCATGAAGATTGGCGGAAACAGCAACTGGTAGTATTTGCAATTTGTGCTACCTGATAATAAATGATATAACAATTTAGAGATTGAACTTAGCATATTGCCTTTTACCGACTCCATAGGAATCCAGGTAGTATAAACTCCCTGTTGGGAATTTTCAACTCCCGTATTGAAGTCCTATGCTTTTAACTAGTCGGTTTTTTGTATATCTGCTTTTTCTAATGATTGAATGCACTATGCACTTTTCTCAGATTGCTGTGTTTCCCTTTCTCAGCTGTAGCATTAACCTGTTCAGATCATCCTAGCTCCTTTTAATAGTTATTGTCTATTGTTCGTCATGTTCTTGTCAAGAATTGTGTATTTTGTTTGTTTCTAACAATCCTTTTGATTTCTACAGCTGGTGTGGAATGGAATCATGATTTTAAGATTTCTGTGTAATTTCGCTAATGGTGACGTCAGTGTTGGCTGTAGACTCCTCCTATATAGGAAGTGCTACACCGCCATTAGCTTGTGACCCGTGGAAGCGCACTGAGCGCGAAACGGTGCCGTCGTCATCTCGGCCCCCTCCTCCCCTCCCTGCAACCGTATGTCTAAAGCTCCCTGAATAAAGGACCGATTATCGTATGGGTGAGTGCCGTCTCCTCTTTATTGAAAGACTTGCTGCTGTCTGTTTGCTTTGTGACTGGCACCCCCTACGAACCGCTGATCGCTCCACAGATCATCCGCCCAGAAAGCGGCTTGCAGTGGTGCCCTGATCTTCCTGCTGTTTGTTTGATTGATTACTTTAATCCATTCCTCAATGGTGGAAAACCAACACAGCAATATTTAGTAGATGCATATGTGAAAATCGAGGCTAATCGCCTACATTACATCCGAAAACACCAAAAAGATTTAAAAGTGGAAGATTACTGTCTTCTTCAAGAACATTTACTCAAAAAAATCTATTCAAATGGGCATCCCTATTGGAAAAACTGTCATTTTACCATCTTTTGAAGGCAGTCCCAGAAACATGCAACAGTGGTACCAGGATTCTATGGCTATTGTGACAAAGTATGGTCGCCCTAATCTATTTATCACCATGACGTGTAATCCTAAATGGAGTGAAGTTACTACACATTTAGAACCATGGCAGCGTGTTGAACACAGACCAGACTTGGTTGCACGCGTCTTTAAAATTAAACTGGAATCCCTACTAAAAGACATTAGCAGTGGATTATTTGAAAACGTCACCGCAATGGTCCATGTCATTGAATTTCAAAAGCGTGGTCTTCCACACGCTCATATTTTAATTATTCTTGATAGCCTTTCTAAAATAAGGACTGAACAGAACATAGCCAATATTGTATGGGCTAAAATTCCCAATGAAACTTACTACCCTCAGCTCCATACCATTGTTCTTCAAGACATGAGTCATGGTCCCTTTGGAGAACACAATCCTAACTCTCCCTGTATGGATCTTGGAAAGTGTAGCAAAGGTTTCCCTAAACAACAAGAATATACCATCAAAGAAAAGGACGGCTATCCCACTTACCGCAGAACCATTGGCAAAACATATCAACACCATTCTAAGACTATTGACAATTCATGGGTAGTTCTATATAACCCATTTTTACTGAAAAAATACAAGTGCCATATTAATGTAGAAATATGTGCTTCCATTCAAAGTGTTACATTTATTTAAATACGTTTACAAAGGACATGACAAAGCCAATCTAGAAATTTCTCAAAATAACATCCAACATGATGAAACAAACCTATTTGTCGATTCCAGATATGTTAGTGCATCGGAAGCTCCATGAAGAATATTTGCTATCCTATTCATAAACAATCTCATACCATCATTTGCCTAGCGGTACATCTGCCTAATTCTTAGCCACTATATTTTCATGAGGATGACGCTGCAGACAACATCTAACAAAAACTCACTACCAATTCAACACTTATGGCGTATTTCAACCTTAATAAGATTGACCTAAATGCACATAAATATTTTTACCGCGAAATTCCCGAATACTACGTTTGGAAACAAGGCAAATGGGAGCGCAGAAAACGAGGAGGTCTAACTGTTATAGGAAGAATGTATACAGTTAGCGTGAAGGACCAAGAATGATATTACTTACGTTTGTTGTTATTACATGCAAAAGCTGCTACAAGTTTTGACAGCATTAAAACCGTCAATGGGATATATAAGGCGTGGTCCGAGAGGGGCCTGTGCAGAAAAAGCGGAGTCATGATGTTGGGAAATGTTTTGCCGAGGGGAATGTGGGTTGGGAAGTGTTCCCCTTTGAGTATGATAGGTTTTGGGGTAGTTATTATTTATATTAGAAGTTTTTTGTTAAGAATGAAGTGGGCTGCTATTTTGATATCCAATCTACAGAAGGGTAGGCACTTGAAAGGAAAACTTAGCCAAACAGTCAGGTTTCCCTTACTTTGAGCTGTTAAAAGGAAGTTGGTCGTGGAGATGTGGGCGGACAACAGACCCGTACACCGTAAAATGCATATGAAATGTTGCGGATAGTAACCTGCAATGTCAAGGGCTTGAGATCCCCTAACAAAAGGTTTATGGTGTTGAGACATTTGAAAAGGCTACACACTAATATCGCCTTACTACAAGAGACTCACTTACAAGCACATAAACTATCCTATATCCAGAAGCTATCGGTGGGATCGGCCTGGGCCTCGGGGGCACAGAATAGGAAAGCAGGGGTGTTGATTCTTGTCAATAAGCACCTGGCTTATTCCTTGGTGTCTGTTTAGTATCTACAACGTTTATGTGCCAAATGGCTCACGTACTCAGTTTTTTGGAACGCTTCACTCGAAGATGCTGGGAGACAAGGAACCCAACATTATTGTTGGCGGGGACTTTAATGAAGTAATGAGGGAGGATATAGACAGGCAGAGAGAGGCCATGAATGGTGCTGTGATTCCGCTGGGATCCAGGGTACAGTGGATTTTGGCAGAGATGACGCATGCACTAAGTCTGACTGATGTGTGGCAGATTCTTCATCTGCAGGATACTGAATTCTCTCACTTCTCTCACCCGCATTCCTCTTGGTCGCATATAGACATGTTTTTGGCGAGCGTCCAATCAATGCGACTGATCGAGGAAGTGGAGATCGAGAATATGGTCATTTCGGATCATAGCCCGGTTTGTATTGACTTATTAGATGTCCAACCTAAGGGCTCAGATGTCCTGTGGAGATTTCCCTCACATTTGTCGAAGAATGGTGATTTTAAAACTAATCTTAAAGAATGGTGGGCTAGGTTCTCCATAGATAATGCTATACATAAAGAGGATCACAGACTATACTGGGGGATGGGGAAGGCCATGATCAGAGGACAAATCATAGCTTACACTTTAACACAAAAAAAAAATTAGAGAACACTTTGTCACAGCCAGTGAAAAAGTTTCTGACACGTATAGGACATTTCGACGCACACACGATCCTTCTGACAAAAACAATTGGCTAGATGCTAAGCGGGATTATGACAATTGGGCAGAACAGAGAGAAATACTGGTTCATGGACAGTTAGATGTTGACCTCAACAGGTTCGGGGATAAAGCAGGTCGCTTATTGGCGAATTTAGCCAAAGTTAGAAAACACTCTAACCCGATTATGGCCCTCAGGCAGAAAGGTGGAGGTACTACTAACAATCCGAAAGATATAAATTCGATTTTGGGCGAGTTTTATAGAAACTTATATCGCACATTTACAAACAACAAAACTTTTTATTATTGATGAGTGCACTATGGTCCAAAAACATGCATTGAATGTGATAGCTAGACTTCTACGTGACATCATGACAACAAATGTTGCTGAAAAACTTAAAACACCGTTTGGAGGTAAAGTTATTGTTCTTGGAGGAGACTTTAGACAATGTCTTCCCATCATCGCTCATGGAACAAGAACAGACATTGTAGATTCCTGCATTAAATATTCACAACATTGGCAACATTTTACTAGACTACTGCTATTCAACAACATGCACTCCACTGATCCTGAATACAGCAGTTGGTTGCTTAAACTTGGAAATGGTGAGCTGTCTAATGAACACAACCTTGAAGACGATGTCATTGAAATTCCTCCAGACATGCTCTGCACTGGCTCTATAGTAACCGACATCTTTGGAGACGATATTTGCATTGATGTTAATGACAAAGAAAGCGTAAACACTGCTGCATCACATGCTATACTATCTCCAAAAAATGATTACGTTGATTTTCTGAACTCTAAAGTCATGGATCGAATGAGTGGCGAGTATACTGTATATACAAGCGATGATTCTGTTGATGCTGATGAAGCAGAGGAATGTGAAAATACCCAGTCAAATTTTTAATCTCACTGATACCATCAGGAATGCCATCATATCACCTACAACTTAAAATTGGCACCATTATCATGCTATTATAAAACCTAAACACCAAGAAAGATCTCTGCAATGGCACTTGCCTCATTGTCACTGCCTTACTCTGCATCATCATACAGGCTAAAGTGATTACTGGCTCAGCTGAAGGAGATATTGTATTTATTCCACGCATCGATTTGTGTTCCTCAGAGACTTGTTTACCTTTTAAATTAAAACATCGACAGTTTCCTATCAAACCTGATTTTGCAGTGACCATTAACAAATCTCAAGGACCGACCCTCAATCGAGTTGGCATTTTTTTTACCAGAACCTGTATTTGCCCATGGACAATTGTATGTTACATTCTCCAGAGTCAAACTACGCAGCAACGTTAGGGTCAAAGTGGTGGATACACGACTTCAAGGAAAATTACTACCTAATAGTCCAAAAGTCTTCACTAGGAATATGGTTTACAAAAATGTTTTACTTTAAACCATTTACGATGGTGTTGGAATGGATACATATATAGATACTAGCTGTGAGCCCGATGCAAATGCATCGGGTGTCTAGAATATATATATATATTTTTTTAAAAAGATTTTTAAATAATAATCGCATCATCAATAGCAATAATATTAGCAATAGCATTATTCTTAGCAGTAATAGCAGTATTAATAGCAGTAATAGCATTATTATTAGCATTAATAGCATTATTAATAGCATTAATAGCATTAATAATACAATTAATAGCATTAATATTAGCATTAATAGTATTATTAATAGCATTAATAGCATTATTAATAGCATTAATAATACAATTAATAGCATTAATAGCATTATTAATAGCATTAATAGCATTAATAGTATTATTAATAGCATTAATAGCATTATTAATAGCATTAATAGCATTAATAATACAATTAATAGCATTAATATCATTATTAATAGCATTAATAGCATTAATAGTATTATTAATAGCATTAATAGCATTATTAATAGCATTAATAGCATTAATAGCATTATTAATAGCATTAATAGCATTAATAGTATTAATAGCATTAATAGCATTATTAATAGCATTAATAGCATTATTAATAGCATTAATAGCAATATTATTAGCATTAATAGCATTTTGAATAGCATAAATAGCATGATTATTAGCCTTAATAGCTTTATTAATAGCGTTAATATGATTATTATTAGCATTATTAGCATTAATATTAGCATTAATAGCATTATTATTAGCATTAATAGCATTATTAATAGCATTAATAGCATTAATAATACAATTAATAGCATTAATATTAGCATTAATAGCATTAATAGTATTATTAAGAGCATTAATAGCATTATTAATAGCATTAATAGCATTAATAATACAATTAATAGCATTAATATTAGCATTAATAGCATTAATAGTATTATTAATAGCATTAATATAGCATTATTAATAGCATTAATAATACAATTAATAGCATTAATAGCATTATTAATAGCATTAATAGCATTATTAATAGCATTAATAGCATTATTAATAGAATTATTAGCATTAATAGTATTATTAATAGCATTAATAGCATTATTAATAGCATTAATAGCATTAATAGTATTATTAATAGCATTAATAGCATTATTAATAACATTAATACCATTAATAGCATTATTAATAGCATTAATAGCATTATTAATAGCATGAATAGCATAATTATTAACATTAATAGCATTAATAATAGCATTAATAGCAATATTATTTGCATTCATAGCATTCTTATTACCATTAATAGCATAATTATTAGCATTAATATGCATAATTATTAGCATTAATAGCATTATTATTAGCAGTAATAGCATTATTATTAGCATTAATAGCATTATTAATAGCATTAATAATACAATTAATAGCATTAATATTAGCATTAATAGCATTAATAGTATTATTAATAGCATTAATAGCATTATTAATAGCATTAATAGCATTAATAATACAATTAATAGCATTAATAGCATTATTAATAGCATTAATAGCATTATTAATAGAATTAATAGTATTAATAGCATTAATAGCATTATTAATAGCATTAATAGCATTAATAGTATTATTAATAGCATTAATAGCATTATTAATTAATAGCATTATTAATAACATTAATAGCATTATTAATAGCATGAATAGCATAATTATTAACATTAATAGCATTAATAATAGCATTAATAGCAAAATTATTTGCATTCATAGCATTCTTATTACCATTAATAGCATAATTATTAGCATTAATAGCATAATAGCATTAATAGCATTAATAATAGTATTAATAGCAATATTATTTGCATTAATAGAATTAATAATACAATTATTAGCATAAATATTAGCATTAATAGCATAATTTATTAGCATTAATAGCTATAAATATTAGCATTAATAGCATTATTATTACCATTAAAAGCATAAATATTAGCATTAATAGCATAAATATTAGCTTTAATAGCATAATTATTAGCATTAATAGCATTAATAATAGAATTATTAGCAATATTATTTGCATTAATAGCATTATTATTACCATTAATAGCATGATTATTAGCATTAATAGCATAATTATTAACATTAATAGCATTAATAATAGCATTAATAGCAATATTATTTGCATTCATAGCATTCTTATTACAATTAATAGCATAATTATTACCATCAATAGCATACATTATTAGCATTTTTAGCATAATTATTAGCATTAATAGCATAATATTAGCATTAATAGCATATATTAGCATTATAGCATTAATAGATATATGCATTAATAGCATAATTATTAGCATTAATATCAATATTATTTGCATTAATAGCATTATTATTACCATTAATAGCATAAATATATTAGCATTAATAGCAATAATTATTAGCATTAATAGCATTAATAATAGAATTAATAGCAATATTATTTGCATTAATAGCATTATTATTACCATTAATAGCATAATTATTAGCATTAATAGCATAATTATTAACATTAATAGCATTAATAGCATTAATAGCAATATTATTTGCATTCATAGCATTGTTATTACCATTAATAGCATAATTATTAGCATTAATAGCATAATATTAGCATTAATAGCATAATTATTAGCATTAATAGCATAAATATTAGCATTAATAGCATATTATTAGCATTAATATCAATATTATTTGCATTAATAGCATTATTATTACCATTAATAGCATAATATTAGCATTAATAGCATAATTATTAGCATTAATAGCATTAATAATAGAATTAATAGCAATATTATTTGCATTAATAGCATTATTACCATTAATAGCATAATTATTAGCATTAATAGCATAATTATTAACATTAATAGCATTAATAGCATTAATAGCAATATTATTTGCATTCATAGCATTGTTATTACCATTAATAGCATAATTATTAGCATTAATAGCATAAATATTAGCATTAATAGCATAATTATTAGCATTAATAGCATTAATAATAGTAATTAATAGCAATATTATTTGCATTAATAGCATTATTATTACCATTAATATCATAATTATTAGCATTAATAACATAAATATTAGCATTAATAGCATAATTATTAGCATTAATAGCATTATTATTAGCATTAATAGCATAATTATTAGCATTAATAGCATTATTATTAGCAGTAATATCATTATTATTAGCATTTTTTTTTTATTATCTTATTTTTTATGTTATTATGTATAATTTTTTATTTATTTTTTTATTATTTTTTAATTATTTTTTAATTATTTTTATTATTATTAAATTTATTAGTTATTTTAAGTGAGCCTGAGGCTGAGACCCAGTTCTCTTTCAGGTCCGCTGAAAGGGCTGATATTATTAGCATATATTTAATTTTTTTCTTATTATTTTTATTGAATTATTTATTATTTTTTTATTTATTTTTTTTATTTTTTTTAAATATTTTTTAATTATTTTTTTTATTATTAAATTTATTATTTATTTAAAGTGAGCCTGAGGCTGAGACCAGTTTTCCTTCAGGTCTGCTGAAAGGGCTGATATTATTAGCATATATTTAATTTTTTTCTTATTTTTATTGAATTATTTATTATTTTTTATTTATTTTTTTATTATTTTTTAATTATTTTTTAATTATTTTTTTTTATTATTAAATTTATTATTTATTTAAAGTGAGCCTGAGGCTGAGACCCAGTTCTCCTTCAGGTCCGCTGAAAGGGTTGATATTATTAGCATATATTTAATTTTTTTATTATTATTTTTTTAAAATTATTTATTATTTTTTATTTATTTTTTTATTATTTTTTCATTCTTTTTTAATTATTTTTTTTGTTATTAAATTTATTATTTATTTAAAGTGAGCCTGAGGCTGAGACCCAGTTCTCCTTCAGGTCCGCTGAAAGGGCTGATATTATTAGCATATATTTAATTTTTTTATTATTATTTTTTTTGAATTATTTATTATTTTTTATTTATTTTTTTATTATTTTTTAATTATTTTTTAATTATTTTTTTTATTATTAAATGTATTATTTATTTAAAGTGAGCCTGAGGCTGAGACCCAGTTCTCCTTCAGGTCCGCTGAAAGGGCTGATATTATTAGCATATATTTTATTTTTTTATTATTATTTTTATTGAATTATTTATTATTTTTTATTTATTTTTTTATTACTTTTTAATTATTTTTTAATTTTTTTTTTATTATTACATTTATTTGTACACACATTAGCGGTGTGTCGGCGATTTTATGGCCGCCCACCTGGTTCTATTTGTCGGCCCTAAAATCGCGGACACACCGCTAATGCATGTCTATGGGCAGTGAGCTCGAATTCTGATTGGTCTGCGTCAGCAGAGAGCGACCAATCAGAAATCGGGCGGACTGCCCATAGAAATGCATTAGCGGTGTGTCCGCGATTTTAGGGCCGACAAATAGAACCAGGTGGGCGGCCATAAAATCGCCGACACACCGCTAATGTATGTCAATGGGAAATGAGGGGCTCTTCTGATTGGCTGAGGGCAGTAGACAGCGACCAATCAGAAGAGCCCCTCACATCTCATTGAGGTAGAATGGTGGATTTGTCGTCCATTCTATCTTAATGATAAGTGAAGAGGACGTTGGAGCTGGAAGTTGGCGGAAAGAAGACAGAAGATCCCCGGGGCCGGACGAAGAGGCGGAGATGGCGGAAAGAAGAGAGAAGACCCCTGGGGCCGGAGGAAGAGGACACCTGGCCGGACGGAGGACTTGTGGATCGGACGGACGATCAGATGACTAAGAAGGCATGTAAGTAATCGACGGGGACGTTAGGTTAGGGGACGGCGGGGGCTTCGGGTGTAGGGCTTTAGGTGTTAGCGACAGCGGCGGGGGAAAGCGGCGGGGGAAAGCGGCGGGAGCTTAGGAGGCGGCGGGGCTTAGGGGGTAGGGGCTTAGGTGCGGCGGGGCGGCGGCGGACGGTAGGGGCTTAGGTGCGGCGTGGCTTAGGGGGTAGGGGCTTAGGTGTGGCGGTGCTTAGGGGGTAGGGGCTTAGGTGCGGCGGGGCTTAGGGGGTAGGGGCTTAGGTGCGGCGGGTAGGGGCTTAGGTGCGGTGGTGCTTAGGGGGTAGGGGCTTAGGTGCGGCGGGTCGGGGCTTAGGATGCGGCGGGGCTTAGAGGGTAGGGACTTAGGGGCGGCGGAGTTAGGGGGTAGGAGCTTAGGTGCGGGGTGGCTGTGCGGACATTGCGGGGTGGGTGTGCGGACATGGGGTGGCTGTGCGGACATGGGGGGGGCTGTGTGGACGACATGTGGGTGGCTGTGCGGACATGGGGGTGGCTGTGTGGACATGGGGGTGGCTGTGTGGACATGGGGGTGGCTGTGCGGAGATGGGGGGGCTGTGCGGACATGGGGGTGGCTGTGTGGACATGGGGGTGGCTGTGCGGAGATGGGGGGGGCTGTGCGGACATGGGGGGGGCTGTGCGGACATGGGGTGGCTGTGCGGACATGGGGGGGGCTGTGCGGACATGGGAGAGGCTGTGCGGACATGGGGGTGGCTGTGCGGACATGGGGGGGGCTGTGCGGACATGGGGTGGCTGTGCGGACATGGGGGGGCTGTGTGGACGACATGTGGGTGGCTGTGCGGACATGGGGGTGGCTGTGCGGACATGGGGGTGGCTGTGTGGACATGGGGGTGGCTGTGCGGACATGGGGGGGGCTGTGGCGGACTGGGGGGGGGTGCGGACATGGGGGGGGGCGAATTGTGGGTAGCGGGGAGTGGAGGCGGCTGTCAGCGACTCGCAATGGCCGCTTCGCGGCCATTGCTCGCACTCGGCCAGCGACTTGCAATGGCCTCGCGGCCATTGCTCGCGCAGCATTGGGCGCTTCGCGCCCAATGTTAAATTCATGTCCACATGACCACGCCGGAAGTAGCGCGCGGAGGGGCGCTTTTCCGATTCGCGATTATATAATAGATATAAATGATAGTTGCATTCTAAATAGATATAGATAATACACTTCTATACATAGCTTTATACATGTTATAGCTATAGATTTGCTAAGCACATACAGTTAGGGCCAGAAATATTTGGACAGTGACACAAGTTTTGTTATTTTAGCTGTTTACAAAAACATGTTCAGAAATACAATGATATATATAATATGGGCTGAAAGTGCATACTCCCAGCTGCAATATGAGAGTTTCCACATCCAAATCGGAGAAAGGGTTTCGGAATCATAGCTCTGTAATGCATAGCCTCCTCTTTTTCAAGGGACCAAAAGTAATTGGACAATGGATTCTAAGGGCTGCAATTAACTCTGAAGGCGTCTCCCTCGTTAACCTGTACTCAATGAAGTAGTTAAAAGGTCAGACGTGGATTCTAGGTGTGTGGTTTTGCATTTGGAAGCTGTTGCTGTGACCAGACAACATGCGGTCAAAGGAACTCTCAATTGAGGTGAAGCAGAACATCCTGAGGCTGAAAAAAAAGAAAAAATCCATCAGAGAGATAGCAGACATGCTTGGAGTAGCAAAATCAACAGTTGGGTACATTCTGAGAAAAAAGGAATTGACTGGTGAGCTTGGGAACTCTAAAAGGCCTGGGCGTCCACAGATGGCAACAGTGGTGGATGATCGCCGCATACTTTATTTGGTGAAGAAGAACCCGTTCACAACATCAACTGAAGTCCAGAACACTCTCAGTGAAGTAGGTGTATCTGTCTCTAAGTCAACAGTAAAGAGAAGACTCCATGACAGTAAATACAAAGGGTTCACATCTAGATGCAAACCATTCATCAATTCCAAAAATAGACAGGCCAGAGTTAAATTTGCTGAAAAACACCTCAAGAAGCCAGCTCAGTTCTGGAAAAGTATTCTATGGACAGATGAGACAAAGATCAACCTGTACCAGAATGATGGGAAGAAAAAAGTTTGGAGAAGAAAGGGAACGGCACATGATCCAAGGCACACCACATCCTCTGTAAAACATGGTGGAGGCAACGTGATGGCATGGGCATGCATGGCTTTCAATGGCACTGGGTCACTTGTGTTTATTGATGACATAACAGCAGACAAGAGTAGCCGGATGAATTCTGAAGTGTACCGGGATATACTTTCAGCCCAGATTCAGCCAAATGCTGCAACGTTGATTGGACGGCGCTTCATAGTACAGATGGACAATGACCCCAAGCATACAGCAAAAGCTACCCAGGAGTTCATGAGTGCAAATAAGTGGAACATTCTGCAATGGCCAAGTCAATCACCAGATCTTAACCCAATTGAGCATGCATTTCACTTGCTCAAATCCAGACTTAAGACGGAAAGACCCACAAACAAGCAAGACCTGAAGGCTGCGGCTGTAAAGGCCTGGCAAAGCATTAAGAAGGATGAAACCCAGCGTTTGGTGATGTCCATGGGTTCCAGACTTAAGGCAGTAATTGCCTCGAAAGGATTCGCAACAAAATATTGAAAATAAAAATATTTTGTTTGGGTTATGTTTATTTGTCCAATTACTTTTGACCTCCTAAAATGTGGAGTGTTTGTAAAGAAATGTGTACAATTCCTACATTTTCTATCAGATATTTTTGTTCAACCCTTCAAATTAAACGTTACAATTTGCACTTGAATTCTGTTGTAGAGGTTTCATTTCAAATCCAATGTGGTGGCATGCAGAGCCCAACTCGCGAAAATTGTGTCACTGTCCAAATATTTCTGGCCATAACTGTATATATATCATACTCAAATAGTCTGTTTCATAGATATGTCTTAGGGCCACGTCACACACACAGATATCTGTGCAGATATTGTTCGCAGATCTCTGGTTGCAGAGAAATCATGGACATATTGTTCCATTTTGTGGCCGTGTATAAATAGAACAACGTGTCCATGATTTCACTGCAATCAGAGATCTGCGAACAATATCTGCACAGATATCTGTGTGTGTGACGTGGCCCATAGACACATTTAGATGCATAGAAACACACATAGGTATATATAGATTAGAAAAAAAAAAATAGATGCACACGTACATAGATTTCAACTACATAGATAACACATCTACTCTATAATTGCCGTAGGCATTTTCGTGTCGGCCCCCGAAAACGCCGTGGCTATGTCACTATGTGACGTCACCACGCGCGAGCAATGGCCGAGAAGCGGCCATTGCGAGTCGCTGGCCGAAAATACAACCAGAGGCTCGGCCACAAACTTAGCGATTTACCGCTGAGGTAGCGCGAGCAATGGCCGCGAGGCCATTGCGAGTCGCTACCTCAGCCGCCGCACCTGCCGCAACTCCCCCTATACTTTCAATGGGGATCTATTGCGACTCGCTGTGTAGCGCGAGCAATGGCCGCGAGGCCATTGCGAGTCGCTACACTTGTGGCGCGGTTGCGGTAATCCCCATAGAAAGTATAGGGCGAGTTTGCCCGCGAAAATCCCGTGGCTGACTGTGCTGTTGCTGGGTAGCAACCCATTTTGCCTACCAATCACCATACTCCCCTTTGTCTACCAATCACCTGCCGCAATTTTATAGTGTTTACTTTAAGTTTTCCTCACAAATTATTCCTGCCTTGGTGATCCTGTGGGACGGACGTCGGCAAACCAGTGCTGGAACCTCATCCCTACAAGACATCTTTTTGGGCCAATATAATCGATTAGTAATTATTATTAATTATTAATATTATTATTAGTGTTAATATTAATTATCATTATTAATCGATTATGGCTTGGTGATCCTGTGGGACGGACGTTGGAAGACCAGTGCTGGAACCTCATCCCTTCAAGATCAGCTAAGATATCTTTTTGACTCAATATAATTGATTATTCATTATGATTATTTATTAATATTATTGTTATTAGTGTTTATATTAATTATTATTATTAATATATTATTAATATTATTATTATATATTGATATATTCATAATTATATATCTTTTTGGCCCAATATAATTGATTATTGATTATCATTATTTATTTATATTATTATTATTAGTGTTAAGATTAATTATTATTAGTAATCCGTTATTAATATTATTGTTATATTGATATATTCATTATTATATATATATATATTGATATAGAATATATATATGATATATATATATATATATATATATATATATACACATTATATAGATTAATATATATAGATATATAGATATATATAGATGTTATTATATATATGTATATGATTACTATATATATATATTGTATATTAATCTATATATATCAGCTAAGATATCTTTTTGGGTCAATATAATCGATTATTTATTGATATATTCATTATTATATATATAGATATTGGTATAGATATATATATTATATATATATATATATATATATATATATATATTATATAGATTAATATATATATATATATATATATATATATATATATACTAGCTGTGAGCCCGATGCGATTGCATCGGGATTCTAGAACTGGTGTATAGTTTATGAAATTAGATTTTTAACTAATAATCCAATTATTCCATGATAGATGGCGGCCCAATTGTAAAGAATCGGGAGTGTAGCATGCATATATACATTATTCATTCAAATTTGACAATAATGCACATAAGACATGATATCTATCTATCAACTACCAATGTTTGTATGGTACATGTCAGTGTAGTACATGTCATGATTCTAAGGCAAGGCTTTTCGTACAGATACTGGCACTGATGTTTTGTACAGATTACGTATATTCAATTTATATATGAATATTAATAATCTATGATTAAGCCAGTACATGTTTCCCCACCAACCACGGGAAGGTAGCCTTACAACTGGTGGGACCTACTCTACTCTACCCCTAATAATTAATAGTTAGACTCCTTTTAAAGCAGATATTTTTTGGCTATTTGCAGAAGGTGTAGAATAACCATATACAATTTCTGCACTTGTCACCAAAGGACCTACCTACAGCTGACTTTCAGCAAGTAACATGTAATGTATATGGAACTTGCAATTAGCTTGCAATAAATACGGCAAGCACAGCTTTAACATGTTGACTAAATGCAACCACTAAAAATCAGAGCTAACTGTGATTTTGGCAGTTGAAACTGTTGAAAGCACATGTGCCGCAACTACTGCAAGTAAAGCACAAATTCCATTAACATTTCATGCAACTTACAGTAAGAGTGCTGTAGGTCACCATTAGACAGCAAGTGTCAAAATTGATGTGTTCACACTATAAATTCCACAAATAGCAGAATAAGTCAGATTTAAAAAGAAAATGTCTATTCTTTCCCTATGTGTCTAAATATGTATCTATGTGTCTAAATATGTACCTATATGTATGTATGTATTTATATGTACAGAACACACTTCAAGATAGAGATGTGTGTGAACAGCTGTCCCACCCGTCTCTAATGCTGCATTCAGACTTGCAGATGCATCTGCAGCATTTTGCAGATGCATCTGCATGCAGACAGTAAACCCTATCTTTATAATGGGACGCACAGTGTCTGCAGATGCTTCCAGACAGCCAAGCACACCCATTCACTCCTATATGTGATCTCTGCGCAGGCAGATGCTTGGGTACAGATCACAGACTCTACTCCGCACCAGGGACACGACATGTTGCATCCCTGGTGATGGTGGGAGTGTGTGATTTGTATTCAGGCATCCGCCTGCGCACAGATGACATATAGGAGTAAATGTGTGTGCACAGCTGCCTGCAAGCATCTGCAAACACCATGCGTCCCATTATAAAGATAGGGTCTACCGTCTGCATGCAGATGATTCCAGATGCATTTTCAAAACGCTGCAGATGCATCTGCAAATCTGAAGGCAGCCTTAGCTGTTCACAAAAACCTGACCCTGTGTAAAAAGAAAATGAAATCTCGCAGCAGCTATCCTGCTGAAGCTTCAGGTTCTTATCACTAAATGCAAGCATTTAGATGATACACATCTACAATCTACTATAAAATGTGTGTTTATATACATATACTATGAAATTTAAAAAGAAAGTTCAAAAGCTAAAAAAGTAAGTACTATATATTTTAAATAACTATTTTATATCTAAAACTTATTTATAATATCTTTATAAAGAAAGTAATATTTGTGGTATTTTTGTCTATTTCTATTCTTCTACATCTATAGCTAAATTAAATTATTGTAATATTTGTGTTTAATTAGAAAGTATGTATGTAAATAGAATATGTATGTAAATAATTAAAAGTAAAATATTTTTATACACTATATTTTTAGTGAAAAGTGAAACTAAAGACTATATTTCTTAAAGACCTATTTAATATTTAATAACTAATTATAATGTCTATCTAAAACTAAAGTAATTTGTTTGGTATTTTTGATTATTTCTATTGCTATACATCTATTTGTAAACTATTTTTTTATAATTTTTTTGGTCAATTCCTACACATCTATGGGCAAAGTAATTTTTTTTTTTTTTTTTAGTACTATACATCTATGGCTAAACTATTTTATGGGAATATTTTTGTTTAATTAGAAAATAATTATGTATCTAAATGTAATATGCATATAAAGAATTTAAACTAAAATATTTCTATATACTATATTGTTATTGAAAAAGAACACTAATGACTATATTTATTAAATAACTATTGTATATATAATAACTAATTTTAATATCTTTTTGTAAAACAAATAATATATATTTTTTTTTTATATTACTATACATCTATGGCTAAACTAATTTATTGTAATTTTTGTATTTAATTAGAAAATAAGTATGTATGTAAATCTAACATGTATCTAAAGAATTTAAAATAAAATATTAGAGAGAATATTTGTAGTAAAGAGTATTTCACTACTGGGCAGCAATTTGACTTGAATGGGTGTATCCAACACTTTCACCTTATCATTGCATCGTGTTTTTACTCGTGAAAAATCCACATATAACTGTCCATGTCCAAAAAGTGTTTGTGACAAAAAAATCCGTACTTTCTTCAGTGTATGGCCTTAGGATTTGTTGATGGTCATGGAAAAAGTAGACTTCACGGGAAATTGTTGACGTCTTAACTTGAAAGGTGAGGCAGTTTCTGATGGAGATAAATAAATCCTTGGAATAAACACCACATTTCCTTCTGCAGACCCAGTAATGACTTTTGCTTGAATGAGATTGTCAAACAAAGTGATGAGAATGAAGCGATTCCCATTGCAAAGACCTTTTATGCTGTTAAAGGTGTGCAAAAGCATGACAATGCTACCAATGTGTAATTTGAGGCGATGATAAGGCATTCCCATTGGTGTGAGTGAATTTAAAAATTCCACTGGATATTGGTCTGAATCTTCAGTCTGAATGGAATCATCACTAATGTACTCAGTGTATTCACCAGCAATGCAATCCATAACCTGAGAGTTCACCATTTCCACATGGACATTTTTAGGACAAAGATTGTCATGTGATGCAGCAATGTGAATGCTTTCATTGTTATATATTACATTTACATACATGATAGATATATCTAAAGAATTTAAAATAAAATATTCTTATAGACAATATTTTTTGTAAAGACTTTTTCTGAATGAGGCAGCAACTTTTCTTTAATGGGTGTATGCAGTACTTTCACCTTAACAATACATCTTCTTTTCAGTCGTGAAAAAGCCACATATAACTGTCCATGTCCAAAAATGGGTTGTTGGGCAAAAAATCCCTACTTTCTCCAGTGTATGGCCTTGGGATTTGTTGATGGTCATGGGAAAAGTAGACTTTACGGTAAATTGTTGATGTCTTAACTTAAAAGGTAAAGCAGTCTATGATGGAGAGAAATCAATCCTTGAAGTAAACACCACAATTCCTTCTGCAGACCCAGAACTGACTTTTGCTTGAATGAGATTGTCAAACAAAGTGATCACAATGAAGCAATTCCCATTGCAAAGACCTTTTATGCTGTTAAAGGTGTGCAAAAGCATGACAATAGTACCAATGTGTAATTTGAGGCGATGATAAGGCATTCCCATTGGTGTGAGTTAATTTAAAAATTCCACTGGATATTGGTCTGAATCTTCAGTCTGAATGGAATCATCACTAATGTACTCAGTGTATTCACCAGCAATGCAATCCATAACCTGAGAGTTCACCATTTCCACATGGACATTTTTAGGACAAAGATTGTCATGTGATGCAACAATGTGAATGCTTTCATAGTTATATCCATCATGTATGTAAATGTAATATATATGTAAAGAATTTAAAATAAAATATTCTTATAGACAATATTTTTTTTTAAAGACTTTCTGAATGAAGCAGCAACTTTCCTTGAATGGGTGTATGCAGTACTTTCACCTTAACAATACATCTTCTTTTCACTCGTGAAAAAGCCACATATAACTGTCCATGTCCAAAAATGAGTTGTTGGGGAAAAAAATCCCTACTTTCTTCAGTATATGGCCTTGGGATTTGTTGATGGTCATGGAAAAAGTAGACTTTACGGTAAATTGTCGATGTCTTAACTTAAAAGGTAAGGCAGTCTATGATGGAGATAAATCAATCCTTGAAGTAAACACCACATTTCCTTCTGCAGACCCAGAACTGACTTTTGCTTGAATAAGATTGTCAAAGAAAGTGATCACAATGAAGCAATTCCCATTGCAAAGACCTTTTATGCTGTTAAAGGTGTGCAAAAGCATGACAATAGTACCAATGTGTAATTTGAGGCGATGATAAGGCATTCCCATTGGTTTGAGTGAATTTAAAAATTCCACTGGATATTGGTCTGAATCTTCAGTCTGAATGGAATCATCACTAATGTACTCAGTGTATTCACCAGCAATGCAATCCATAACCTTAGAGTTCACCATTTCCACATGGACATTTTTAGGACAAAGATTGTCATGTGATGCAACAATGTGAATGCTTTCATTGTTATATATTACATTTACATACATGATAAATATATGTAAAGAATTTAAAATAAAATATTGTTATAGACAATATTTTTTGTAAAGACTTATTCTGAATGAGGCAGCAACTTTCCTTGAATGGGTGTATGCAGTACTTTCACCTTAACAATACATCTTCTTTTCAATCGTGAAAAAGCCACATATAACTGTCCATGTCCAAAAATGGGTTGTTGGACAAAAAAATCCCTACTTTCTCCAGTGTATGGCCTTGGGATTTGTTGATGGTCATGGGAAAAGTAGACTTTACGGTAAATTGTCGATGTCTTAATTTAAAAGGTAAAGCAGTCTATGATGGAGATAAATCAATCCTTGAAGTAAACACCACATTTCCTTCTGCAGACCCAGAACTGACTTTTGCTTGAATGAGATTGTCAAACAAAGTGATGACAATGAAGCGATTCCCATTGCAAAGACCTTTTATGCTGTTAAAGGTGTGCAAAAGCATGACAATAGTACCAATGTGTAATTTGAGGCGCTGATAAGGCATTCCCATTGGTGTGAGTGAATTTAAAAATTCCATTGGATATTGGTCTGAATCTTCAGTCTGAATGGAATCATCACTAATGTACTCAGTGTATTCACCAGCAATGCAATCCATAACCTGAGAGTTCACCATTTCCACATGGACATTTTTAGGACAAAGATTGTCATGTGATGCAGCAATGTGAATGCTTTCATTGTTATATCCATCATGTATGTAAATGTAATATATATCAAAAGAATTTAAGATAAAATATTCTTATAGACAATATTTTTAGTAAAGACTTTTTCAGAATTAGGCACCAACTTTCCTTGAATGGGTGTATCCAGCACTTTCACCTTAACGTTACATCTTCTTTTCACTCGTGAAAAAGCCACATATAACTGTCCATGTCCAAAAACAGGTTCTGGCAAAAAAATCCCTACTTTCTCCAGTGTTTGGCCTTGGGATTTGTTGATGGTCATGGCAAAAGCAGGCTTCAAGGGAAATTGTCGACGTCTTAACTTGAAAGGTAATCCAGTCTCTGATGGAGATAAATCAATCCTTGGAATAAACACCACATTTCCTTCTGCAGAGCCAGTAATGACTTTTGCTTGAATCAGATTGTCAAACAAAGCAATGACAATCAAGCGAGTCCCATTGCAAAGACCTTTTCTGCTGTTAAAGTTGCGCAAAAGCATGACAATGGTACCGATTTTTAATTTGAGGCGATGAGAAGGCATTCCCGTTGGTGTGAGTGAATTTAAAAATTCCACTGGATATTGATCTGGATCTTCAGTCTCATCAGGATCAATGGAATCATCACTAATGTATTCAGTGTATTCACCAGCAATGCAATCCATGACCTTAGAGTTCACCATATCCACATGGTCATTTTTAGGGCAAAGAATGGCATGTGATGCAGCAATCTGAATGCTTTCATTGTTATCTACATCAATGACAATGTTTTCACCAAATATAGCAAGAATGATTGAGCCAGTGCAGATCATGTCTTGTGGGATTTCAATGGTATCATCTCCAAGGTTGAAATCATTGGACAATTCACCATTTCCCAGTTGAAGTAACCAACGGCTATAATCAGGATCAATGGAGCGCATATTGTTGAAGAGTGGCAATTGAGTGAAAAGCTGCCATTGTCGTGAGTATTTAATACAACTCTCTATAATGTCAGTTCTTGTACCATGTGGGATGATAGGCAGACACTGTCGAAAGTCTCCTCCCAGAACAATGACTTTCCCTCCAAAAGGTGTTGTATTTTTCTTGGAGATATCTGTTGTCATGACATCCCGTAAAAGTTGATCAATCACATGCAATGCATATTTAGATAACAGAGTGGACTCGTCAATAATGAAAAGTTTGGTACTTTTCAAATGTTGTGCAGCATCTGTATCATTTTTAATCCTTGAAACGGAAGTTTCATTGATTGGAATTGGTATTCCGTAAAGTGAATGGATGGTTCTTCCTCCTTGCAGTAAGTTAGCTGCAATCCCTGTACTGGCTGCAGGTGAGACAATTTCGCCTTCTCCTCTTAGTTCATGAATTAATAAATCATACAGGTATGTTTTACCACTGCCACCTGGACCGTCAATGAAAAAGCACTTAGGTTGTCCACTTCTATCGTGTAAAGCTTGATTGATCGCATCATAGGCCAAAAGTTGGTGGTCATTTAAAGTAGCTTTCATTTGCTGAGCTCTTCTTAACTCATCATCCTTGTTGTATAGTGGAGCGATGTATGGCTTTCTTTTTGGTCGTGGTAGATTAAAATCAGTAAAAGTTTTGCCATGAAATTTTAGAATAGTTTGGACATCAGTCATAGCATATCCTTCACAATTCTCACACTCCTCAGTGTTGGAGTGATATGCATGGCAGTAGTCTTGGATAAAGTCTTGTTTAAATTCTTTCCACAACTCCAATGGATGAGCTGGAGGACCAAAAATACATATATATGCGAACATATCACGAAGCTGTGCAGGCATGTTGAGAACACAGGCATCCAATAAAGTATTTCTCCAAACAGTGTCATCGAAGAGCAATCCAAGAGCTAATGCTGCCTCTTTGAAAGTTGGGTATGTCACTTCATTAACAGTCTTAATGT
The DNA here is from genome assembly GCA_033576535.1 of Allobates femoralis. Taxonomy (NCBI): domain Eukaryota; kingdom Metazoa; phylum Chordata; class Amphibia; order Anura; family Aromobatidae; genus Allobates; species Allobates femoralis. The sequence goes on along the minus strand of JARQOC010000004.1, from coordinate 487,309,759 downwards.
TGTCAAAACTTGTTGCTCCTTTGACATGCAGTAACAACAACCTCAAATAGTACCGTTCTTGATCTTTCATACTAACAGTATACATTCTTCCAATCACTGAAGAACCTCCTCGCTTTCTAACTTCCCATGCACCTTCTTTCCAAACATAGTGCTCTGGAATTTGGCGGTAGAAGTAATCATGAGCATGCGGGTTACTCTCATTCAGCTCAAAGTAGCCCATCAGAGTAGATTTTCTGTGCATTGTGCAACTGATGTCGTCAACAGAGTCATCCTCATGAAAATAAAGCGGTTGAGAATGTGGGAGATGTACGGCCAGGCGAATAATGGAGTGCGATTGTCTATGCATCGGGTAAGCAAATATTCGCCAAGCTGCCTCCGGTGCACTCACGTATCTTGAATCCATGAATTGATGTGTTTCATCATGGTGAATATTGGTTTGGCAAATTTCAAGATTGGCTTTATCATGTCCTTTGTAGACATATTTGAATAGGTATTTTACACTTTGAATGGAAGCACATACCTCAACATTAATATGACACTTGTATGTTAATAGTAGGTAAGGGTTATAGGGAACAACCCAAGAATTATCAATCATCTTTGAACGGATTTGAAAGGATGATCCTTCCTTTCTTTGATAAGTAGGGTATGCATCCTTAGCTATGAGTGTTCTTGGTTGGAAATCTTTAGGAAAACCTTTCTTACACTTGCCAAGATCCATACATGGAGAATTGGGGTTGTGTTGACCACAGGGTCCATGAATCATGTGTTGCATCACAATGTCATGGAGCAGAGGGTATTCTTCTGGATCAGGGATTTCAGCCCAAACTATATTATCCACTTCAACCTCAGTTCTTAGTTTGGATTTGCTATCCAGAATGATCAAAATATGAGCGTGTGGTAGGCCACGCTTTTGGAATTCAATCACATGAACCATTGCACAAACTTTGCCAAATAATCCAGTGTTAATTTCTTTTAATAGGGCTTCCAGTTTAATTCTGAAGACACGGGCCACTAAATCAGGTCTATGTTCCACACGCTGCCATGGCTCTAAATTGTTTGTAATCTCCCTCCATTTAGGATTACAGGTCATGGTTACAAAAAGATCTGGTCATCCAAATTTAGTCACAATAGCCATGGCATCCTGATAGCGTTGCTGCATGTTTCTGGGACTGCCTTCAAAAGAAGATGGTAAAATGACCGTCTTGCCAATGGGAATACCTTTCTCAACAGATTGTTTCAGAAGATGTTCCTGGAGTACGCAATAATCCTCCACTTTTAAATCCTTTTGATGATGACGGATAAAATTTAAGCGATTAGCCTCGATTTTCACATACGCATCCACTAAGTACTGTGTGTTAGTTTGCCACCATTCAGGACAGGATTGAACTGATTCCGTACAGACAGCAAATAGCAGTAATACTGGAGCTGTGTAACCCGGCGTTGACTTTTCCCTTGATGCATGAGTCCCTCATGCCAGCCTTGTTCTCCATGAGGAAAAAATAAAGGATAGAGTAATGCATCTAAATTGCTGTGCAGAATACTGACTTGCTGTGTTTTTGGGGCCAAGGGGTTATTTGGATCAGGTTTCAAATGAATTAAAATGTCTCTATTGAATGGTGGCTCTCCATCAGCATTTTCAAAGACCACAGCAACTTCATTGGCAGTAGGATTGTTATAGCGTCTCGGGTCTTGGCCTCTGTCTTGTTTAATGGCCATGATAATATTTGGCATTTTTGTGCCATGTTCTACTGCCTTCTGTTCTTCTTCTAATTCAACTTGATGTAGCATTTTGTAGGCCGAAACAAAGGGATTAATATTATCCAATTGAAGAGCAATGATACTCATTAAAGTATGATTACATTTAACATTTTCTGGAGACTGTAGCCGTTGGTCTGTAGCGCTTAGAGTATCTAAAATGTACAGTTGTGCATATGCTGGAGTTTGATCTTGAGCAGGATGGAGTGTTCCAGTGCGATGATAAATTTGCCCATGAATACGAAAGCAGTATGGTCCATGTCCAGGAGGTAGAGAAACATGGGCACCCATGGAGGCAAAAGCAAAAGAACTATTAATGCTCCTTATATTCTCCATCAAATTTTGACTGTACTCACTCTCTCCTTTCAGCAGTCGTTGGAACACGTGCGGGTATTGAGGTAATGGTACCTTTACTTTTCCCTTGTGGCAACAAAGAGTAAACTGTTGATCTGATGGTCGTTCAGCAGTAAAATGTCGAGCCTCACAATGTTCACATATTACATTCATGAAACCACAGAAATGTTCTGCAATAACATGATCCTGATCAATAAATCCCCTTTCATGTAGGAGAGTTGAATAGAATGAACGTAGAAATTTATTATGTAATCCTACATAAATGAGACGTGGAAGGGATGTAGATTCCAAACATTCAATAAATGAAGAAGTGGAATATATATTCCGTTCTGCCTGTTGCAATATAGAAGTGGAAGAAGAAGTTTGACGTTGTTCACGACGTAATGTAGCCAAATGGGCCAAGTGGACTTGTCTAGATGTAGGTGATTCTGTATCTTGACGCATCTGTCTTTTCCTTTTAAGCCTCAAAATTTTACACTGTTTGCTGTATGGCGTCTCCTCAGCACAGTGTTTTCGTTTTGATGTGGCCTTGCGATGCAGTAAAGGCTGTTCAGTTGTAGTCAAGATAGTAGAAGAAGAGGTGGCAGGAGTCTGAGCATCAGACAAAGAGGTGGCAGCAGTCAGAGCATCAGATGAAGAGGTGGCAGCAGTCTGAGGATCAGACGAAGAGGTGGCAGCAGTCTGAGCATCAGACAAAGAGGTGGCAGCAGTCAGAGCATCAGATGAAGATGTGGCAGCAGTCTGAGGATCAGACGAAGAGGTGGAAGCAGTCTGAGGATCAGACGGATCTCCTGCAGGCATTAACTTTTTCTGTTTGCGTCGTTGAGGCTGAGTAATTGATTTTTTGGCTAATCGTTCTGTCCTTCCTTCAGAACTCTCCTCCACACCCTTCTTGCGCATACGCACAGACACCTTGCGAACCTTTCCTTTTTTGATTTCCATAGAGGTAATGGGAGGTGTTAAAGGCAGTTCACTTGGTAAAATGTCAGTACACGAAGAGGCTGGAGTAGCTTCTGTGTCAGACGGTTCTTCAGTGACTGGAATTTTTGTTTGTTTGCATGTAGAACGCGCAGTCATGGCTCTTGTTTCCATTTGTTGGCTTGTTTTTTCAGAAGACACTTCCGAAATAGGTGTATGTAAAGCGGTCTTTGCAGCATCCAACGAAAAACGTCTCAGTGGAGAAGAGAGTTTACCAAAGCGTTTGAGTTTAGCAGCCTTAGCCCTATCTAACCGAATACGTCTCTCTTCAGAAGTCTCATTTGCAATACGTTTGGCGTGAGCAGCCTTAACACGATCTAAGCGAATACGTCTCCTTTCTAAGGTCTCTTCAGCAAGGCGTTTTGCCTTAGCAGCCTTATCAGTATCTAAGCGAAGACGCCTCTCTTCTGAAGTCTCCTTAGCAGTACGTTTCTCCTTAGCAGCCTTACGCAGATCTAAACGAACACGTTTCTCTTCCAAACTCTCCTCTGCAATGCGTTTAGCTTTAGCAGCCTTATCTTGATCTAACCGACGGCGTCTCTGTTCCAAAGTTTTCTCAGCACGCTTCTTCTTCGGTGTAGATGCAGCCTCCTTGGCAAGAGTGATATTTTGTGTTGGAGAGCTCATCTTAGTAAGAATAGTCAGTGAATCAAAAGCAAAATGAGCTAGAGTGTGTTAGTTAAGGAAACAATGAATACTAACTGTGTAAACAGACAAAAACAATAAAACTAAAGTATGGTTTTCCAAAACCTGTTATAATGAAATGATAGACTTATTTAAAGTAACAAAGAAAGATGTAATGATGTTAACTGTATGGAGTATTGAATGGCAATGAGTGTTAAAATTCCTTAAAAACTGCCGTGAAGGCAAAACAAATGGATGTAATGGCCCTTTCCGATACACGGTATCAAAGCAAATTTTGAACATTGTAATAAAAACGTTAATAGAAGCAGGATGACATCAATTTCTGCATAACCACCAGCAAGGTTGTTGTTTCATAAGGTGTTGAAAAAAAGCAGATTTACGGTTAATTTCTACCAAGAAGTGAAGGTTTTGGTATTATAGCAGAAGTAGTGGTTTTTATTTTTGTTGGTGGAATAGGGGAAACAGCGGGCTAAACGTGAAGTATGAAATGGCAGAATGTGACAAAGCAGGGTGAAAAAATAAATAAGGCAACTTGCGTATGAGATATTGTAAGAGTCAGGTAAATGTAAAAAGTAACGTAAATGCGGTGATGTAGTGTAACGGTACGCAACTACAGCCCTGGTGACGGGTATGGAGAAATCGCGTTTAAAATTTAAATCTTAGGCCATGTTATAAAAGTATGTAAATGTGCATATACAATGGACGTGTGAAAGGGGACCCAGTCAGTAATAGAGTGTAAAATATGAGGTATGTAAAAGTAGTGAATATCCTACTGGGATGATAGAGACTTTGACATGAGCATTAATTTCAAATAGCATCATAAGCGTTGGAAAAACAGCATCTGGTGCATGTGGCGCATAGCCACAGCATAACTGCAGGACTTGCAAGCGTTTACGTGAATCCCCATACTCATTATAATCAGCAAAATAGTCAGTATCTATTTATTTGCAGTAGGTGCAGCAATTCAGATTTTGCACTTGTAGCAGGTCCTGGATGGAAAAAAAAAGATGGGTGACCACGCTTTTTATGGTGGCGGGAGCTGTGGCAAGTTCCCCTATATGTACAATGGGGATTAGCGGAACGACACCGCAAGTGCAGCAGTTAATTGCGGTGGCAATGCAGCAAAGCAAGCGGATGCAATTCTGTCAGGACATCTAGTGCAATTGCAAATAACCGCTGATGTCAACTGTGCAGGTAGCATTACCACCAAACTGTTAAAAATAAGACAGGTAGTAGTGCAACAGAGTCATTACTAAGAAAAATAATAAAAATTGACATATAATGGGTTAACGTACTCGTAACCGTGTGATGACTGACTCCTAACTCCAAAAAAAAAAGTAAAAGAGCCTGTAAGTAGTTAATATAGCATTGGCAGGCATAAAAAATACTGGACGATTAATAAAAATAAAATTAGTATTAAAGTATTTAGTAATTAAATGGCAGTAGTATACCACATAGTGACATAGACAGTGAATAGGCAAAACAATAGAAGACGTTAATGTAGCACTTACATCCTATAAAAGAGTGTGGATGTTAAAATAAATTTAAAATAGTATAGAAGAGTTAAAATTGCAAATGCCCTGAGTACAGCACCTAGTAACACAGTGAGTGAATAGGAAACTGAAAGTAGGGGGTTAATGTAGCATTTCGAACCCTATAAAACATAGTGTGGGAAAACCAAATGGGAAATGGCATAGAAGAGGAAAATGTATAAATAGCCTTAGTGGACGACATACTGAGATAGCAAGGGGGGCAGAAATAGAATAGAACGGGTTAATGTACAAATTGCCTTAGAGCCCTTTGACATCAGCTCTTTAGATAAAATAGCGGTAGATGGCTTGAAAAAAATGCATCTGCTGCGATAGCCACATTAACATTGCAGTTGCAGTGCGGTAGCGGTAATCCTTATAGAAACCATAAGGGGACTTGCGGCCACTGCGATTTAGGAGTTGCGTCAATTTTTGCTACCAAAAAAAATGAACTTGGCGCACCTGCCGCAAGTATTCCTATAGTTTGTATGGATATTCCCGCCACAGCGCAGCAAGTGCAAGGTTTAATCGGCAATCGCAGCAGATGGGTTTTTTTCTAGGCATGTGTGGTGAAATTGTAAAATCACAGATGTCCAGCACATAGTGACACAGTTATTGAATAGCAAACAGAATAGAAGGGGTTAATGTATGAGTTTAAACCCTATAAAATAATCATGGTGCAAGTAAAATAGAAAAGGCATAGAAGAGGTTAATGTAAAAATGTCCTTAGTACAGCAGATAGTGAGATACGCAGTGTGGCAGTAATAGAATAGAAGGGGTTACTATAAAAAAGGCCGTAGTACAGCAGATAGTGAGATAGGCAGTGTCGGACTAATATAATAGAAAGGGTTAAAATTAAAATGGCCGTAGTAGAGCAGATAGTGAGATAGGCAGTGTGGCACTAATAGAATAGAAAGGGTTAATATTAAAATGGCGGTAGTACAGCACATAGTGAGATAGGCACTGTAGCACTAATAGAATAGAAAGGGTTAATATAAAAAAGGTCGTAGTACAGCAGATAGTGAGATACGCAGTGTAGCACTAATAGAATAGAAGGGGTTAATATTAAAATGGCCGTAGTACAGCAGATAGTGAGATAGTCAGGGTGGCACTAATAGGATAAAAAGGGTTAATATTAAAATAGCCGTAGTACAGCAGATAGTGAGATAGGCAGTGTAGCACTAATAGAATAGAAGGGGTTAATATTAAAATGGCCGTAGTAGAGCAGATAGTGAGATACGCAGTGTAGCACTAATAGAATAGAAGGGGTTAATAAGAAAATGGCCGTAGTACAACAGATAGTGATATAGGCAGTGTAGCAATAATAGAATAGAAGGGGTTAATATTAAAATGGCCGTAGTAGAGCAGATAGTGAGATACGCAGTGTAGCACTAATAGAATAGAAGGGGTTAATAAGAAAATGGCCGTAGTACAACAGATAGTGATATAGGCAGTGTAGCACTAATAGAATAGAAAGGGTTAATATTAAAATGGCCGTAGTACAGCAGATAGTAAGATAAGCAGTGTAGCACTAATAGAATAAAAGGGTTAATATTAAAATGGCCGTAGTAGAGAACATACGGAGATAGGGAGTGTAGCACTAATAGAATAAAAGGGTTAATATTAAAATGGCCGTAGTAGAGAACATAGGGAGATAGGCAGTGTGGCACTAATAGAATAGAAAGGGTTAATATAAAAAAGGCGCTAGTACAGCAGATAGTGAGATAGGGAGTGTAGCAGTAATAGAATAGAAAGGGTTAATAGTAAAATGGGCTTAGTAGAGCAGATAGTGAGATAGGCAGTGTGGAAGTAATAGAAAAGAAGGGGTTAATATAAAAATAGCCTTAGTAGTGCACATAGTCAGGTAGCAAATGGAGGAGAAATAGAATAGAAGGGGTTAATAAAGTATGAAAAGAAGAGGGCAGTATGCATAAATGTAGCTGATATATAATTTGTAAAAACAAAGGGTTAATATAAGCATAGGCATTAGGAATATATACTCTGTTGTGAGATTGTACTGTGAAAACAGCTTTGTCACTTTTACATTGTTAACCAATTCAAATTTCCCGCTCTAAGATGGCCGACGCGAAAAGTTCATTCATAAAAAGCCGGCAGACGCCAGCCGCGATGTGATTGGGCAGCGAAAACTTCATAAAAATGGCGCCGTGAATCCGGTTGGTCGGCGCTATTGTGTGAAGATGCTGCTGTCCAATCACAACTCAGCGGGGCGGAGCTACAAACTTCCAGCCGGCCGAACGGCATATCCGAAAATCGTACCAGGCGCTCGGCAACAAAATTTTCGAAGTCCCCGCTGTGCGGTGACCAATCGGAATCAAAGCGCCATAAAGAACAACCAATCAGAATCGCGGCTCATTTCTCAATGGATGTCTATGGAAAGTCGTCATCCAATGAGAATCGAGGCGGCAATTTTGAAAATGCACGGAAGTTTCCTTGCCGAGCCCCTGGTGCGATTTTCGGACACGGCGTTCGGGAGAGTGGAAGTCTATAGCTCCGCCCCGCTGAGTTGTGATAGGACAGCGGCATCTTCACACAATAGCGGCGACCAACCGGATTGACGGCGCCATGTGTATGAAGATTCCGCTGGCCAATCACACGGCGGCTGAAGTCTAGCGCCATTTTTTGAATGAAGATTTCGCGTCGGCCATCTTAGAGCGGCGAGTTGTACGGGCGGCGCGTGAATGCATGTTCGGACACAGCGGTCTCATAGACCGCGGAGGCGGCTAGAAGCGCCGAAGTTTGCGCTTGTAGCGCAGAAGTCGGCGCTTTCAGCGGCGAAGTGTCCGAACAGTGGCGGACGCTCCATGCAGCGGCGATTGGCGCTGCATGGCGCAAAATAGTAAAAGTGGTGAAAAAGAAAGATAGTAAAAAAGAGATGAAAATAAAAGTCAGCATCAGGAATATAGGCTCTGATGTGAAAAGGTAGATTGTCCAAAGGATATCTTAGCTGATCAATCGCAGATCCCGATCCGGCGCTTGCTTCCCGACGTCCCGCACGAAGGATGGATATCTCGGCTCAAATGTTGTCGAACAGACGGTCCAGCGGTAGCTTCCCGTTGTCCTCGAAAGACCCTCACGAAGGATGGATTTCTCGGCAGAAATATACTCCAACAGATAGTCCAGCGATAGGTTCTCGTTCTCCCACAAAGAGGATTCAAAGAGGTTGAAGATTCAAAGTTCGCGCTATAAATAAGCGGAGTTATCTGATTGGAGGGCGGCAACTTCAGAAAGCTGGCGCCATGAATGTGATTGGTCGCTATGTATTTTCAAAAAAGGCGCGGCGATTGTGATTGGACGGCGCCTTCCTATGGAGAGAGATAGAGAAAGGAGGCGATTTTATGGCCGAGCCGCTGGTTGTATTAGCGGGCAGACGACTCGGCTCAGAGCCATCATTGGACGGGACCGGAAAGTGTCAATCAGCGAATCGCGGCAATAAATAGCGTAATAGCAAAGACTGTGTGTTTTTTTTTTTTTTTTTTTTTTTGATAATTTTTTGTTATTAATTTTTTGGTTTATTTTTTTATGATTGTATAAAAAATTTTTAATAATTTTTTTGATTATTAAAATTTTTATACATTTTTTTTTAATTATTATTTTTTTTTATTTTATTATTTTTTTATAAAAATTGAATTTTTTTTTAATAATTTTTATTTTTTTTTTTTTAATAATTGTTATTAATCGTCAAATTTGTATAATATTTTTTTCATTATTATATTTTTATTTTTATTATTATTTTTGTAAATTTTTTAATGATTTAATAAATGATTTTTCATTTTTTTTTTTTTTTTATATTTTTTTTTTTATTATAAAAATGTAGATAATTTTTGTTTAATTATTATTATTTTTTTTTTAAGAATATTTTTTTATTATTTTTTAATTATTTTTAAATAATTTGTTTTATTATTTTATTTATTTATTTTTTTTAAGTTAGACAGAGACACAGTTCGCATTGAGGTCCGCCTTTGTTTTTTTTTTTTTTATTATTATTTTTATTTAATTATTTATTGTTTTTTAATGATTTATTTATTATTTTTTTATTATTTTTAAATGATTTTTTTTATTATTTAATTTTTTTTTTTTTTAAGTTAGACGGAGACACAGTTCTCATTCAGGTCCGGCTTTTTTTTTTTTATTTATTATTATTTTTATTGAATTTTTAATGATTTTTTAATGAATTATTTATTATTTTTTTATTATTTTTAAATTATTTTTTTTATTATTTAATTTTTTTTTTTTTTTTAAGTTAGACGGAGACAGAGTTCTCATTCAGGTCCGCCATTTTATTTTTATTTTATTATTATTTTTATTTAATTATTTATTATTTTTTAATGATTTATTTATAATTTTTTTATTATTTTTAAATGATTATTTTTATTATTTAATTTATTTATTTTTTTTAAGTTAGGGGAGACAGAGTTCTCATTCAGGTCCGCCATTGACTTTTTTTTTTATTATTATTTTTATTGAATTATTTATTATTTTTTAATGATTTATTTAATATTTTTTATTATTTAATGATTTTTTTTATTTTTAATTAATTTTTTAAGTGACGAACGATTCTCATTCGGTCCGCATTTTTTTTTTTTATTATTATTTTATTTAATTTTTATTATTTTTTAAGATTTATTTATTTTTATTTTTAATTATTTTTTATATTATTTTTTTTTTTAAGTGACGAGACAGAGTTCTCATTCAGGTCCGCCATTTTATTTTTATTTTATTATTATTTTTATTTAATTATTTATTATTTTTTAATGATTTATTTATAATTTTTTTATTATTTTTAAATGATTATTTTTATTATTTAATTTATTTATTTTTTTTAAGTTAGAGGGAGACAGAGTTCTCATTCAGGTCCGCCATTGACTTTTTTTTTTATTATTATTTTTATTGAATTATTTATTATTTTTTAATGATTTATTTAATATTTTTTTATTATTTTAAAATGATTTTTTTTATTATTTAATTTATTTATTTTTTTTTAAGTTAGACGGAGACAGAGTTCTCATTCAGGTCCGCCATTTTTTTTTTTTTAATTATTATTTTTTTTAATTATTTATTATTTTTTAATGATTTATTTAATATTTTTTTATTATTTTTAAATGATTTTTTTTATTATTTAATTTATTTATTTTTTTAAAGTTAGACGGAGACAGAGTTCTCATTCAGGTCCGCCATTTTATTTTTTTTATTATTATTTTTATTTAATTATTTATTATTTTTTAATGATTTATTTATTATTTTTTTATTATTTTTAAATGATTATTTTTATTATTTAATTTATTTATTTTTTTTAAGTTAGACGGAGACAGAGTTCTCATTCAGGTCCGCCATTTCTTTTTTTTATTATTTTTGAATTATTATTATTTTTTATGATTTATTAATATTTTTTATTATTTTAAAATGATATTTTTTTATTAATTAAAATTTTTTTTAAGTTACAAGACAATTCTCTTCAGTCGCAATTTTTTTGATTTATTTTATTTAATTATTATATTTTTAATGATTTTTATTATTTTTTAATAATTTTTTTTATTATTTTTTTTTTAAGTTAGACGGAGACAGAGTTCTCATTCAGGTCCGCCATTGACTTTTATTTTATTATTATTTTATTTAATTATTTATTATTTTTAACGATTTATTTATTAATTTTAAATGTTTTTAAATAATTATTATTATTAATTTATTTATTTTTTTAAGTCAGAGTGAGACGCAGTTCTCATTGCGGTCCGCCTTTTTTTTTCCCCATTGAGATACATTACCGGTGTGTCGGCGATTTTATGGCCGGCCACCTGGTTCTATTTGTCGGCCCTAAAATCGCGGACACACCGCTAATGCATGTCTATGGGCAGTGAGCTCGAATTCTGATTGGTCGGCGTTGAATCCGAAATCGGGCTGACTGGCCATAGAGATGCATTAGCGGTGTGTCCGCGATTTTAGGGCCGACAAATAGAACCAGGTGGGCGGCCATAAAATCGCCGACACACCGGTAATGTATGTCAATGGGGAAAAAAAAAGTCGGACCTGAATGAGAACTGCGTCTCAGTTTTGAGGGGCTCTTCTGATTGGCTGAGGGCAGTATACATCGACCAATCAGAAGAGGCCCTCAGATCTGATTGAGATACAATGGGGGATTTTTCTTCCATTGTATGTGAATGAGAACGAAGAGGACGTCGGAGGTGGAAGATCCCCGGGGCCGGACGAAGAGGCGGAGATGGCGGAAAGAAGACAGAAGACCCCCGGGGCCGGAGGAAGAGGACGCCTGGCCGGACGGAGGACTTGTGGATTGGACGGACGATCAGATGACTTGAAGGCATGTAAGTGATCGACGGGGACGTTAGCTAGGGCACGGCGGGGGTTTGAGGTGTAGGGCCTTAGGTGAGAGCGACGTTAGGTTAGGGGACTGCGGGGGGCTTAGGGTGTAGGGCTTTAGCGGAGAGGGCAGGGGAGAGCGGCGGGAGGTTAGGGGCGGCGGTGCCTTAGGGGATAGTCGGCGGGGCTTAGGGGGTATCGGCGGGTCGGGGCTTAGGGTGTAGGGGTGCGGCGGTGTTAGCGCGCGGCGGGAGGTTAGGGGCGGCGGTGCCTTAGGGATAGTCGGCGGGGCTTAGGGGGTATCGGCGGGTCGGGGCTTAGGGTGTAGGGGTGCGGCGGTGTTAGCGACAGCGGCGGGCATAGATGCGGCGGGTCGGGGCTTAGGGTGTAGGGGGGGTGCGGCGGTTGTTAGCGACAGCGGCGGGCATAGATGCGGCGGGTCTGGGCTTAGGGTGTAGGGGTGCGGCGGTGTTAGCGACAGCGGCGGGCGGTGTTAGCGACAGCGGCGGGCATAGATTAGGGTGTAGGGGTGCGGCGGTGTTAGCGACAGCGGCGGGCATAGATGCGACGGGTCGGGGCGGCGGGCATAGATGCGGCGGGTCTGGGCTTAGGGTGTAGGGGTGCGGCGGTGTTAGCGACAGCGGCGGGCATAGATTAGGGTGTAAGGGTGCGGCGGTGTTAGCGACAGCGGCGGGCATAGATGCGACGGGTCGGGGCTTAGGGTGTAGGGGTGCGGCGGTGTTAGCGACAGCGGCGGGCATAGGCGGCGGTGTTAGGCGACGGGGCTTAGGGTGTAGGGGAGCAGCGGCGGGGTAGTGTGTAAGAGCGGCAGGAGGCTGTAGTGTACAGCGCGATGGTATACTACAGTCCCATGTCGCTTATGGGCATGGGACTGTAGTATACTATAGCGGTGTACACTATAGTAGTATGGGCTTCTGTGGCTTGGTTAGTGGTGGGTGTCAGCGGCAGGAGGGTGTAGTGTACAGCGCGATGGTATACTACAGTCCCATGTCGCTTATGGGCATGGGACTGTAGTATACTATAGCGGTGTACACTACAGTAGTATGGGCTTCTGTGGCTTGGTTAGTGGGGTGTCAGCGCTCGCAATGCCGCTTCGCGGCATTGCTTCGCGAGGCTGGAACGACTCGCAATGCCCGCTTTGCGGCAGCTCGACGCGGCGCTACCGGCCAGGGAGAGTCCAGGAGAAGCAGCTCGGACTCGCTAACCAAGCCACCGGAAGCAGCGCCGCTCCGGCGGAAGTCGCTACGGCAATTATATAATAGATATATATATATATATATATATATATATATGTATATATATATATATATATAAGATGTCATTTTATATATATGTATATGATTAGTATATATATATATATTGTATAGTAATCTATATATATCAGCTAAGATATCTTTTTGGGCCAATATCAATGATTATTTATTGATATATTCATAATGTACTATATAATTGCTATAGATATATATATATATAGATATATA
>JARQOC010000004.1:487036666-487294166 GCA_033576535.1 Allobates femoralis | reverse complement strand
GCCTTACAGCGTCAACTACGCCAAAAAAAAAACCTCCGTAAGAAGTCTCCAGTCACTACTTCTTTTGTTGGATGTCTTGACAGTTCTACACAGCAACGTCTTATTTATGTAGGCATCTACAAAAAAGGTCATCTGTTGCTCACTTCACCTACGTCATCAATCCCTATTGGCTTTACTGATGACGATACCGGTATTTTAGAACATACCTGTGGGCCCATGAATATGTTATGTGAACATTGTCAAGCACAACATTTTGAGGCTGAAAGGCCATCTGATGGACAGTTCTCCCTTTGTTGTCACAAGGGCAAAGTTAAGGTACCATTACCTCAGTACCCTGAGCTCTTCACTACTTTACTGAAAGGAGACAGCCCATATAGTAAAAATCTCATGGACAATATCAGGAGCATTAATAGTTCCTTTGCATTTGCTTCGATGGGTGCAAGTGTTTCTCAACCACCTGGACACGGTCCTTATTGTTTCCGGATTCACGGCCAAATTTACCATAGAACTGGAACTCTCCACCCCGCTGAAGGTCAAGTTCCAGCATATGCACAGCTCTATATTTTGGATAGTGCTACTGCTACTGAACAACGCCTACAGTCTCCAGAAAATCTCAAGTGTAATCCAGCCTTGATGAGAATTCTTGCTGAGCAATTGGAAGGTATTAATCCCTTTGTTTCAGCTTACAAAATGTTACGGCAAGTGGAGGAAGAGGAAGAACAGAAAGCATTGGAACATGGCACAAAAATGCCTAATATCATCATGGCAATTAAACAAGACAGAGAGCAAGACCCAAGACGGTATAACAACCCTACTGTCCATGAAGTCGCAGTCATCTTTGAAAATGCTGATGGAGAGCCACCATTTAATAGAGACATTTTAATACATCTAAAACCAGACATAAATAATCCGTTGGCCCCCAAAACACAGCAAATAAGTATTTTACACAGTAATTTGGATGCATTACTGTATCCATTGTTTTTCCCTCATGGAGAGCAAGGGTGGCATGAATCACTCATGCAGCAAGGCCAAAATGTTCGCAGGGTGACACAGCTGCAGTATTACTGTTATTTGCTGTCAGTACGGACAGAATTCAATCCTGTCCTTAATGGAGGTAAGCTGACACAGCAGTACTTGGTGGATGCCTATGTTAAGATCGAGGCCAATCGTTTAAATTTTATACGACAACACCAGAAGGATTTGAAGGTGGAAGATTATTGTCTCCTTCAAGAACATTTGCTGAGAAAATCCGTAGAAAAAGGAATCCCCATTGGCAAGACAGTAATTTTACCATCTTCCTTTGAGGGAAGTCCCCGAAACATGCAGCAGAGGTATCAAGATGCCATGGCGATTGTAACTAAATTTGGAAGACCAGATCTTTTTATAACGATGACCTGTAATCCGAAATGGAGTGAAATTGCAAACAATTTAACCCATGGCAGCGTGCTGAACATCGCCCGGATTTAGTGGCCCATGTATTCAGGATTAAACTTGAAGCCCTTTTGAAAGATATTAATTTGGATTATTTGGCAAGGTTTGTGCTATGGTTCATGTGATAGAATTTCAAAAGCGAGGCCTACCACATGCTCACATTCTAATTATTCTGGATCCCAACTCAAAACTAAGAACTGAGGTGGAAGTGGACAATACTGTTTGGGCTGAAATTCCTGATCCATCACATTACCCTGTGCTCCATCAAATTGTCATGCAACACATGATCCATGGCCCCTGTGGACAACACAATCCCAATTCTCCATGTATGGAGAATGGAAAGTGTAAAAAAGCTTTTCCCAAAAAGTTTCAAACAAAAACTGTTATACCTGAGGATGCATATCCAAGTTATCAAAGAAACGAAGGACCTTCTTTTCCACACCATTCCAAGATGATTGATAATTCTTGGGTGGTTCCATATAACCCTTTCCTTCTATTAAAATATAAGTGCCATATCAATGTGGAAGTATGTGCTTCCATTCAGAGCGTAAAATACCTCTTCAAATATGTGTATAAAGGTCATGACAAAGCCAATGTGGAAATTTGTGAAACCAACATCAGACACGATGAAACTCATAAATTCATGGATTCCAGATATGTCAGTGCACCAGAGGCAGCTTGGCGAATCTTTGCTTTCCAAATGCATAGACAATCTCACAGCATTATTCGTCTTGCAGTACATCTGCCTCATTCACAATCACTTTTTTTTCACGAGGGTGATTCTGCGGACAACATCAGTTATTCAATGGACAGACAATCAACACTCATGGCCTACTTTACCCTCAATGAGAATGATCCCAATGCTCGGGAGTACTTATATCGTCAAATTCCTGAGCATTATGTTTGGAAAGAAGGTGCATGGGAAGTTAGAAGGAGAGGAGGTGCTTCAGTCATTGGTAGACTCTACACTGTTAGTATTCAAGAACAAGAACGGTATTTTTTAAGGCTGTTGTTACTCCATGTTAAAGGAGCTACAAGTTTTGACAACCTTAAGACTGTTAAGGAAGTCACATACCCAACGTTTAAAGAGGCGGCATTAGCCCTTGGATTGCTCTTCGATGACAGTGTTTGGAGAAAAACTTTATTGGATGCCTGTCTTCTCAATATGCCTGTACAGCTCCGTGACATGTTTGCATATATATGTGTCTTTGGTCCTCCTAATCATCCCCTGGAGTTGTGGCAAGAATTTAAACAACACTTCGTTCAAGATTACTGCCATGCCTACCACCCTGACACTGATGATTGTGAGCATTGTGAAGGATATGCCATGACTGATGTTGAACATGTTTTAAAATTTCATGCTAAACATTTTAATTGAATTTTAATCTGCCACAGCCCAAAAAGAAAACCACACATTCGTCCTCAATACAACAAAGAAGAAGAGTTAGTAAGAGCACATGAAATGAAACCACCTTAAATGATCAACAACGTTTGGCCTATAACTGCAATCCATAAAGCTTTAGAGGATACAAGTGATAAGCCAAAGTGCTTTTTCCTTGACTGGTCCCGGTGGAAGTGGGAAAACTATCTCTATCATCTATTGATTCATGAACTGAGAGGAGAAGGAGAAGTTGTCTCACCTGCAGCCAGTACAGGGATTGCTGCTAATCTATTGCAAGGAGGAAGAACTATCCATTCACTGTATGGCATACCAATACCAATTAATGAGACATCCGTTTCAAGAATCAAAAATGATACTGATGCGGCCCAACATTTGAAGACTACCAAACTCTTCATCATCGATGAGTCTACTATGTTGTCAAAATACGCTTTGCATGTAATTGATCAATTATTACGGGATGTCATGACAACTGATGTCTCCAAGAAAAATAAATTACCCTTTGGAGGGAAAGTAAATTGTTCTGGGAGGAGACTTTCGGCAGTGTCTTCCTATCATCTCTCATGGAACAAGGACAGACATCGTAGAGAGCTGCATTAAATATTCACGACAATGGCAGCTTTTTAATCAATTGCCGCTCATTAACAACATGCGCTCCATTGATTCTGAATATAGCAATTGGTTAATTCAATTGGGAAATGGAGAATTGTCCAATGATTACAACCTTGGTGATGATGTCATTGAGATCCCGCAAGACATGATCTGCACTGGCTCTTTAATCTTGGATATATTTGGTGAAAACATTGTCATTGATGTGAATAATGACGAAAGTATTCAGAATGCTGCATCACATGCCATTCTTTGTCCCAAAAATGACGCTGTGGATTTGATCAATTCAAAAGTGATGGATTGTATTCCTGGAGAATACATGGAATATATGAGCCATGATTCCATTGATCCAGATGAGACGGAAAATCCCGAACAATATCCCGTGGAATTTCTAAATTCTCTAACACCAACAGGAATGCCTTCTCATCTCCTGAAATTAAAAGTTGGTACAATTATAATGCTTTTGCGTAATTTTAACAGCAGAAAAGGACTTTGCAACGGGACTCGGATGATTATTATTGCTTTGTTTGACAACTTGATACAAGCAAAAGTAATTTCTGGCTCGGAATGAAGGAAATGTAGTCTTCATTCCAAGAATTGATCTCTGTCCATCAGAGACTGGATTGCCTTTCAAACTAAGACGTCAGCAATTTCCGTGAAGCCTGCCTTTGCCATGACCATAAATAAATCCCAAGGCCAAACATTGGAGAAAGTGGGGATTTATTTGCCAGAACCTGTTTTTGGTCATGGACAATTATATGTGGCTTTCTCACGTGTGAAGAGACGATGCAATGTGAAGGTCAAAGTGGTGGATTCATGCATTCAAGGCAAATTGGTGCCTAACTGTGAGAAAGTCTTCACCAAAAATATTGTCTATCGGAATATTTTGGGATGAACTTTTGCATATTTTATATTTTTACCTTTTCTATTTTAAAAAAAAAACAAACAAAAACATTAGTTTAGTCTTTTCAATTTCAGTTTTTTATGTGCATAGTTTATACAATGTTTGTGGAAAAACACATTACAGATTTCATTGGAGATGTGTATCATTCTGATTTTCTCACAGGGTGATAGAAACCACTATTTAAAGCTCCAGTGCTTTACGTGCTGAGAGATTTGATTCTTATTCTTTAAAGGGAGAGGTTTTTGTGAACAGCTAAGAGACGGGTGGGACGGCTGTTCACACACATCTCATTAGCAAGGTGTGTTCCACATGTTTAGATAGATAGGGACAAACATAAATTATTAATTAGATTCTACCACGAAATTTTTCTTAGATTTTTTCACTTTGTTGGGGAATATACTAAATGATAATAATTGTTCATGAAGGACTCACCAAGAACATACTTGCTGTAATTTTCATAATTGCATATATGTAATTTGTACTTAACTTGCGGTTTGTGCAGACAACATAGTTGCGGCAGTGTCATCCACATCAATTGCATTCACCTGTGGTTAGTTAGTGGATGCATCTTATGCACCTGCTGAAGCTATGTTAACTCCATTTACCGTAGGTTAACTACAAGTTTTTTTGTTATTGCACGGATATTGCTGCAAGTCTGTAGTTGGTAACTCCTTCTGTATCAATTTACAAAATTTTATTATTTACATCACAATCCTCAAAAAATCTAAGAAAAATCCAGCTATTAAAAATATCTAAATTATATCAATTCGGATTTAGTTAGAGTAGGTCCCACCAGGCGTAAGGGCATCTTGATGCGATTGGTGGGCTGACACAAAGTGGCTGATACATATATTAGTACTGTTAATTCATCAATTCAAAAAATTGACATATTAAGAAGTATTGCTACTTTGTGTTCTAAGACCCTTACAACATAATAGTTCAATTTTCCTTAAATGATATCAACCATACTAATATATGTAGTTGGTGTAAAGATGTCATTGGAATAATTGGATTATTATTTGAAAATCTAAAAAAAAATTTTAAAATATTCTAGACACCCGATGCATTTGCATCGGGCTCACAGCTAGTACCTATATAAGGGGCCTTTCACACTTGCGTTTTTTTCCTGATCTGGAAGATCATGAAAAAACCTGATTCTTACAGGATTCATTTTTTTGCACATTCACTTTAATGATTTCAGGTAGAATCTTGTTGCTTCAGGTTTTTTCCTGAAATCATTAAAGTGAATGGGCAAAAAAATGAATCCTGTAAGAATCAGGTTTTTTCCTGATCTTCCAGATCAGGAAAAAAACGCAAATGTGAAAGGCCCTTAACTTAGGTAATAATCAGAGAAGTAGCGCGGCTTGGAGTGCGGTTTGAATACTGCTCCTCTGATTGTTCGCCGCGTTCAGTGCCGACCAATCAGAGGAGCAGCTCGCGCCATGGCGCCATATTGTATTTGAAATATGGAACCATGGCGTGCGCCGCTATTCTGATTGGTCGGCGCTGAACACGGCAGCCAATGAGAGAAGCGGCGCGCGGTTTGAATGCTGCTCCTCTGATTGGTCGCCGCATTCAGCACCGACCAATCTTCTGAGTACAGTGTATTTGAAATATGGCGCCATGGCATACACCGCTGTTCTGATTGGTCGCCGCTTCAGCGCCGACCAATCAGAGAAGCAGCATTCAAATACAATATGGCGCCATGGCGCGAGCAGCTCCTCTGATTGGTCGCAGCATTCAGCGCCGACCTATCATAGTAGCGGCACGCACCATGCCGCACATTGTATTTGAAATATGGCGCAATGGCGCGCGCCACTATTCTGATTGGTCGGCGCTAAACTCGGCGACCAATCAGAGGAGCAGCACGCGGTTTGAATGCCACTCCTCTGATTGGTCGCCACGTTCAGCGCCGACCAAGAGATCCAGTTCAAAACACTAACCATGGCATACAAAGCGATACACAACCTGTCCCCACCATACATCTCCGCCCTGGTCTCCCGATACCTACCCTCACGCAACCTCCGTTCCTCACATGAACTCCTCCTCTGCTCCCCCCTCATCTCCTCCTCGCACAATCGCGTCCAGGACTTTGCCCGGGCATCTGCTAAACTCTGGAACTCGCTGCCCCAATACGTCAGACACTCTCCAACCCTGAGAAGCTTCAAGTGTCACCTGAAGACTCACCTATTCCGTCAAGCCTACAACCTGCCATGAGACCCAGGCGACCGCCCCATACCTGACATTCCCCCATCCTACAGAATCCCCACCGCCCCTCGTAGACTGTGAGCCCTCGTGGACAGGGTCCTCTCCCCTCCTGTACCTGTATGTAGTGATGGGCGAATCCTAAATTACTCGGAATCGCTTGACTCTAGCGAGTCCGAGCCCAGGACTCGCTACTCGTTGCGAGTCTAGCGAGTCCAATGTTAATGAATGGGGAAGCGAGTAATAGCGAGTAGTGTGAGATTTACAAATCGCAGATGTGTCTCGGAAGCTTCAGCCTGAAGCAATCCTAGTTTTGTCATTTATTTGCATTGGACTCGTTTACTTTGCAACTGTAATCGCTGGGAAACTCGCACAGATAAGAGAAGAGTCCTGTCTGCTCTGTGCAGCTCCAGGGTCCTAGAGCCCGCCTGCTGCCTGATGTAGCAGTGCTGAGATTGTTCTCAGTCTGCTCATTCCCTGTGTACAGACATGAATGTCTGTGCACAGAGATGATGTAGCAGTGCTGAGATTGTTCTCAGTCTGCTCATTCCCTGTGCATAGACATCTATATATATACACAGGGGATTTAGCAGAGAGGACATCGCGTTTTGGACTGCGTCGGACGGAAGAGGATTTTTTTAATTAAAGATGGAGTCCCTAATGGCTTTTTTTTTATTTCTAATAAAAAAATTTCTCTGTGTTGTGTTTTTTTTAAAACAATTTAATAGAAATTCATGGCGGTGATGTCTAATATTGGCGTGACCGCCATAAATTTCGGGCTTAGGGCCAGCTGATAATACAAAGCTGGCCCTAACCTCTATTACCCAGCGTGCCACCGCCACCAGGGCCGCTGGAAGAGCGGGGTTCAGCGCCAGAGGATGGCGCTTCAATGAACGCGCCATCTTCTGGGGCGGCTGCGGGCTGCAATTTGCAGCGGGGGTGCCCAGAAAGCTTGGGCATCCCTGCGCTGCGGATTCCAGCCCCCAGCTGCTTAGCTGTACCTGGCTAGACATAGAAATTGCGCGGAGCCCCACGCATTTTTTTGACTCCGACTCCGAGACGACTCCGACTCGACTCCGAGACGACTCCGACTCCGAGACGACTCCGACTCCGAGACGACTCCGACTCCGAGACGACTCATCCGACTCCGAGACGACTCCGACTCCGACTCCGAGACGACTCCGACTCCGAGATGACTCCGACTCCGAGATGACTCCGACTCCGAGACGACTCCGACTCCGAGACGACTCCGACTCCGAGACGACTCCGACTCCGAGACGACTCCGACTCCGAGACGACTCCGGATCTCCGAGACGACTCCGACTCCGAGACGACTCCGAGATGACTCCGACTCCGAGACGACTCCGACTCCGAGACGACTTCGACTCGACTCCGACTCGACTCCGAGACGACTCCGACTCCGACTCGACTCCGAGCGACTCCGACTCCGAGACGACTCCGACTCCGACTGACACGACTTCGACACTCCGACTCCGACTCGACTCCGAGACGACTCCGACTCGACTCCGAGAGAACTCCGACTCCGACTCGACTCCGAGACGACTCCGACTCCGAGACGACTCCGACTCTGAGACGACTCCGACTCCGAGACGACTCCGACTCCGAGACGACTCCGACTCCGAGACGACTCCGACTCCGACTCCAAGACGACTCCGACTCCGAGACGACTCCGACTCCGACTCCGAGATGACTCCGACTCCGAGACGACTCCGACTCCGAGACGACTCCGAACTCCGAGACGACTCCGACTCCGAGACGACTCCGACTCCGACTCCGAGACGACTCCAACTCCGAGACGACTCCGACTCCGAGACGACTCCGAACGACTCCGAGACGACTCCGACTCCGAGACGACTCCGACTCCGAGACGACTTCGACTCCGACTCCGACTCGACTCCGAGACGACTCCGACTCCGACTCGACTCCGAGACTCGACTCCGACTCCGAGACGACTCCGACTCCGAGACGACTCCGACTCCCGACTCCGACTCCGAACTCCGAGACGACTCCGACTCCGACTCCGAGACGACTCCGACTCCGAGACGACTCCGAACCTCCGACTCCGAGACGACTCCGACTCCGAGACGACTCCGAGATGACTCCGACTCCGAGACGACTCCGAGATGACTCCGACTCCGAGACGACTCCGACTCCGACTTGACTCCGAGACGACTCCGACTCCGAGACGACTCCGACTCCGAGACGACTCCGACTCCGAGACGACTCCGACTCCGACTCCGAGACGACTCCGACTCCGAGACGACTCCGAGATGACTCCGACTCCGAGACGACTCCGAGATGACTCCGACTCCGAGACGACTCCGACTCCGACTTGACTCCGAGACGACTCCGACTCCGAGACGACTCCGACTCCGAGACGACTCCGACTCCGAGACGACTCCGGCTCGACTCCGAGACGACTCCGACTCCGAGACGACTCCGAGATGACTCCGACTCCGAGACGACTCCGACTCCGACTTCGACTCCGAGACGACTCCGACTCCGAGACGACTCCGACTCCGAGACGACTCCGACTCACGACTCCGAGACGACTCCGACTCCGACTCCGAGACGACTCCGACTCCGAGACGACTCCGACTCCGAGACTCGACTCCGAGACGACTCCGACTCTGAGCGACTCCGACTCTGAGACTCCGACTCGAGACTCCGACTCTGAGACTCGACCTGAGGAGACTCCGACTCCGAGACGACTCCGACTCCGAGACGACTCCGACTCCGAGACGACTCAACTCCGAGACGACTCCGACTCCGAGACGACTCCGACTCCGAGACACCCGAGATGACTCCGACTCCGAGATGACTCCGAGACGACTCCGACTCCGACTTGACTCCGAGACGACTCCGACTCCGAGACACTCCGACTCCGAGACTCGAACTCCGACTCCGAGACGACTCCGACTCCGACGACTCCGAGATGACTCCGACTCCGACGACTCCGAGAGACTCCGACTCCGAGACGACTCCGACTCCGAGACGACTCCGACTCCGAGACGACTCCGACTCCGAGACGACTCCGACTCCGAGACGACTCCACTCCGAGACGACTCGACCGACTCCGAGACGACTCCGACTCCGAGACGACTCTCGACTCCACCGAGACGACTCCGACTCTGAGGCGACTCCGACTCTGAGACACTCCGACTCTGAGGAGACTCTGACTCCGAGACTCTGACTCTGAGCCTCTGACTCTGAAATTCATTAAATAATAAAAAAAAAAAATGCGTGGGGCTCCGCGCAATTTCTATGTCTAGCCAGGTACAGCTAAGCAGCTTGGGGTTGGAATCCGCAGCGCAGGGATGCCCAAGCTTTCTGGGCACCCCCCGCTGCAAATTGCAGCCCGCAGCCGCCCCAGAAGATGGCGCATTCATTGAAGCGCCATCCTCTGGCGCTGAACCCCGCTCTTCCAGCGGCCCTGGTGGCGGTGGCACGCTGGGTAATAAAGGGGTTAATACCAGCTTTGTTATACAAGCTGGTATTAAGCCCGAGATCTTAATGTCAGGCCACGTTTGACCCAGCCACTAAGAATCTCCAATAAAGGGTTAAAAAAACACAACACACAGAAAATTTTTTATTTGAAATAAAAAAAAAAAGCCATTAGGGACTCCATCTTTAATTAAAAAAATCCTCTTCCGTCCGACGCAGTCCAAAACGCGATTTCCTCTCTGCTACATCCCCTGTGCATAAATATAGATGTCTATGCACAGGGAATGAGCAGACTGAGAACAATCTCAGCACTGCTACATCATCTCTGTGAGCAGGCGGGCTCTAGGACCCTGGAGCTGCACAGAGAAGACAGCTGGACTCGGCTCGCAAAGAAACAGCAGTTACTTTGCGAGTTTCCCTGCTATCACTGGCACAGTAGCCGAGTCTAATGCAAACAATGACAATCCTAGTTTTGTCAGCGTTTCTGACAAAACTAGGATTGATATTGATTTGCATTGGACTCGTGCGAGTAATCACTGGGAAACTCGCAGAGTACCGAGTCCTGCGAGTCCCTTACTACTTGCCGAGTAACGAGTCCTAGCGAGTAGATTCGCCCATCCCTACCTGTATGTCCTGATTGTCTAGAGTTATTGTAATTGTGCTTGTCTCCCCTATCCTCATGTAAAGCGCCATGGAGCCTAATGGCGCTATATAAAAATAAATAATAATAATAATAAATAATAATAGATAACAAGAAAAAAACTGCACAGCACTCACAGACTAGTGTGAACTGGTGCTAGCAAAGACGCAGGGTGAAATAATTTGAAAAAAATTCTTGCAGCACACAGCTACTACCAATGATGTACAAATGCTATAAGCTATATGTATTTCAGGAAAAAGTTTAAAAACTTACGTTTTTTTCAAAAAACTCAAAAATTCTAATTTTTTATTTCTGAAGTTCTTAGTACATACATTGGCCAATGTCTGCTTGCTCATCGACTGCGACAAAGTGACTTCAGGTCGAATGAGTCCTACACCGATATCCCTATCCTCCTTGTCCACCCCCCACTTCTCAGTGGGCAGACTCCATCTCGACCCAATGATCACCTCATTGCCTGCTGGTGATCTAGGGTCGAGATGGAGTCTGCCCACTGAGAAGTGGGGGGGTGGACAAGGAGGATAAGGATATCGGCGTAGGACTCATCGGACCTGAAGTCACTTTGTCGCAGTCGATGAGCAAGCAGACATTGGCCAATGTATGTACTAAGAACTTCAGAAATAAAAAGATAAGATTTTTGAAAAAACATACGTTTTTAACTTTTTTCTCATATACATATAGCTTGTTAGCATTTGTGCGTCATTGGTAGTAGGTGAGTGCTGCAGAGAACTTTTTCTAGTTATTTGACCCAGCGTCCCTGCTAGCACCAGTTCACATGTAGTCTGTGAGTGCTGTGCAGTTTTTTTTTCTTTTTAGATAGATAGATACATACATACAAAGATACATAGATAGATAGTTTGATAGATAGAGATAGATAAATAGATTTCACTGCAACCAGAGATCTGTGAACAAGATCTGACAGATTATCTGAAGCTGTAACAGGGCATTTAGGGCCACTTTACACACACCAACTTCTGTGACCAACTTCTGAACAGATCTCTGGTTGCAGTGAAATCATGGACACATTGCTCCATTTTGTACACAGCCACAAAATGGAGCAATATGTCCATGATTTCACTGCAACCAAAGATCTGTTCAGAAGTTGGTCACAGAAGTTGGTGTGTGTAAAGCGGCCCATAGATAGATACATAGATAGATAGTTTGATAGATACATGACAGGCGGGTGTCACATGCTATGATATATGTAAAGATATCGCTGGAAAGTGCCTGATTTGGCATCGCTCCTATGACATAGTTGTGTGTGACAGGTCGATCTGACTAGCGATAAGTGGTCAGATCGCGATATACAGATATGGGAACCGGACCCAAATCACACGATGTCGATCATCCAATCTGCTGCATTGTTCTGTGTGACATTGCCATAACCGATCTCCTGACCGATTTCTCCTATTCACATCATTGACAAACATCAGTCGCTGGTTGTGTGAACGATACCTGCACGTAATATCGCTGCTGCGTCCTGAACGTTATCTATACATGTGACACCTCACTAACGATGTGTCCACGAGCGCACACTACTGACATCGTTATTGAGCTCCCACACAAAATCGTAGTGTGTGACACCCGCCATAGGTAGATGGATAGATAGATCGATAGACAGATAGATAGATAGATACACTCAGCTAAGCATCCATTTTTAGTAAGTAAATAGTGATAAGTTAGAATAGGGACCCATCAGATCTAAGGTCCCCTTGACGCTGGTTGATGGGCTTACAGATGTTGGTCAATATGTGTACTATGAACTTTTATTGTTTAAAGATAAGATTTTTCCAAAAAATTCAAAAATTGTGAAAGGCTTGGCAGAGGGGGGAGACAGGGGAGTAGCGGGGGGACATATGAATTAGTCGGGCAGCAGAATTGAGGATAGATTGGAGAGGTGTAAGGGAGTTGGATGGGAGGCCAGTGAGAAGGAGGTTGCAGTAGTCAAGGCGGGAGATAATGAGGGCATGAATAAGTGTTTTAGCGGTGTGGGTAAGGAAGGAGCGGATCAGTGAGATGTTTCTAAGCTGGAGCCGGAGGGATGTTGAGATGGCTTCGATGTGGGGCTTGAAGGATAGGGAGGAGTAAAGGATTACCCCGAGGCACTTGGCTTGGGAGACTGGGGAGAGGGCGCAGTCATTGACACAGATGGATAGGTTGGGAAGTGGGGGGGAATTTTTTGGGGGAAGACTATGAATTAAGTTTTGTCCATGTTGAGTTTAAGGAAGCGAGCAGAGAAAAAGGATGAGATGGTGGAAAGGCATTGTGGGATTTTGGAGAGTAGGGAGGTGATGTCGGGGTCGGACAAGTAGATTTGGGTGTCGTCGGCGTAGAGGTGGTACTGGAGGCCATGGGCCTCAATGAGTTGCCCTAGGCCGAGAGTGTATATAGAGAAAAGTAGTAGACCCAGGACCGAACCTTGGGGGACTCCGACAGAAAGGGGATAGGGCGAGGAGGAGGTGTGGAGACACTGAAGGTCCGGTCTGCTAGGTATGCGGAGATCCAAGAGAGGGCAAGGTGGGTGATGCCGAGGGATCTATCTAATCTATCTATCTATCTATCTATTGTGGTATGGTGGCCACCCATGGTCTTCATGGATGGTATACACCACACAGGCAGAAGTCTGCTGCACTGTTTTTGTGAATGTCTTGCCAGTGCCTGGAAGCCAAAGTCTGCTTAACAGCATAGCAAGACTCAAGCTTGCTACTTGGAGATGTGGGTGTGTCTCAGGATGTCTTAATGGAGTCTGTTTTTTACATGGGAGAGACAGACAGAGACTGAGCATGGAGAGCTCAGGGCCTGGAGGCCTGTGTGGACTGTCTACAGGCCGTGTGTGAGGTAACAGACTGTATGCTGTTAGAAAGCCGAAGAAAGGCTCATGTCTAATTTGCACAGTGTGGTTTATGCTGTCCTGAATAAACCAGCTGGACCTATTTCCTAGAAGAGACTGTTGCTGTGTTTATGATTTTGTGCTGCTAAGTGTGTGTACCCCGGCCCGCTCCGTGATTGCCTTATCACACTATCTATCATCTAACTATGTATTATCATCTATAGATTTAAATCTATTCTTCTTTTTTCCTTTCTAACTATAAATTTACCTATCTATCTATGTGTAAATCAACCTAACATATTTTTGTAGACCACATTTTTGGTGAAAACTTTTAGACTGTCTTTAATCAAGTGTCCTTGTAAAGGGGTCTCGATGACTTGTACCTTTACATTACACCTCATTTTCAGCCGAGAAAATGCAACATACAGTTGTCCATGACCAAAAACTGGCTCCGGTAAATATATGCCAACACGATGTAAAGTTAGGCCTTGTGACTTGTTTATAGTCATGGCAAAAGCTGGATTGACTGGAAATTGCCGACATCGAAGCCTAAATGGAAGACCTGTATCTGAAGGACATAAGTCTATGCGTGGAATGAAGACATCATGTCCTTTTGCTGATCCACTGATGAGTCTTGCTTGAATAGCATGGGAAAGGAGTCCAGTTACAATAAGCCTAGTTCCATTACATAGACCACTCTTTGTATTTGGATTGTGAAGCAACATCACAATTGTCCCAACTTTAAGTTGTAGTCTGTGGGATGGCATTCCTGATGGTGTAACACTATTTAAAAATTCAACCTGATAATGCTCTTGTTCTTCATTATCCACATCCACTGAATCATCACTGGTGTACACAGTATACTCTCCAGGCATTCTATCCATCACACGGGCATTTAGCAAAGCCACATCATCGTTCTTCGGACAGAGAATTGCATGGGTAGAGGCTCTGTCAGCACTGCTTTGGTTATTCACATTAATCTCAATACGTTATCCAAAAACATCAGTTACAATGCAGGCAGTACACAACATGTCTTCCGGCATTTCAATAATATCTTCTCCAAGATTGTATTCATTGGTAAGATCACCATTACCAAGCTTGAGAAGCCAATTGCTATACTCTGGGTCTGAGGATTGCATGTTGTTAGTGAGTTGTAGTTTAGTAAACTGTTGCCAAAGATCAGCCATTTTTAAACTGGACTCAATCACATCTGTTCTTGTTCCATTTGTTATAACTGGAAGGCATTGCCTAAAATCTCCACCAATAACAAAAACTTTACCTCCAAATGGAATGTCATTCTTTTCTGCAACATTTGAAGTCATAACTTCATGAAGAAGTCTGTCAATTAATGTCAAAGCATATTTGGGTGCCATAGTACACTCATCAAGTATCAACAGATGTGCATTCTGTAACTGTTTGCCTGCAAATGTATCTTGTTTGATTCTGGGAATAGATATTTCATTCACAGGAACTGGTATTCCAAACAGGGAATGCATAGTACGACCTCCTTGTAACAGATTTGCTGCAATACCTGTTGTAGCTGATGGCAATGCAACTTTTCCCAACCCTCTAACATGATGCATCAAAACTTCATATAAGTAGGTTTTACCACTCCCTCCTGGACCATCAATGAAGAAACATTTTGCCCTTCCATTGGCTTGATTTTCTATGGCAGTTACAATTGTATCATAAGCAACACGTTGTTCTTCATTTAAAGAATTTACTTTTTGTGCTTCCAACAATAGTTCATTTACTTCATCATACTCTTGAAGTTGTAGAACATGAGGAGAAGGCTTTGGCAAATTAAAGTCTGAAAATGGTTTTCCATGCAGTATTAACACATTTTGGACATCACACATAGCATAATACTGACAATTTTGACAATCTCCACTTCTATTATGAAGACATAAGCAATAATCCTCAATTGGATGTTCCTCAAAATTTGTCCAAAGTTCTGCGGGATTTGTAGGTGGCCCAAATACACATATGTAGGCAAACAATTGCCGAAGTTGATAAGGCATATTTAAGGAAACTGCATCTTCTAAGGTTGAGGTCCAAACACTATCATCTAATAAAAGTCCTAATGGTGGGTTTACACGTCGCGATATTGGATCCAAACATTTTTGGCACAAATTCAAGATCGCAGAGGAGATGTTACACGTACCAACTTCACCTCCGACCAACGACGGACCAACAATCCGGAAGTGGCCGCGTCCGACGGGCCGCCCACATTTCACATCGTAGTTGGGCTTTCACACAGCACAACCACATAACCAATCTGGGCGTGGATTACGTGGAGCTGAGGACATGGGCAGCTATTAATTTGTATTTTACCGCTCCCACAACAATCCTATTGACCGGCGACAGTGCGTCGTGATTGGACAATATACGTCTCCAACATGCTGGCGTCCTGGATGGATTTTACCATTGTGTGCTACTGTTAAGCCGCTTATTAGATATGCTATGCTTCGCAGTTGCTGCAACACTCTGTTGCGTCGCTAAATTGTCACATTATCAAGATAATTTTATTTATTTTTTATTGAGAACTGCTCCATAGGGCCACGTCACACACACAGATATCTGTGCAGAGATTGTTCGCAGATCTCTGGTTGCAGTGAAATCATGAACATATTGTTCATTTGTATATGGCCACAAAATGGAACAATTTGTCCATGATTTCACTGCAAACAGAGATGTGCGAACAATATCTGCACAATTATCTGTGTGTGTGACGTGGCCCATATAGATATTTTAATATCACACTACTGAGCAAGTTGTTCACCTACACACTAGAAGTCTGCACGTCTATGTAACTCACATAGCATTACCCCGGTTGTTGCATGCAAAATGTATGTATGTGTTTACACCTCTGCATATGTGTAAATGACACACACAATGATGGCCCATATGTGTTGACCCAGCAATGTGTAAATGACTCAATGTGCCCATACAAATACACATTTTAAAATGCATTGTGTTTGCTCAACAAAAGACATGGGTAATGTACATATGCAGACAATGGTGCAGGGACCCATAAACCCCATTGGGGTACCAAACCTCACAGCACAACATAAAATGCAATAGGTCACGTACTTTCATCATGTGGGAAATAAAATATGCACACACACTTTTTGAGCCAAAAAAGATATATTGTAATAGTGTTGACACACACCTTAGAGAATCATAACAACAGAATGTCACATAATACATAAACATAAAAAGGGCTACATTTGCCCACAAAAGATACAATACAGTGTTTGAGCATAAAGAAATAACAAGATTAATAACGCATGGCACATTATGGACCTATCACACCCCCCTTACATGTCGTGTGGCTGCCAGGGCACTGCCCCAGGGCCATTGAGATATGAGCAGTAGCTGTCTCTGCTGCTTCTGGCATCCTGCTGAGGTCGACCTGGGCCTAACGGCTGGAGTGGCGCTATACCAAAGTCATTAGCACGCCAATCCTCTGGACTGAGATCCCCAGTTGTGGGGTCCACACTATCCACAAAACTTGCTGGTGTGTATGATTGAGTATCCCTACGACGCAGAAAGTTATGTAGCACACAACACACCATCACTACCATACGGATAGATTCCATTTTCAGACTTAAAGGAGTATGAAAGACGCGGAATCTATTGGCCATTATCCCAAACACATTTTCAACCACACGACGTGCCCGGGATAGGAGGTAGTTGAAAATCCGTTTTTTCAGGGGTCAGAGTCCTCTGGGGATATGGCCGTAGGAGGTTGGCATGTAGTGCGAAGGCCTCATCCCCCACAAATGCGAAGTTGAGATGCTCAGTGGTGTCATCATTGGTGGGTAAGTTAAGGTGGCCACCCACAAGGTCGCGACCAAATGAGGTATGGGCCAAAATTCCACCATCAGACACATGCCCGTTCATTCCCACATCCACAAGGAGGAACTCGTAATTGGCATTCAGGAGGGCCATGAGGACCACACTAAAATAACCCTTGTAGTTAAAATAGTAGGAGCCGGTGTTGTGTAGTTGTGTGATCCTCACATGCTTGCCATCCAATGCACCCCCGCAGTTTGGGAATTGCCACCTCTCCTCAAAGCCAGTGGCAACTGACAACCATTCTGCAGGGGTTGTTGGAAACCGCATATAGGTTGGCAAGAGACACCTCACAATAGCCTCACAAGTCTCAGGGATAAGGCTACTCAGCAGGGAGCGTGAGACTACCGATGCATACTGCAGGTCAGTCATCGTGCGTCCTGAAGCCAAGAAACGCAGAGTGACAACCAACCGCTCCTCTGCTGGTACTGCTGGACGCATCACAGTGTCCTCATGGGCAATATGTGGTGTAACCAAGTCCAACAGTAGTTTGTAAGACTCCTCGGACATGCGGAGGAAATTTCTGAAATCCTGCGGATGGTTATTCTCCAGCTGACGGACAAGGCGCATGTGAGTCAGGTCGGCCCTTTGCAGGAGCCAGTCCCTAGACCACACACGCCGTCGTCTCCGCCTCCGCAGTCTCTCATTCCTCTCATCTGTCAACAAGGCATCCTCAACCAGGGACAAAGCCACTACTCCCATTAAGGAATGATGCATGTCGGACAAACAGTGTTAGCAGAGATGTGGAATTAAAAAAAAGGGAAATATGTCAGAATTTCAAAATAACTATTTAAACATTATTAGTAAAACTCTAATTTAACATGCACAGCAGCCCCAACGAGGACTGCACGCCACAATGTAATTTATTGTTGGCGTATGATGGCAAACAACATCTAATGTTGTATGGCTCACATTTTTTTTACAGGCCTCACCCCCACAGTAGCACATTCTTGAGCATACAAAATACACATCTCTTCATCAGTGAGAGACATATTAGCACAGGTTGAAGGGGGACAATAGCCTGGCTGGCTGTTTGTCCTAGATTTAATAAAAAACACAACACTATTTAGTAATATGGATCATCTGTGAACTTGTGGTGGCCAGATCCTAGTCTTAACAAGGCACTATTACATGTTCACTATGTGCAAAGAAACGCCGACCACTGTATGGATTAAACAAAAGTAACGGCACCCAAAGCAGCGTGCCATGGCTTGGTCCCCACACTACAAACCCATTGTGGCCCTAAATCTCGTATACTAACATTACCAAAATCAAAACATTGAACTAAATTGTCCAAATACAATAGAAGGTCAGACAGAATAAGCATACCATGTTTAAAAACATCCAGAATACATGTACCAACACAAACAATAGTAATATTCCTGTGCTGTGTGGACATCATATCCATTTACAAACACATTTAGGGGCAGAAATTAGAAAATGATCAGATGTTGTATACTATGGATTGTGCTAATCTCAGTAACCCCCCTACCACCATAAAAGCCAGATATACACCTCACACATCCCAAGAGGCACCATTTGCAAAATGAATTTCTATGGTTAAAGCAAATGACAACATTTTTGGGACACAACAATGTCACAGATGGACTAGGCTCCAAATAAACACTGCGACGCACAAACCATTTACCACATGGCTCCCCATTTGTGCAAAGGCCATGATTAGGGTTTTGAAAACCATCAGCACAGTGTTTTACAGGCCAGACCCTGCAAAGCCCTGCATGACGCCGGCACTACCACAAGCACACAGTCCCTAAGATTTATATTTTAGACAACATCAACTACATGTGAACACTTTGCACATCGTCTCCATGGTCATAATGCTGGCTAATCACAATTGTACATGCAGGTCTATTATTAGAAAACGCATTAACTATGGCTATATTTCCACAGATTATACTGATGAACAGTACTTACCTCAATGGCGCTGGGCAGAAAACCTAATTGCGTTTAGCTGTGTGCAGTTTATCAATGCGCAAACACCAATTAATTATACAACACACTTGCGGCGTCCAATGGTAGTGCGTCTTGAGGGTCAACGCCCAACGTCGTGGATTGGGCAGCTAATCAAACATTTTATTGGCTGTGTGTCCTTTAAAAGACGACTTTTCCATCATACACACACCAACACATGCAAAGACACCGTGGTAGCGTCCCCTCTTGTCGCACAGCAGGATTGACGGTATGTATTGGTGACTCACGTTCGTCATGGTTTTTTTGGGTAATTGTGATGTTCTATTTCAAGTATAGTGTTTTTTTTTGGATTGAAATTTAATTTCACTGATTGCAACTTTGCAGACATTGAGAATTTTGTTACCCATCTACATATTTCTGTTTTCCCTGTTCAACCATGCACACCTCTTGCTCCATTTGTGAACCTGGCACCAAATTGCAAAATGTGTCCATGATTGTACGTGAAAACACATATATGTCACAAAGTTTGTGACGTGTGTGTGTGTGCCAAGTGCCCTTCACAACAGTGTTTTTTAAATATAAACTCTCCATTTATTTTGAAAGAACAAAGTAAACAGTGTTTGCATAGGTTTTATGATTCCATAAGCACTGCAAGCAAAGATGCATTGTCCACATGTTGCCAAAGTAGGCACGTGTAGGCTGGTGTACATTGCCTGTTGTTTTTGGATTTTTTTATCCTTTTTTAAAAAAAAGCCATTGTAGCCACCTTTTTGGCCGCCAAAACTAAAATGATGTGGTTTGGAGCTGTGTTTGGTGGCCTATCTCTCGTGTTTCATTTTTTTTTTTTTTAACTGGGCTTTAAAGTCATTGATAATTCATCAGCAGGTGCTGCATGGGGAGGGCTCCACAAGGGTCCAATGGAACCTCACTGTTATATTCTGAACTGCAGCTTTCACTATTTTTATCTTCTGTTTTTTTTTTTTTTGTTTATTTTTCCCTTTGTAACATTTTAAAGTGCAAAAATGCAGTCACAATGTGGTTTGTAAAAATTTCAGTCAACAACTTGGATAAGGGGTATTGTGTGGCTGCCCAATGGTTAATGAACAACAAACTTAAGGTACGGTCAGACGTAACGATCGCAGTAGCGATCCCGATAACGACATGGCTCCCGGGATCGCTGATGAGTCATTATCGGGATCGCTACTTGGTATTCAAACACGCCGATCTATACAACGATATGTCCACCCTAGCGATTTCTTCAACGATATTGTTCAGTCGTTGTATTTCCTTCTCACATGACGATTTACCTCCACAGGACTATTCTACGTCATCAAAGGCGTACAGAAACATTACCATTATACACACCCCTTCTTTGCCATTGGTTGCTACTACGTGCGCAACTACGCTCTGATTGGACGGCGTTCGGCGGCTCATTTTAAAAGAACCCTCGTAGATCTCAGCTGAGTTCTCGTGGCTATTTCGTGTAGGACTCATTTTGGATCCTAGTAGTGTTCTCCGGCTGCTGTTCCTTCTCGGTCCGCCTGGTTGTTCCTGCGTTGTGGATCGCAGAAGAGAAACCTATGCTGCTGTGACTTCATTTCTTTTTCGGATCCTACAAATCATCTATACCTCTATATCTATACGGTGGGTATCATTTGGGGTCCCAAATGCGATTCCATTTCTTAACCTTCAAATGTAGACAAAATCATTTTTGGATGGTTGTTTTAAGGGTATATTTTCAGCTGAGGCAGAGTAAATAGTACGATCTGTGACTGGCAGACAGAGTATATAGGAGCACAATCACGACGGTGGGAGTGTGCGAGAGCTATGGGAGATATGGGAGAGAGGAGTCTGTGGGATGGGGGAAAGTACTCATGCCCGGCCACATCCATCCTAATCTGGTTGCATCCAGTCCATTACTACCGATGCCGGGCCCACCCCTCCCCCCTCTATATTGTTCCATTGTTAGTGTAAAGCAATTGTTTTTTGCCACTGTTTGTTACATGTTGCATGTATGCTCACTGTATGTTTCATTTCAGATGGCTTTTAACACTCAAGAATTTCAGAGAGAATTGATTGACCTGTACCAGACAATGCCATGCCTATGGGAGGTCAAATCTCCGCAGTACAGTAACCGTGAAATGAAGAGGGAGGCATATGCAAAACTCGTTGTCTTCTTCAAGCAGCATGGCCCCAATGAAAAGGTCGACGAGGATCGTGTGAAGCGAAAAATACAGACTCTCCGTACTGTATACAGAAAGGAGCTAAACAAGGTGGAGATCTCCAAGAAGTCGGGTGCGGCCGCTGATCAGGTGTATGTACCAACCTTATGGTACTACGAATTACTCCACTTTACCCGTGAACACGAGGTCCAACGTACTGGAAGAGGTACAATGCCGACACCCCCACAAGAATCAACTGTGACTGAGTTGCCTCCAGAAGAAGTAAGTACCTTCTTTGCTATCGTGTAAATTATCATGTACACTTTGCATGCAGTTGTCATATACTTGAGTATACCTTGTTCATTAATGTATAAACAGTCTTTTGGTAGAAGGAAACGGGGCACTAGTTCTACCACAGGATGTGTTGGTGTAGTTTAGGTTGTCAGTCTTGACCGTGGTGATGCTCAGTACAAACAGCAATATCAATGCAATATGTTACCATGGGTTTTTAAAAATAAATGGCACCAGCAGATCACCTCCCACCGGGTGAGTGACGTCTTTTTTTCTTACTACAGAAGAATGTTCATTAATGTTTAGAATGTTTTATTTTTAATATTTTTTAAATGTTTAAATATTTTTAATACTAATTTATTAAAAAATAACTATTTATCTGTTCCGACAGCACCGTCAGGAAGTTCCCAGGCCTCCCAATAGGAGTCATGACTTGCCGGCTATTGACTCACAGGAGGGGAGTAGGCTGTCTTCGCCTGAGGATCCCACTCCATCTAGAAGCCAAGAACCCTCGTCATCAAGTGAACCACAGCAAGGCAGAAATTCTAGGAAAAGAAAAGCTTCTGCTCAGCCATCACCTTCACCAGATCTCATGTCTGTTGCAAACAATATCTTACAGCTACAGTCTGCCCGCATGAACCAGGACTACTTAACCGTTTTTGCTGGTGAGAGACTGCGCCAGATGGATGCGCGACAGAGGGTTCATGCTGAGAGGGTTATCTTTGATACCTTGCGTCAAGGCACTGCTGGAGAACTTAACGAGACTTCCGCTCTCCACACGCGATATGAACCTGTTTTCAATACTTCTTGGGGCCAGATGCCAAACCCGCTGCATAGCACACCATTGCAGAGACAGCCTCCACATAACATTGACCCGGCCCCGCATTTTTCTGTGATTCCCAATTCTTTTATGTCACCCTCACCTGGATATGGGGACACAGACAGCCACCTACAATCACTCTAGGATTGATTATTTGTAGGTTTGCCGTTAAAATGTTAAAATGTGGTAGTCATTTTAATTCTTAAATTGTTATTACTAATTGCACTTTTTAAGTTATTTTAACAGTTATATTGTTTACAATACTGTTTGGGTGTTTTGCAATTTCTTTCACATTCCCCTCCCCCCCAACACCCCCTCCTGTCCGTGTTAAATTATGTACTTACTGCACTTTTTAATTTGTTTTAACAGTTATATTGTTTACATTACTCTTTGGGATTTCTTTCACATTCCCCTCCCCCCCAACACCCCTCCTTTCCGTGTTTAATTATGTACTTATTTACTGCACTTTTAAAGTTATTTAAACTGTTATATTGTTTACATTTATTTGGTTGCAAATAAAAAAAGTATTATAAAAACGTTTTTTGTTGGTTTCCATTTACCTCCCTAGTTTTCTTCCCCACTCGTCTTCACACGGTCAAAATCCTGTAGCTTCTGTTGGCACCTTTGCTCCCTCATCTCCCAGCATTGGGTCCAGGGGGCAGTATCACCGCCATGGCAAAGCATTTATGTGATTGCCGTGCCCTGGCGGTGTCTGTGTCCCCCTGTGTCTGGGATGTAATCTGATTTCCGTGCAGAGTATACAGGGGCTGATTGGAGAACAGAATGTACAGCGGGCGAGTTCCCCTCTCACAATAATTTTTTAAAAAAAGAGGCAAGACATTACTTGGGTTTCAAGAACTATAATAATACTGGGTCTTTTGTACTTGGTCTTTTTTTTGGTTGGTTGGCACATAACAAAAAATTAAAACGAACAACAATAAGTAAAAAAAACAAAAAAAATAAATAAAACTATGGGCTGCTGCCCTGTTGTGCGGCCATCAATTCAGCCAGCATTACTCCATGCTGGCCCACTTCCCTGGTTATGTCACGCACTGCTGCCATTATCCTCCTTTGTGACGCCAGCAGGTCTTGCAAACTCGGTGTTTCTACGGAGGGAATAGTGAAAGTTAATATGGCAAACTGTTTTTATACCTAAAGGCCCGGTCTCACATAACGATGTTACAACGATCCTGAGCTGCTGTGATCGTTTGAACATCTGGGAGCTGTCACACAGACAGCTCTCCTCAGCGACCAGGGAGCCCCCCCACATCGTTGACAACAGACGTTGACAGCACACCCCCCCCCCCCACCCACAGCTCCTCACTTGCTCCCCACCAGTCCCTGCTGGTAACCATGGTAACACCGTGGGTCAACGCAGCACGCGCTGCCTTGATGCCCGGTGTTACAATGCTTACAAGCCTGCGCGGTTGCAGATCGTTTGCCCCGCTGGTCAGAAACGCCAATGCGTGCCAAAAAATGGTCATGGATGTTCTGCAGCGATTAGCGGCCTCACAGCAGGGGCCTGGCTGATCGCTGTCATACACAATGATATCGATAAGGATATCGTTCCAATCTCAGTATATAGGACGATATCGTTACCGATATCGTTATGTGAGACCGGGGTATAAAATGTAGAGGTACGTTTCTGTTTTTTAACACTTACGGTGTTGAGCTTGAGGTTCTCCCGGTGGTGAGGGGCTCATCTCCCACCCTGGCTGCCTGCTGGTTCGACCACCTAGGGAAAGACAGAAAACTTGATAGTACATGACAACCATTACTTTTCAAAGTTGTATGGACCTTATTGTTGGTACGATACTTACTAGAAGCCGCCTCTTCTGCGCCCAC
The DNA here is from genome assembly GCA_033576535.1 of Allobates femoralis. Taxonomy (NCBI): domain Eukaryota; kingdom Metazoa; phylum Chordata; class Amphibia; order Anura; family Aromobatidae; genus Allobates; species Allobates femoralis. The sequence continues at coordinate 487,269,757 of JARQOC010000004.1, read as the reverse complement.
CTCTGGCTGGTGATAAGGGTCCCCTTCCTCCTCCTCCTCCTCTTCCTGCTCCTCCTCTGCTGCCTGTGGCTGGTCCTCCTCCTCTTCCTGCTCCTCCTCTGCTGCCTGTGGCTGGTCCTCCTCCTCCTCCCCTCCTCCTCCTCCGCCTGGGCATCGGGCTGGTCCGCTTCCTCCTCCTCCTCTTCCTGCTCCTCCTCTGCTGCCTGTGGCTGCTCCTCCTCCTCCTCCGCCTGGGCATCGGGCTGGTCCGCTTCCTCCTCCTCCTCCTCCTCCTGCGGATCCGGCTGATTCGCAGCCTCTGGATCAGGCTGGTTTGATGCTGTAGAAATAAAAAAATTTTTTTAATTATATATACCACTATGGCCTTCACACATGGTTAACCACAGTGATGCCATAAACTGCTAGATGATAGAAAGAGACATGGATAGAAAGATATGCGATAAAAATATCCAGTGATAGATATGTGATGAACACACGGTAGGTGATTTTCCGGTCACGGTGTGTTGAATGTGGCTGGCAGGAAATACCTATTGGTGGAAGCCTGGCGGACCCGTAAACCCAGGTTGCCGTGGCCTCGACGTTACCCGGTGCCCAGTCCGTGTGCATAGTCCGTACTGGATGTGGAAGGACCGAATATGGCCTACGGGTCAACCGGTGAGAGAGAGAGTATGAGCCGCGACAGGGACTGACTATTAGTCGCCATGGTCCCGCTAGCGGTACATAGCACGTGTTTTAAGTGCTATGTTTTGTGTTATGTGTGAAGGACCGAATACGGCCCCTGAGCCAACCGGTCAGAGAGAGTATGTGCCGCGACAGGGACCGACATATGGTCACTATGGTCACGTGAGCGGAACATACCTTATATTTTAGGTTCTATGTTCTGTGTAGTTTGTATGGCTATGTCTAAAGCTATGTGATGTGTGTAGCCCGGTGAGGCTATGGGTAACGTATGCCGGAAGGTCCCAGTGTGGCCTTGTCGGACGTGGTAACACTGCTAGTCTCCGTAAGGCTATGTCTAGTGTATAATGTCTTATGTATATGTAGGCCCTCAACAGCGGGTTCCCCGAGCCGCTAACTCGCAATAGATAGATAGATAGATAGATAGATAAATAAATACAGATAGACAGATAGATATAAATGCTAGGTCACAATACTTACCATGACCACCCCGCCTCATTTCTCTGATGGCCGCGACACGGTCACTAGAGCGGAATTTCAAATCCGCAAGTTTCTTACGGATCTGTTTGGATGACCGCTGCAGCCCAAACTTGCGTGCAAGTGCACGGCTGATGCGCCGCAATACAGCCTTCTTATGGAGGTTTGGGTGATGGTGGTGCTGTAGACATTCATAGTCTCTTCTGTCCACCTGCGCAATCAAAAACGCACCTCAGCATCACCCCAGGGTGTGGCACATCGCCGGGCCGCCATGCTGCTTCCGTCCCAAACTAGGCCGCATGTGCGCCGGTAACCCCGCCCACACACAATGACGACGCCTTCCAACTATTACCGGCCGGCGTTGTGCTTTCGTGACGCACATGCGATCTGTTTGGAGTCGCACGTGTGATCTCGTCGGAGCTGCAGCTGCGAACGGTGCTGCTTAATGTATGATGCGTTCCATAGCGCACAAGCGCTGTGCGGGTGCTCGGTCTGTTCGCAGCTACAGTCACAGCTATGGGGTATACAGAAAGCAAGTGTAGCTAGCAAGGAAGAGTTTAGGGGGAGAACACACAAAAAGTTCCAGGAGGGAGAGGAGAGAAGGGAGCCGGCTATCTTGAAGCCCATGAATAACAGGAGCTCGGTGCATCAGAGTCATTCCTATACCCCATCTGTCTAGGGACCCAGCCCTACCTGTAAAGGGCTTATACCACCTTGGCTGCCCCATATCATCGTCCCTGGCCGGCCACATTCCAGGTGGCGTCACGACAGACTTTATGGCCCTGTATATTCCTCTGTAAATATTTCCCATTTCACTGGGCCCCACAGAGGACACAGGCCGGGTCCAGCCACCCGTGACAATCCCCTTAACTAGGGGCCCGGACCTGAGTAAAACCCACGGCCTCACCGGGGCACGACTCATTCACATGATTGTGACGTCATCAAAGGTCCTGGAGAGCATTAAAAGACCTCTGAGATGCCGAAGACACTGTGAGGTCGCAGCCAGCACACCGGGAGCCTGCATGAGCCGGTGGGAGACAGCGGGGGCCCCTGGCCAGGTGAGCAGACAATGTTTTTTATTTTTTAACCCCTTGATCCACTGTGGAGCTATTTTACTGTACTGAGCATGGGTCCGAGGAAACATCCGATTTTTACTCAGACCCTGCTCCATAGGCCCTCAGGTTAAATTGATCGGATCTGATCGGATGTGCACTAGTTGCCATCCGATTTGTGTCCGATATGATTGCCTCTGGTGTTTTCCAGGAGCAAAAATCGTTGCATTGCACGTTTTTAGCACTGAAAAAAAATCTGGCAAAATCTGACGCAATCGGATCGGACACAAAGCAATTGGATTTTGGTGCACATCCGATTCAGTCCCATCCCCATAGGGATACATAGGGCAATAAATCGGTCCGATGCTGTCCGATTTATTTTGGACAGCATCGGCTCAGCCAAGGCCGTACTGTGAAACCGCCCTTCTAGTAGTAATGGTTACATTTTCCCATTCCCTACTAGTACCCTTTGAAATTATGACCATCTTAATGCACCCTCAAGCATTACTTGTATGCTTTTGTTTATAAGCACCCTGCCCATTAACCCGTACTATAGAACTAAAATACAATCCAAGTCAAAAAGTTTTTTTTTTTAAAGTTTATTTGTCACGCAAAGTTTAATTACATTATAGGCACATGAGTAAAGAAATAATTCAATAGTAAGAATGTGAGTATTATCGGTTCAGATGCTGCCAGGTAACAGCCCCCGGACCGTTGAAATATTGACAGTAGTTGTCTCTGCAGGTCTTCGCATCCTGGGTGGTTTCGGCCGTATCCCACAGGTTGAAGCTCAGCAATTCCGGGATCTTCAGCACGCCATTCACCGAGCTGCACGTCCCCATTAGTTAAGTCCTCTGAGTCAACAGAGCCAGGCGGGCAATACCGAACTCCTTCACGTCGACGAAGAAAGTTGTGAAGCTGCAACAGGCCAAAACAACAGAGTCTATAGATTCTAGCTTCATGTTAATTGGCGTGTGAAAAACTCTGAAGCGATTAGCCATGATACCGAAGGCGTTTTCTACAACTCTCCGTGCCCGTGACAATCGATAATTGAAAATTTTTCTTTCCGTGGTCAGACTTCTTTGGGGAACGGTTTCATAAGATTGGGATGAAGCGGGAAGGCTTCATCGCCGATAAAAACAAAATTAAGGTTTGCAGTAGTCTCAGAGTTGGGAGGCAAGTGTAGGTCACCCTTGCGCAATCGTTCTCCAAAAAGTGGTGCTCCAAAACACCACCATCACAAACCCTGCCGTTAATGCCAACATCAACATTAATAAATTCATAATTGGCGTTAACTAGGGCCATCATGATCATGCTGTAATACCCTTTATAGTTATAAAAATAAGATCCACTGTTTAGTGGTTGAGTGATGCGGACATGTTTGCCGTCCAAAGCCCCACCGCAGTTCGGGAACTGCCACTGCTGCTCAAAATCAAAAGCAATCTTTTTCCATTCCTCCTCAGTGTTGGGAAACTGTATGTAGCTGCGGAGGCAGTGGAAAATTGCATCACATGTCTCCGGGATAATAACGCTCAGCATGGGCCTTGAAATGACTGATGAATACTGCAAGTCTTTCATCGAGCGTCCGGTGGCCAGAAATCTGAGTGTAACTACCAATCTTTCCTGTGGTGTGATGGCAGGACGCATCGCTGTATCCTGACGTTTAATACGTGGCGTAACCATGTCAAGTAGGATTTGAAAGCTTTCCTTTGACATTCTCGTATAGTTGAAAAAATCATCAGGATTGTTCTCCTGAATGTCTTGGACAAGCCGCATGTGGGTGTAATCAGGCCTCTTCTGCCGCCACTCCTTGACCCAGATGGAACGCTTGCGTTTGGGACGCCTCCGTGCCAGTTCTTGACGACGAGCTTCCTCAACTAGTAAGGCAGCAACCACAACAGCACACTCCACGTTGTCCATGATTCGCAATCTGTAACAACAAAAGAAAGAACTGAGAAACATAGCAATTGTAGAGCAAAGCAAAACAAAATAGAACAACATAACTCACCCTCAATATACAGCAATTATACCAATACAATAATAAGTAGTCTTTCAATGCTAAAACAAATGCAGCCACACATTAGATATATGAAAAAAAAAAGGGATGGGGGGAAACCTGTGAGATCGCAGCTGAGACCCCCGCCAGAACAGGGACCCCAAGAACAGCGGCACGAAATTGCCCGCAGCTGAGACCCCCCAAGAACCGGCACAAATTGACCGCAGCTGAGACCCCCCCCAAGAACAGCGGCACGAAATTGAGCGCAGCTGAGACCCCCAGAACAGCGGCGCAAAATTGACCGCAGCAGAGGAACCCCCCCCCCCCCAAGAACAGGGAGCACAAGACAGCCCGAACTACCGCAGCTGAGACCCCGAAGATATTTACCGTGAAGATGATTAAAGAATCGATATTCAGTGATAGTGAACACTTCCAATGCTTCCAAGTCACGGGGATGTGGGACTCTGACCCTAGAGAGTTCTGCCGTGATCTGCAGCCAGCATGGTCAGGAACAAAGGAACAGAAGTGCCACGTAAGTGCTTCATTATAAGTTCAACGAGACCGCAGTAGTGGCCAATTGGAGAGATGCGGGGCGTGTAAAGAGGCAATTGCGTGCACGCCTACGTATCTCATTATGTGTTGCCAACGATATCGTTGGTAAGGTGTCAAACACAGCGATACAGCGTTCCCAGCGGGAGCGCAACGACCAAAAATTGAACCAGGAGGCTGTGTAACGATTGCCGATCTCGCAGCAGGGGACCAGATCGGTACACCCTGTCGCACGTAGCGATGTCGTTGCTGAGATCGCTATTGCGTCACAAAAGTAACGATCTCGTTAGCGATCTCGGTATGTGAGACATACCCTTTACAGTCTTGAACAGTGGTGTGTAACAATCATGTGACCATAGTGGTTCTGTTATAGACTTCCAACATATGATGTTCTTATCCAAACTTGCTCGGCCTCTTGTCGTCACATGCTTGTTCACTCACATTACCTGTCATTACATGTTATTGGCAAACAATTTAATCATAAAGAATGAAGTTGTACCACAGTCCCCGTTATGCACTCTGTGGAGAGACTGGCTCATTTCTGACGTAAATGTAAGTGGCTTACTGGTTTATGTTGACCTTTCACCTTACAATCTGAGCTTAAATTGCCCAGATTTGATAAGTATTGCAAAGCTGCATGTGCACACACTGTATGGTGTTGCCTCCACATAAACCAGGTCAATTTACTTACCAACCACAAGCAACATTCTTGGCTGGAGAGATATGTGACTGTGGCCCATTTTGTCAGCCTTTATATTGCCTTACAATGAAGTCCATAGCTGTAACCCCTCAGTGTGTTGTAATGGGCCCTGTTGCGTTACTACATTGTTTGTTTTAATTTGATTGTTGCCAATGTACATGAGCACCACACAAATTTCCCATACTTGGTTTAACATTACCTTAACCTGCATGCTTGCTTTGGCCATGTCCATGTGCATTTTTCAAATAGGCTAAGCAATCATGCCTTGGAGGAGAGGGCGATATACATACCACCTCAGTGACGCTACTTTAGCTGGTTGTGTGGCCACCCTAAAGCTGCCAATTTTTTTTGCCTCCATCCATGTGAATATAGTGCCATACGTACATACTGTTTGCCCATGTAGCTTCATGCCCTTATTGCCACATGCGTCATGTTTAGCTGGTGAAATGTATGACCCATGACTGACACATCAATCATGTGTGCACAGGGACAGATTTAGCCACACGCAAACACATGAAAGGACATGATACATGCATGTGTGTGTTGACAGCCTTTTTCTTGTTCAAATGATTTTATTAATTTTAAACAGGGTGCAATTAAAACAGGTATAGCACATACAAACTTAGTGATGATTTGCTGATATTCAGTAGAATAATCACATTAACAGGATGAAACAATTTGTAACATTTACTTAAACGAGTGTGAACGTTGCGTGGGTCATAAGATGGTTTGGTTTCGTAGTTTTAGTAGTAGTTGTATGGATCTGCTTAATCTGATATTTTTAACCAGTATGAAAGTTCGAAAGTAATTAAGCAGTATAAAAGTGTCAGGGGAAGGGGGGGTAGAGTAGAATCAGTCATTGGTCATTCGCTAGTTGTCTTCTTTGTATGCAGTGGGATGGGAAAGATTTCGTTCCAAGGACTCCATTTCTTGTTATATTTGCCCATGTTGTTACGAAGAGCATAGGCCAGTTCATACGAGTTGTGGAGGGCAATCGTTTCCAGTAAGCTGGGAATGTAGGTGGTTTAGGGTCTCTCCAGAGTGCTGCAATCATAGTTTTCGCCGAAAGGATGATGTGGACGGTTAGAGGTCTTAGTTGAGGTGGAATTTGTGCTGTGTTTGTGAGTAAGTTTACAAATTCAGGAGTGAGTGTTAGGGAGTGAAAGATCAAAGATTAGAAGTAGGATTTTGTTCCAAAAGTCTGTCAGAACTGTGCAGGACCAGAAAATGTGTGATATAGTTCCAGTTTCTTGGTTGCACCTCCAACACAGAGGTGAATTATCCTCTTTCATCTGGTGGAGGTGGTGAGGGGTGAAATACCACCTTGTGAGTGATTTATAGTGGGTTTCGATCAATGGAGTGCAGGGGATGGTTTTCTGAATGCATGCAAGTGTCTGAGACAGAGAGTCCACTTCTATTGAGACACCTAGTTCTCTCTACCATACTGATATGTTGGACGTTTTGTCCATAAGTGAGTCTAGGTTTATAATTTTGCAAAGATTCTTGGTGGACCAGAAGATGGGACTGTGAGGGGATTTGAACATTTGCGCTATTGTTAATGGCAAGTGAAAGTTTAATTTTCTTTTTGGAAGGTAGGCGTTAAATTTCTCCCATTTCCTAAGTTCTTGGTCATGTAAACTGAAGATGGATTGGAGTCGGGGGAAGGAGGTCAGTTTGCTGGAGTCATCAAGGATGTCAGAGAGAAAGTGTATATTCTCGTTTTTCCACGAGTCAATGTTGAGGGATGAAATAAGCAGGTTTAGAGTTTCTATTGGGATCCAATCCGGCGAGGGGGAAATAGAGTTTTCTGAGGCTCTGGCAGAGAAGAGTTTCCACGTTTGTATCGTGGCCTTGGTTGTTAAGTTTTTTGGGAGGGGCTTTTTCTTGTCGCAGAGGTGCGCTAGGGTAATAGCTTAAGTTTGACTTTCTGATGGCTGTTTTATTCAAGTGAGATCCAACTTGGCCTTGTGGAGTCGTCCCACCATGGTTTGCTTAGGTTGATGATAGTTGCGTGGTAATAAGTTGCAATATTGGGTACTGCTAGGCCTCCATTAAGTCTGCTTTTCTCTAGAGTCGACTTTGCAATTCTAGGTTTTTTGTTTCCCCATATGAAGGAGGATAGTTGTCTTTGTAGTTTCCTGAGCCATAAGTGTTTGAGTGGAATTGTAAGGGATCTAAAGACATATAATATTTTGGGTAATATAAACATTTTGTAGGCTTCGATTCTTCCAATCCAGGATAGGTCTGCTTTAGATAGATATGCAAGATCACCTTGTTTTTTTTTAGATAGTATGACTAGGTTATGGTCCATTAATGTAGATGTATGGTGCGTGATTTTGATGCCCAAAAAATCTAGATCTTTTCTGTCTTGGTCAAGGTTGTGTTCGCTTTTAAGTAAGGCTAGAGATTCAGGATCAAGATTATAGTAGAGCACTTGGGTTTTTCTCAGGTTAATTTTGTAAGATGAGATAGCAGAGAATTCTTCGATGGTTGTAAAAAGGTATCTTAAAGAGTTAATGGGGTCAGATAAAGTTAGTAAGACGTCGTCGGCGAACAAGCTTATTTTAAATTCTCTGTGGTTGGCGTGGATACCTCTAATGCAATTATTCATGCGTATTTTCTCCGCCAGCGGTTCTATGTATAAAACGAATAGTGACCGGGAGAGTGGGCAGCCCTGTCTAGTTCCGTTAGATAGACTGAAGGTGTTGGAAAGAGTGTCATTGGTCAGAATGTTAGCTGTTGGGGTGGAGTACAGAGATTCAAGGGTGTGTATGATGTTGCCCCTAAAGCCGAATTTCCTTAATGTTTCGGACATGTATCCCCAATGGACGATGTCGAATGCCTTCTCTGCATCGACAGAGACCATTAGGGCGGGAGTCTTGTATCTTTCTATGTGTGAGAGCAAGTTAATTGTTCGTCGTGTTGCGTCTGCAGAGCCTCTATTTTTAACAAATCCAACCTGATTGCTGTGAATTAGTTTGGGGACAATTTTTTGTAGTCTGGAATTTATTGTTTTGGTCAGTATCTTGAGATCGGTATTGAGGAGAGAGATGGGGCGAAAGTTAGTTACATCATCTGGATCACCCTTGTTTTTTGCAATCAATGTAATAGTGGCTTGTAAAAGATCTTTAGACGGTTGGTGGTTCGGGCAAGTTAAAGTGTTTAGTAGTCTCGTTAGATATGGGGAAAGTAAACTATGGTATGTAGCATAATACTCATTTTGAAGGCCGTCTGGTCCCGGGGATTTAAGTTTCTTTAGAGTTTTAATGGTGTCGGTTATTTCCTTTTCGGTGAATGGAGAGTTAATAAAGTCAAGGTCGTCTTTAGTGATTGAGGGGAGGTCAATTGAGTCGAGGAACTTGGAAATTTGTTTAACAGAAGGGTCAGGGTTTGCGTGAGATTTTTTTAAGTTATAGAGATTTTCGTAATACTCTGCAAAAGTGTGCGATATATCTTCTGGATGCTTCTGTAGGGAACCGTGTTTGTTTTTTATTTGATGAATTGCAGTTTTAGTTCTACGTATTTTTATCAGATTTGCAAACATATTGTTTGGTTTATTTGATAGAGTATAAAAATTAGATTTGGAGATACGTCTCATTTTATCAAAGTCTGCGACTAAAAGTGATTTTAGTTCTATCCGTAGTTTTAAAATCTCCTTCATGGTTGTGTCAGAGGGATTGTTTGCGACCAAAGTCTCTAGATCTTTGATTTGCTTTATTATGTTAGCTGTGGTTGTAGTTAGTGATTTTTTGTGTGTCTTGCGTTAAGCTGGATTAGGTGTCCTCTTACAACCGCCTTGTGGGCGGACCACAGAGTGGAAATTGTAGTTTCTTCCAGATCACTTTCGGCAAAGTATAGTTTTAAAGAGTTTTCAATCTCTGTTCTGTATTTCAGGTGTTGGAAAAGGAAGGAATTTGCCCTCCAGAATTTTTTTTCTGTTTCTAGTGGGACCCTGTGATGTGGTGAATAATATGGGTGAGTGATCTGACCACGATTTGGGTAGGATGGTTACGTTTTTGACAAGTCTGAGTGAGTGAATGTCCGTCAGAATAAGGTCTATGCGAGCTAGGGACTTATGTACGTTTGAGAAGTGCTTGTATTCTATTGAGGATGCGATAAGGCAACGGAAAGCATCAAATAATTCCTCTCGCTGTAGTAACGGATCCAGTAGTGTGCTTGCGTTTCTGTTTTTGTTAGAGGAGTCAAGATTTGCATTAGGTACTGCGTTGAAGTCCCCGAACAAAAAGAGAACACCCTCCTGACAGTCTCTGACTTTTCTCATTCATTTTTTTAGGAATGTTATTTGGCTTATGTTGGGGGCATAAACGTTGACTAACGTGTGCATAACGTCATCAAGGAGGCACTTCAATATGATATATCTACCTTCAGTGTCTAGAATGGTTTCTTTTTCCACGAATTTAACTCCCTTTTATGAGAATTGCTACTCCCGCTTTCTTTCTCTTATTTGATGAGAGGAATATGTTAGGGTAGAGTTTGTTTGAGAATTTTGGAGGGTTCTCAGCACTAAAACATATCTCCTGGAGGCCTGCTATATCTACCTTTTGAAGTTTTAGTTCCTTCCATACGTGGAATCTTTTCTGCGGGGAGTTGAGACCATTGGTGTTTAGCGTTAGATAGTTATATGACATTTTCGTTTAGGTATAGTTGTCCAAGGTTGAAATGGCTGGCTCTACAAGGGGAGGAAGGAGGGGGGGGGAGATGGTGCTGGAAGAGGGTTGTAGGGTTAAAGGGAGAGGGTTTGGACTGGAGGATAGTTAACTGTCGAGAAGGTTGAGGGGAGAAGTCAGTCTGAGACTGAGTATTTGTTTGCGGAAGGGTTCGAGGAGCCGTTGGTTGGCTTCCGAAGGGCTAACGTTTTAGCCTTCAGTGCCTTAAATGATGAGAATTGAAGTCCACTTCTTCAATTGGGTGATCAGCCAGAGTCTCCTATTCGGAGGTTTTTTAGAATCGATAGTCCGGACTCGACCTCACCAATGCTGTAGAATTTGCTGTTGTGGGTGAAGGTGACGTCCGAGGAGGGATGGCTCCATCTGTATAGTATATTTTGGTCTCTCAAGATGGAAGTGATTGGTCTGAGGGCTCTTCTTTTCTCTAGTGTCTCCTTAGAGAAATCCTGAAAGATCTTAATGTTCTGGTAAGGTGCTGGCAATGTCTTGTGCTTCCTCGTATATTCGTTTACTTGTTCCTTTAGTGGGAAGAACAGGAATCTTGCAATTGCGTCCCTGGGTATGTCTTTAGCGAGTCCTTTGGGTTTGAAGAGCCTATGGGATCTTTCGATAGAGTACTCTAATTCATGTTTCCCAGGGACGATTTTTTTGGCCAAGTTTCTGATATAGTCTGTGAGTTCTGCGTTTCTAACGGTTTCTGGGATTCCTCTAAATTTTAAATTAGGCCTCCGGGCTCTGTCCTCTCTATCTATTTGTTTGATTCTTAAGAATTTCAAATCTTCTTGCATTTTTTGTTGTTCATTCCTTAGTTTTAGCGAGGTTGACGAGATTTTGGCTAAAGAGTGGTCATGATCGTCCACTCTTTTGACTACCGATGCCACAGTAGCTTTGATTTCTTCCAGGTGGGAGGTCATGTTTTCCTCCATTTTGTTTTGAAATGATAGATAGAATTATTTACATCATGAATGATTTATCTGTTGATTTGGGCTCATGTGAAGAATTGGGTCTAGTACCGCAGAGCTAGTTTTTAGCCTCTGTCTGGCTGGGCTCCTTGTTCTGATGTCTTGATTTCCGACCTCCGCGTCTATTTTAGAGGAAGAGCCTGTTGAGTTTTTAGAGTTGGTGCCTATCTCTTTTCTTTTTGACGAGTTGTAGGTTAACTCCATCATAGGGGTGTTGTCACTGTTGTCACTTTCTTCGGTCGTTGGTGTCCAATCTTTTCCTCTAGGGTCCCTGGAACTTTGATTCCCCTCCTTCATGTTTTTTATAGTCTGCGAGGGTTGTGATGGAGTGGGGAGTCTACTCTTTAGAGGTGATTTTTGTAGATCTCCCGCCGCCTCTATTTCCTGGGATGAGGAGTTTTGTTTTGATTTGGTTGGCATAGTGAGTTGGGGTTTGCTGGAGGGTTTTAAGGAGTGGTGCTATCTAGTTTGGGTTATCGTATGGGAAGTTTTAAGTCAAGTATGCACAGTCCTCTAGCTGTAAGATCACTAGGGCGAGGTACAAGAGTAGAGTATCGTCTGTTAGTCAACAGCGCTACACAGTGGAATCATATACAACAATACCGTGAGTATTTAAACAGGTTAACAGAGTTAAATAGGTAACAGACGTTATTCCCAAGACTATAGATAGGTAACCTGCTGGAAGGCGCTTGTAGCATTAACTTGATTATTATTCAAATACCTCTCTATTTAACATTAATATGCAATGGCACAATATAAATGCACTAATAAGGCAGAGGGTCAGTTCAGGATCAGTTCAAGTGTTCCACACTTCTTCACAGAATAAAGTTAAATTGTTAAGGCATCAATAGTGAGGTTAGTGGAGGCACACTCTGTATAAGATATGCTTCAGAATTATCAATGGGAGAGTTACACAGTGCTATATGAGTTCAGAATAAAGTGAAGGTACACTCAGTATAAGATATGCTTCAGAATTATCAATGGGGAGAGATGCACATTGTTATATGAGTTCAGAACAGAAGGATGAGAATCTTTGATGTCTGCTATAGAAAAAGAACTGTGTGATAGAATAAAGTTAAAGGAGCCTTAATTTTGCAGCTATGTCAGGCACAATTTCCCCTGTGATGTAAATACAAAGGCACAGTACTTTAGATATGATTTACTGCGGTGGTGAAGAGCGTCACTGCTTCCTTCAGAGCTGGTAGCAAAGGGGGATGCTTGTTCTGTACTGCAGGAGTAGTGAGCGTAGAGATGTGGATGGCAGATCAAGTTATCTGCAGAGTTGCAGATTGCAGTCTTGTGATATCTGTTTATAAAGGTGGTGATTGATCTGCAACAGTAGGGGGGAGGAGGGTGGGGGCCCGAGGACGCCGCCGGCGGGGCCGGTCCTCACCCAGTGACGACTGGCTGTGTGTGCACCTGCACAGAACCCCTCCTCTCTTTGGAAGGGGGAGTGAGGTCAGCAGCCACGGCCGGAGCTTCTTTCTAGTGGGAAGCTGCAGATCCCTCCACCCACGTGCCTGCCATTGCCGGGGGAGAAGTAAATAGAGGAAGAGAAAAAAAAGTCCCACCGGATCTCTAGATTCTTCTTCTCCGGTACCCGGGGAGCCCGCCGGAGGGGTGAAGACTTCGTTCTGGGTGCCCGGAGTGGTGAGTGCCTCAGTGGGATCAGAAGTAGTGGATTGTTCTCCCAGGCCTATTCTTTGCTATGTCTCACCTCCGGGGGGGGCGGGGGCGATGCACTGGAGATGCGGCAATGCGGGAGTCAGTAAGATGCAGGCATAGAGAACTTATGTTCGTCTTTGTTGTCAGCAGTCAGCGGACCCTCCAGTGCCGGAGGGGAGCCTTGTCTTTGGCACTGAGAGAGCTCTAATGGCCGCAGGCCCAGGTTCAGAGCTTGTCACAGGATGCACGGTCACGGGTGCATGCTGCTCGGATCTCCTGAGGAGCAGTGGGTCTGACCGGGTGACCCCGCTTGTTCTGCAGCCTGGTGGACTAGCTTTAGTGTGGGTTCCAGTCCTTAGAAAGACTTAGAGACCCTCGTAGCTTCAATGGGCACCGGAGCTCTGGGGTATGCGTCTACTCCATGAGCCACAGGCCACGCCTCTTGACAGCCTTTTTCTGTGTTCACAGATGACAGACAACCAGGAATATATCCGGGCCTTCATAGCCAAATACCAGGAGCTGGAGTGCTTGTGGTGGACCAAAGCGCCGGAATACAAGAACAATACGGCGCGGAGAGTGGCGTATGACCAGCTCATCGCACTCAGCCAGCAGCACAACCCAGGGCTGAGTGTGGATTTGAAGTTTGTGCAAAGTAAAATATCCAATCTGCGCACAGTGTACAAGAGGGAGTTAAATTAAGTAAACAACTCTATGCGGTCCGGGAGTGGAATGGGGGAGGTTCATGTGCTACGTTTGTGGTACTATAACCTCCTCCATTTCCTCAAGGACCAGCATCTCCCTCTGACTACACTGTGCAGCAGGGACTTTGAACAAACTTCTTCCGCCACTCTCCAAGTCTCGGCTCTGCCACAAGAGGTATGTTCTAGAGCTTTGTGGTCCTCTCACTCCGCAATGGTGGTTGTAGACACTTGTGGTGTGTGTCACTGATCAAACATATGAGCGTGAGTTCTTTTAAACAGTGCACATTTGGGAATGGTGTGGTTTTGGCCCTTGTACTTCTAAGAGACATAGTGTGCTAGTCTCAGCAGCTATGCGTGACCATGGTGCTTACTTATGTGAGTAGAGTAAACAGTGTGTGTTGCAATACTTTTCAATATGTCAATGGCTCACTAGTGGCATCTTTTAAAATAGCTTACATTGCATGCTTAAAGTGGGCCAAGGGATGTTTGCTGTTAGAGCATAGATGTTTAGTGCTTTTAAAAATCTTTATTTTTTTATTTTTTAACAGGACCCTCAAGGCGCCGGGCCCAGCCAGGAGGAGGCACCCATCGCGAAGAGCCCCCCACTACATCGGGGGGAAAGCCTGATCCCGGTCCCACCATGCAGCACCCTCGGCCCAGTGAGGGGGCCAGACTAAGAAGAAGACCAGCTCCCCCCCTACCCAGCTGGGTGCCTGGGCCAAGAGGGTGCTGCTGAACCTTGAATGTGTACCTTGGACAGGGATCGGGCTTATGGTCAGTGAACGGGTGTCGGAGCTGGCCCGGCCAGAAAGAACACACCTTGAGAGGATAATCACTCTGGCCCTGGAAGCGTCGAGGAATGGGACACTGAACGGGGAGACCATCTTGGCCCAGCCACCACAGCCACCCCAGCAGCCCCAGCCCACCCTGCCCACCCAGCATCCCCAGCCCCCGTCAGTGTCCCATCATCCACCGCAAATGGCTATGTTTGGCCCTGGACATATTCCTGAGGTGCCGAGGGAGCCATTTCCACCTTTCCCTCGGCACCGACCATACCCAGTTCCTCCAAGGGAACAGGGTGAGTCTGCCATCGCCAATCCTGCTGCAGACTATGATCCTTATTGGAGATGCTACCACCAACTATGAGTTTGTGTCTGCACTTTGTCGTTTGATATTTTTTTGGGAACAAATTGTTTTGTTACGGTGAAATAAACCAAGATTTTTGTTGTTGTTTTGGCTTGACAAATAAATTAGCATTACAACATAGTGGTGTCTTTCATATGTTAATATTTAAAGGTCAGAGACCAGGTTAAAGTATGTTCCAAGGTTAATAATGTCACACACAGGTGTACCAGACACTCCAAGTAGCTCTCCAACACTATGTGTTATGTTGCAATATTTCATTGTGACAATTTTACCTTTAAGTTTTCTGAAAGGAGCAGTGACGGTCCAAAAAGTAAGGTATTTTGTATGTTTACAAACATGTTGAGGACAGATTTTCTACTTGGAAGCAGGAACATAGGTCAACACTGCTGTCCACACATGTTTGGCCCTTAGGTTTTTCGCCACGCAATGTGGCATTGTGTATAGGGCCCGGTCTTACAACAGTGTTCCCCAATCCAAAATAGATGTCTGCCCTGTGTCCTCTATTTTGGCGTTGGAGAACAGAAATTACATAAATATGTTTGGGATTTTACTGAACATGTTTGGCCTAAAGCAATGTGTTTGTTATGTGTACTAACTTTGCAAAAGTAAAACGCACACAAGTAAATTGGTGGTGCATTTTAGATTGTATTTTGAGGCTTGCAAAAAAATGCCAGCCAGACACCACATTTTGCTTATTAGTAAGGTTTTTTTTTTGTATTCAAAAATGGACCATGAACAAAATTTTGTCCAAAACTTGAAAAATCTAAAACCAGATAAACAAGGGCGTACTCAGGGCAAATTCCGCCACACATTACGGGCCAACATGACCTTATTATTGTTGCAAACGGCAACAAACACACATGTCAACATGACATCACTTAAAGTTGGATTCCAACTATCAAACAATGTATACAGCAAAGTCATTGATCTGGCCCAACAGGTCTAGAATGTTGCATTACGAAATGGTGTATCATGGCACCCACCACCTCCAGCTGCGTTGTTGCCTCCTGGAGCTTGACGACCGCCTCTTGGTGGGCCTGCAGTAGGTCCAGGTAAGATGTTCCACCTACAGTGTTCAAAGACACACATCATTGGCCCTAAATTTTAAAGTTAGGTTAAACAACATTACAAGGGTGGCCGCAAAAACTACTTACCAACTCCAGGAGGAATTCGGAGGAGGGGGATTGCCTGACGTTGTAGGCCAAACCAGCAGCTGTTGGGCCTAGTGAGTGCAAAAACGTAAAGAAAGGAGGTAAGGTCTGTGTTTTTTGTAACATACAGCAAAATATTGTTTACACTAACGAAAGAAGGCCTGTAATCATTTCACAATTACCTGAATCACTGCCATGTTGGTCAATGGGTGTGATGTGCCGGTGTGATGTGCCGTAGGCCTCGATTATTGCCTGTAAGGCAGATTGGCCGTGGGGTGTGTCCTGATCTGCAGGTCTGGAGGCCATAGACACTCCAAGACGGCCATGTTCTTGCACTGGCGCAGGGGAGTAGGCAGGAGCTGAGCCCGGGGAGTCTCCTTGACTGCTCGCCGTGATGCTGGGGTTGATGTAGGGCGAGATCCACCTTCTGCTGGTGATGGGGAGGCTGGGGACAATGTTCCCCTTGATGGCATGTCATGTGGTGATCTTGAGGGGGCAGGTGATCGCTGTGGTGACCTGCCCTGTCCTGCTGCTGGGGACGCAGCTGGAGCCTGATCTTCCTCATCTTCTGCATCTGTGGATTTTGAAGGTAGCATTTTTTACATTTTTATTGGTAAATATGCACATAGTGTAGTGTGTGCCTAATGCCCTTTGGTGGGTAAATAACATGGTACATACATGATGGCCTTACGTCCATGATGACATTAAAGTGTGTCTGCACAGGTATGTACCCGTCAGATGTTTGTGACCGTCACCGACTATGTTTTTCGAACATTCCAACACAAGGTTCCTAGGTTTGGGTAGTTGACTTTGTCACCACACTGTTGCTTAGTTAATGAGAGGCAACACCACTATTGAAAATGTATTTGTAAACAAATATGATAATAGCAGTAGTAGTAGTAGTAGTCGTAGTAGCCAATCGATGTTTGCTTCTGTGTTAGGCGGAATATGCTATATTGTGTCATGATGTCACATGTTTGTATGTATCATGACATAATACTCACCACGCATACTCTAGATGTGTGCCCGGATTGCGGCAATGCGGTCCCTGCCCTTATGTTTCATGTCGGCGAACTTCTTGGTAATTTGTTTAGTGGTTCGCTCGACGTGTAGGTCCCGCATCAGGGCACGTTGGACCTTGCACACCATGCGCTTTTTATGCAGCCGGGGGTGCTGGTGTGGTAGGACACACCAGTAATCTTGTCTGTCCAAGATGTCAAACAAAATGAGGAGCTCTGGCTCGCCCCATGCTACTGCACGCTGTTCCGCCGCCATCTTTAGTGCTGGGACTTGGCTCCACCTATAAGGCTGTGCCTGCTGCAAGGCAACGTCATGACGGTCATGATGCAAATTGCGGGAATTTGTCAGTCTGCAAAGGAGTTGTCCACACATAGTGGCTGAGGCCAGGGCACGCTCCGCGGTCATGAAATGTGCACAGCACAACGCATTGGCGTCCCCCGGCACGATGGCTATAGTAAGAAAGATATATGTGGAGGGAGTTGTGAGATGCAAACTACTGTTTGTACGCGGTTCCTTTTAATTAGATGAACATTCAACACATGTCTCCGTCAGCAACCCCCAAAAGAAATGTTGTCATTACATGGTACAGTCGTCGTGACAAGGTCCATAAACTATTTGCAAGAGCAGTACAGGAGCTGTGGAATTGTGTTTTGATACATTCTGTTCTGCACCTTTGTGCTGCTCCATGAACAATTAAACAATTGATTAATGCAGCGCACATCACAATAATAAACCTAAAACAAAACAAAATGGCTGCTTCACAGCGCTCATCCAATCCGCATTGACTACCTAGCCACCAATCATTGGAGGTGGGCGGCTTAGAAAATAAACATTCGCAACGCCTATGGGACTTCCGGGAATGGCCAAACAATCTGGGTTGAAATCGTAGTTGGGCTGTCACACAGCACGATCCGGCTCCAACCTCCATCCAATATCGGCCCGTTGAATAGCACGCTCATTTGATCCCCGATATCGGTTTGACATCGTTCGTGCATCGTATTGGACATTTACACCATACAACGCACGAACGATATCGGGTCCAACGCACGAACCACGTGACTTTTGGTCGGAGTTGGACGCCGATATCGGGACGTGTAAACCCACCATAAAGCCAAAGCTGCAGCTTTAAATGTATCTTGCACTACTCCATTAACTGTTTTGAAAAACTCATAACTCGTAGCACCTTTCACATGCAGCAGTAACAGACGAAGGCAATATCTTTCTTGATCTTTGACACTTACAGTATACATACGTCCAATAATTTTACTAACTCCTCGTTGTCTTAACTTCCAACCTTTATTCCAAACATAATGCTCTGGAATCTCACGATAGAAATACTGCCCTGCATTGTTGTCATGTTGGTTCAGCAAAAACCATTCCATTAATGTCGACATTGAACCTAAACTTTTTGACACGTCTTCAACTGCAAAATTTTCATTAAAAATAAACCTGATGTTGATTTGGTAAATGGACAGATAAACGTATAATAGCATGTGGCTGAGCATGCATAGGAAATGCAAATATTCTCCAAGCAGCTTCTGGAGCAGTGACCTATCTTGAGTCAAGAAAACTTGTTGATTCATCATGACTCACTGTTGTTTGCTGTATTTCCACATTAGCTTTGTCATGGCCCTTATAGATATACTTAAAGAGATATTTCACACTTTTTATTGACGCACAAATTTCAACATTGATGTGACAATTGTAGCGTTTAGATAAATAAGGATTATATGGCACTACCCATGAGTTGTTTATAATTCTTTTCTTGTGCACAATGTTCTCAATGTGTGTTCGCCGATATGAAGGATACCCATCCAAATCTTTCACAGTATGCTCTTGTAACTGTTTTGGAAATCCTTTCGTACACTTCCCATTTTCCATACATGGACTTTTTGGATTGGCCTCACCACATGGACCATGAACCATATGATTGATGACAATATCATATAGTTCAGGGAATTTTTCTTGGTCTGGAATTTCAGCCCACACTATATTGTCAATATCTTCCTCTGTCTGAAACTTAGACTAAGCATCTAAAATGATAAGTATATGTGCATGTGGGAGACCTCGTTTCTGAAACTCAATGACGTACCATTGCAACCACTGTCCCAAAAAAGCCATTTTTCAGATCTTTCAAAAGGCTGGTGAGCTTCAATCGAAATATGCGGGCCACTAAGTCTGGCCTATGTTCCACTTTCTGCTAGGGTTCTAGATTTTCTGTAATTTCTGGCCATTTTGGATTACACATCATTGTTACAAAAATGTCAGTTCTTCCGTACTTTGTCACTATCGCCATTGCGCCTTGGTAACATTGCTGCATGTTCCGGGGACTACCTTCAAATGACGATGGCAGAATAACTGTTTTCCCAATAGGAATTCATTTTTCAATGGATTTCTTTACTAAATGTTCTTGAAGAACACAGTAATCCTCCACTTTCAGATTTTTTTGATTCATACGTATAAAATTGAGGCAATTACCTTCAATTTTAACATATGCATCAACAAAGCACTGCTGAGTACGTTTACCACCGTTTAGAATAGGGTTAAACTCAGGTCGCACAGACAAAAGGAAACTGTAATACTGCATTTGAGTAATTCGTCTTACAGCACCTTGCTGCTGTAGATTTTCATGCCACCCTTGATCACCTCTTGGAAAAAATAATGGATACAGAAGAGCATCAAGGTTGCTATGCAAAATACTGATGCGCTGTGTTTTAGGAAGCAGACGATTGTTCACATCTGACTTAAGATGGACTAATATATCCCTTTGAAAAGGAGGCTCTACATCATCATTTTGGAAAACAACGGCAACCTCACTTACACGTGGTTTATTATAACGTCGAGGATCTTGGGTACGTTCTTGTTCAATTGCCATAACAATGGAAGGCATTTCAGTCCAATTTTTTATAGCCCTCTGTTGCTCCTCAGCTTCAACATCCTTAAGCATGCGAAATGCAGCAGCATATGATTTGATGTCTTGTAAATGTATAGCAATCAAATTCATGAGTTCCACACTACACTTTTTATTTTCTCTGTGTGGCGTGCGATTTTGGTTACAGACAGACTCAAAAAAGCCTTAGACAATTATATAGTAGATGTATGTATGTATGTATATATATCTAATATATAATTACCTTAAGCCACTTCCGTCATATTCGGCCCTACTTCCGTCGTCGTGAACGTGACTGCCTCCCAAAGCCTAACTCACAATGGCTTTGCGAGTCTGCACACAATACCCTCCAGATACTCGCAAAGCCTCACTCGCAATGGCTTTGCGAGTCTGCTTCACTTACAATATCCGGGACACTCTCTCTCTCCCCTACCCCCGGATCCTCCTGTCTCCTGCCCGCGCTCCCCCCCGGCCCTCCTGTCTCCTGCCCGCGCTCCCCCCGATCCTCCTGCCCACGCTCCCCCCGGGTACTCCCATCTCCTGCCCGCGCTCCCCCCGGTCCTCCTGCCCGCGCTCCCCCCGGTCCTCCTGCCCGCGCTCCCCCCGGTCCTCCTGCCCGCGCTCCCACCGGTCCTCCTGCGACTCTCCGCCCCCCCCTGCCCTCTCCGCTTCTCGCGGCCCCCCTTGCTCACCCTGCCCAGGGCCGCACCATCCATCCGTCCAAGCAGCTGTGCTGAAGGAGACGCCACTTCCTGCCTGCCGCGCGGCGCCGGGAGCGGCAAGTTTCATACCTGTGTGCATGATGCATGTGTGTGCTGTGTGCATGATGCATGTGTGTGCTGTGTGCATGATGCATGTGTGTGCTGTGTGCATGGTGCATGTGTGTGCTCTGTGCATGGTGCATGTGTGTGCTGTGTGCAAGATGCATGTGTGTGCTGTGTGCATGATGCATGTGTGTGCTGTGTGCATGATGCATGTGTGTGCTGTGTGCATGCTGCATGTGTGTAGTGTGTGCATGCTGCATGTGTGTGCTGTCTGCATGATGCATGTGTGTGCTGTCTGCATGATGCATGTGTGTGCTCTGTGCATGATGCATGTGTGTGCTTCTCGCGGCCCCCCTTGCTCACCCTGCCCAGGGCTGCACCATCCAGGGCCGGCGTCAGCACCCGGCTTACCCGGGCAAGAGCCGGGGCCCAGAATTATCTGGGGGGCCCAGAGCTGCCT
This sequence comes from Allobates femoralis, assembly GCA_033576535.1. Taxonomy (NCBI): domain Eukaryota; kingdom Metazoa; phylum Chordata; class Amphibia; order Anura; family Aromobatidae; genus Allobates; species Allobates femoralis. The sequence goes on along the minus strand of JARQOC010000004.1, from coordinate 487,248,858 downwards.
GGGGGGCCCAAGCCATCTGCCACAGAACAGCGTCCCCTGTTCTGTATTTTCCAGTGGCAGTGGGCCATTGGGCAATGAATATGTGCCCCTGACAGTTGGCCTCCTGGAGCCCCCTGTGTGCTGCTGCAGACCCCCTCTCCTGACCTGTGTGCAGATATCTGACAGTCACTATGCCGATCTGCACTGAGCGTGAGCTCTATGGTCTCTGGCAGGAAGTGCAGGTCAGGAGATCATATAGAGCTCAGCTCCCGGCTCAAGCATAGTGACTGTCCGATCTGATGGATCATGGATATCACCTTCTCCCACACTGTCCACACAGGTTAGAAGGCAGAACGGGAGGGAGAGTAGCAGGGAGAGCAGGAGCGGAGGGCCGCAGCAGCAGCACACAGGAGTGATGAACTGCTGTATCCAAGTACAGTACTAATGTATCTAATCCTATCAATGTGTGATACTACTTAACCCTGTTTCCAAGACTACCATGTGTGACAATTCCTGCTCTAAGCTAAGCCTGCTATGCATAATATTGAGTGATGTTCCAATGTATCTAAGCCTATTATGTGTGATACTGCAGCCTGATGTGCTGATGTATCTAAGGCAGCTGTCATATATGATACAGTCTATATAGAGTCTAATGCATGGGTATAATGAGACACATGAGACATATGCTTCTTAAGCAGCTCTTGTATTGCTTCATACAAGTTAGTGCATCAACAGGATAACATAAATGTAGTTGCAGAGTGCAAGGCAAAACAACCCAGGACATCAGAGCATTAAAGCATAGTACAAGTCTCAGGGAAAGCATTCAGAGTTCATTACTTCTCTGTCAGATATTGCTGGCACCCAGGATTCTGTGTTCATAAATGATTCCAGGCAGAATGAATCCAGGCTTCAGAGAGCAAGACACAGACAGATTGCAGGCCTGATTCTGGAGCACAGGTTAACCAGCTGAAGTAGTTTAAAAGGGCAATTGGCAAGAAACAGGGCAGGGACATCAAAGCTGAGGACTCCATATTGTTTGAGGGCAAGAGTCATTACACATGACAGGAAACAAGATGGCCGACGAAATACACTAAATGCAAACATAACAACAGATATAGCAAAAAAGACTGAAAACCTTACATTACTCCCCCCTTAGGGACAGCCTCTGGATGGCCCCAGTCCAGGCTTTCCCGGGTACCTCCGATGGAACTGGCGGAGTAACCGAGGAGCATGGAGATTGGAGGCCGGCTCCCACGAGTTGTCCTCAGAAGAATAGCCCTGCCACTTTACCAGGTATTGCACCCCGTTTCTACGCAACCTGGAGTCCAGGATCCTTTCCACGACAAACTCCTCCTGGCCATCGATGAGTACCGGAGCAGGAGGGGAAGAAGAACGACCAGGGAATGAATTGGGAGTCACAGCCTTTAGTAGAGAAACGTGAAACACGGGGTGAATCCTCATAGATCTTGGAAGTTGAAGGCGACAGGCAACGTTGCTGACGAGCTTATTAATCTTATAGGGCCCAACGTACTTATGACCCAATTTGGATGATGGTACTCTCAATTTAAGGTTCTTAGTTGACAGCCAGACCAAATCTCCTACCTTGAAGGTTGGTGCAGGTTTACGAAACCTATCTGCCGCTTTTTTATACCTGTCCTGAGCGGATTCCAGATTCTCTTTAAGCAGATCGAGGTTCCTTTGTAGAGAGGTGATTCTGTCGGCTACAGCTGGAAGAGGTGAATCTATGGGAAGTCGAGGAAGGATGTTAGGATGATAACCCAAATTGGCATAAAAGGGTGACTGCTTGGTGGAAGCGCTCTGTGAGTTGTTATAAGAGAATTCAGCCAGTGGAAGCAAATCCACCCAGTCATCTTGTAGGTGGCAGATAAAACAGCGGAGATACTGTTCTAGGGTCTGATTAGTCCGCTCGGTTTGTCCATTTGTCTGCGGATGAAAGGCAGAAGACAGGTTAACTTTGATGTCCAACGCAGCACAGAAGTGCTGCCAAAACTTTGAAGTGAATTGCACCCCTCGATCAGATACAACCTCATCCGGTACGCCATGCAGGCGAAACACATTTTGAATGATTAAGTCCGATGTGTGTTTCGCAGTGGGTAGACCAACACACGGAATGAAATGGGCTGCCTTTGTTAACCGATCCACCACCACCAGAACTGTGTTCTTCCCTTGAGAGGTTGGCAACTCCACAATGAAGTCCATAGATATGGATCCCCATGGACGGGATGGAACGGGTAGGGGTTGTAATAGACCCGTAGGCGAAGATCGTGGAGTCTTGCATCTGGCACAGACTTCGCAAGAAGTGACGTAACCTAGAACATCTCTTCTGTATGTGGGCCACCAAAAGAAGCGAGACAGGAATTCTTGAGTCTTCAGAACTCCTCTATGCCCCGCTATCTTAGAATCGTGGACGAGTTGCAGTACTCTCACCCTGACTGCTTCAGGAATATACAGGCATTGCCCCTGAATCCACACACCGTTCTTATATACAAGACTTACTTCACAAGACGGTTGTGCCAGCCAGGGATCCGTATGGTATGCTTCCTTGATGTCGTTAAGCAAGTCTTGATTATGAAGCACTCCCAGGAACCTGGAATCAGAGATAACAGTCTTACGAGACGTGAGTGGAATTGTCTCAGTTGAGTACAGTCTAGACAACGCATCGGCCTTTCCATTACGCGATCCTGGCCTATAGGAGATAACAAAACTGAATTGGTTTAAGAAAAGACTCCAACGAGCCTGGCGAGGAGTCAAGCACTTAGCCGATCTGATAAACTCAAGATTGCGGTGGTCAGTCAACACGATTATCTGCTGCGCAGCTCCCTGAAGGTGGTGTCTCCATTCCTTGAAGGCTGCGATGATGGCCAACAATTCTCTATTACCCACATCATAGTTCCGTTCTGCAGGAGACAACCGCCGGGAAAAGAAAGCACAGGGATGTAAGACTTCTTTCTCACCTGTCCTCTGGGAGAGGATAGCTCCGATGGCACTGTCTGAGGCATCCACCTCTATTATGAAGGCCAGTTCAGGGTTAGGATGCACCAGAATAGGTGCCGTGGTGAATTTCTCTTTCAAACGGGAAAATGCTTCTTGAGCCTGGGGGGTCCAGGTAAAAGCAGAGTTCTTGCGGGTAAGCCGTGTAATGGGAGACACAACCTCAGAAAAGTTCCTGATAAAACGCCTGTAGAAATTAGCAAACCCTATAAAGCGCTGGACCTCCTTCACATTCTTGGGGACCGGCCAGGCTTTAATGGCTTGGATCTTACCCTCATCCATACTAATTCCTCGTGATGACATTACATACCCCAGAAATTGGATCTCCGTTCGATGGAATTCGCACTTCTCCAGTTTGATATACAGATGGTGTTGTCGAAGGCGTTCTAAGACCATCTTCACATGTCTGTGATGCTCCTCTGTGGAATTAGAAAAAATCAAAATATCATCCAAATAAATGACAATGAATGTATCCAGGAGGTCCCTAAAAATGTCATTCACCAAATGTTGGAAAGTTGCTGGAGCATTACATAAACCGAACGGCATTACTAGATATTCAAAGTGTCCGTAGCGTGACCTGAAAGCTGTCTTCCATTCATCCCCAGGTCTAATGCGGACCAAGTTATAGGCCCCACGGAGATCCAACTTTGTAAAGAGTTTTGCATGCCGTACTCTGTCCAATAATTCAGGGATCAACGGTAGTGGGTAACGGTTTCTGATCGTGATTTTATTGAGCTCCCGATAGTCTATACAGGGCCTAAGAGATCCATCTTTCTTCTTCACAAAGAAGATTGGTGCACCAGCAGGAGATGAAGAGGGGCGTATGAAGCCCTTGGCTAGATGTTCGTCTATATAGTCTTTGAGAGCCTTTAGCTCAGGCCCTGCCAAAGAGTAAATCTTGCCAAAAGGTATTCCCGCACCTGGTAACAGGTCTATTGGACAGTCATATGGACGGTGAGGGGGTAGCAGGTCTGCGTTCCTTTTGTCACACACGTCAGCATACTCACGGTATATGGCTGGTAGCTCAGAGACTGATGTTGGTCCTTTAGGAATGGAGCAGACTGAAGCTTCTGGACTTATCTGTTTCTCTGGAAAGTGCAGTTCTTTAGTTTCCCAGTTAATCGTAGGATTCTGAGCCTGCAGCCACGGCAGTCCTAGAATAATAGGGAAATGAGGAGAAGAGATGAGCATAAATGACAGACTCTCTTGATGGTCATTACCCATGAGGACCTTCAAGGGCTCCGTCTCCTGATCCACTGGTCCAGAGTTTAACAGTGAGCCATCTACGGTCTCCATCTGTACAGGAGTAGCCTTCTTTACTGAACGTACTCCAAGTTTCTCAGCGAAGGAGATGTCCATAAAATTGCCGCTTGCCCCTGAATCAATCATAGCGGAGGTAGATACCCAGACAGAGTGAACCCTGAGCTTGAGGGGAATAAAGCAATGAGAATTGTTGTTCTTACAACTCAGCTGGGAAACCGCTGAAAAAACCTGAAAAACTGCTGCAGTAACACGTGCATCCGGCTCAGAGATAACAGAGTTCAAGTCTGAGTAATCAATGTCTGTATCCTCTACTCTCTCTGGGATCTGTGGTTCGGACCTGACAGAACCCCTCTCACAGCACTCGCAGTGTATGATGGCTGCAGTTGTCTTACGAGAACGACTGGGGCAGTTTATAATGAAATGTCCTGACTTACCGCAATAGAAACACAGATTTTCCTTTACTCGATGTTCCTTACGTGCATCACTGACCCGTCTCTGTAAAGAGTCCACCTGCATAGGCTCAGGTTCGGGTTCTCGTATAATCCTGCTCAAGGACTCCTTAGCTGGAGAGGGAGGAAATAAATGATTAGTGCGCTTTATCTCCGACCATCTCTCCTGTCTGCGTTCAGTAAGCCGAGCATCGATCCGAATACAGTAGTTGATAAAATCTCCTAATGCTGTAGGTGGGTCGGCACGAGCGAGTTCGTCCTTAATCACAGAGGATAATCCTTTCCGGAAAACCGACTTCTTAGCAGAGCTATCCCAAGTGGTGTCGAGAGCCCATCTCCGGAAATCCAAAGCATACTCCGCTACCGAGCGCTTACCTTGGCTTAAAGTTAACATGGCTGATTCCGCTGTAGCACCGCGGTTTGGATCATCGAATACCTGCCCCATAGCTGAAATGAAAGTATCAAGATTATTTAGACAGTCATCGTCAGTCTCAATTAGGGGGTTTGCCCATGTGAGAGCTTTGTTGGAGAGCAGCATAATTATTGTCAATACTTTAGATCGCTCAGTAAGGAACTGTGGCGCATGAGCCGCAAAAAACAGTTTGCATTGATTAATGAATCCCCTGAATTTTTCCCGTTCACCGCCAAAACGGAATGGTGGTAGCTTGGGGATTCCAATAACCGGGGTTGAAGTTGGGATGTGGACGCGTCCCTCCAGAACCTCAATCCGGGTTCGTAAGTCCTGCGTGGTTTGTCCGAACACCTGCAGATTATGATCACCGCGATCCCGCAGGCTTGCAAAGCTGGTCTTCAATGCCTGTAGGTCAGCAAGGATTGAATCCGTCACGTCGCACAGATGTTTAATGGGGTCCTCCATATTCCCAGAAGCTGCACGGCAGAAAGGCTGGAAAGGAAGAAAAGGAGCACAATAGTGTTTACCTGTGGTAACACTCCTGACTTAAAAGAAGGGAATGTGCTCACCTGGAAAGGTTGTGAGAAGCCACAACCACTATCATCACATATATCGATATCTCAGATCCACGGTCTGCAGCAGCTCTCCAATGGCAAAAGATCCAGAAATCTCTATACAGGTGGCAGCAGATGCAGCACTGTCCTAGACCCAGCAGACTCTATTATGGCTCCAGAATCTGTCATATATGATACAGTCTATATAGAGTCTAATGCATGGGTATAATGAGACACATGAGACATATGCTTCTTAAGCAGCTCTTGTATTGCTTCATACAAGTTAGTGCATCAACAGGATAACATAAATGTAGTTGCAGAGTGCAAGGCAAAACAACCCAGGACATCAGAGCATTAAAGCATAGTACAAGTCTCAGGGAAAGCATTCAGAGTTCATTACTTCTCTGTCAGATATTGCTGGCACCCAGGATTCTGTGTTCATAAATGATTCCAGGCAGAATGAATCCAGGCTTCAGAGAGCAAGACACAGACAGATTGCAGGCCTGATTCTGGAGCACAGGTTAACCAGCTGAAGTAGTTTAAAAGGGCAATTGGCAAGAAACAGGGCAGGGACATCAAAGCTGAGGACTCCATATTGTTTGAGGGCAAGAGTCATTACACATGACAGGAAACAAGATGGCCGACGAAATACACTAAATGCAAACATAACAACAGATATAGCAAAAAAGACTGAAAACCTTACAGCAGCCGTCACACGGTTCAATTTAATGCACGATATCGTTTAATCGATTTGCTTTTTGATCGCTTAAGCGATATCGTTTGTGCATCGCTGCGTGCAATCAGGCGATTTTACAATGTAAAATCGCTTGATCGTTACATCACAGATTTGTGAGCCGGAGCTCATATCAAGCGATAAACGCTTGATCAATCTGCATCATCGTGGTGTATGACACCACCATGAACGATCTCCCAGCGGCAGAGCCTATGCTGGGAGATGGTATCTATGGTAAACGTCGGGTTACTAAGCGCCGCGCGGCGCCTAGTAACCCGATGTGTACCATAGTTACCAGCGATCTCGCTGGCCCACATCGCTGGTGAGTCTGCCTGTGTGACAGCTCACCAGCGATGTGAGCGATATCGTTAGCGATCGCGCGTGCACGTGATCGCTAACAATATCGCTCACGATATTGTAGCGTGTGACGGCCGCCTAAGCGTGATATATATGATACTGACTGATGAACTGCTGTTTCTAAGCCTGCTATGTATAATACTGACTGATGTTCTATTGTATCTAAGCCTATTATTTATGATAATGACTGATGAACTGCTGTATCTAAATTAATCATGTGTGATACTGCTTGATGTGCTAAGGTATGTAAGCCTGCTATGTGTGTTATCGACTGCTGTATCTAAGCTTGTGTGTGATACTGCCTGATGTGCTGATGTATGATGGGCCCCCATTTCAGGACAGGAACAAATACACAGCGCCCAGGGACCCACAGCAGTGGGGACAGCAGAGCTCTGCTGTGTGTCCGCAGTGTGTGTCCGGTCAGGGCTCCGCAGTGTGTGTCCTGTCGGGGCTCCGCAGTGTGTGTCCTGTCGGGGCTCCGCAGTGTGTGTCCTGTCGGGGCTCCGCAGTGTGTGTCCTGTCGGGGCTCCGCAGTGTGTGTCCGGTCGGGGCTCCGCAGTTGTGTGTCCGGTCGGGGCTCCGCAGTTGTGTGTCCGGTCGGGGCTCCGCAGTTGTGTGTCCGGTCGGGGCTCCGCAGTTGTGTGTCCGGTCGGGGCTCCGCAGTTGTGTGTCCGGTCGGGGCTCCGCAGTTGTGTGTCCGGTCGGGGCTCCGCAGTTGTGTGTCCGGTCGGGGCTCCGCAGTTGTGTGTCCGGTCGGGGCTCCGCAGTTGTGTGTCCGGTCGGGGCTCCGCAGTTGTGTGTCCGGTCGGGGCTCCGCAGTTGTGTGTCCGGTCGGGGCTCCGCAGTTGTGTGTCCGGTCGGGGCTCCGCAGTTGTGTGTCCGGTCGGGGCTCCGCAGTTGTGTGTCCGGTCGGGGCTCCGCAGTTGTGTGTCCGGTCGGGGCTCCGCAGTGTGTTTCTGGGAGAGAGGGAGATAGAGAGAAAAAGAGAGCTAGCGAGTGCACAGAAAGGAAGGAGATGGGGGAGAGAGACACAGAGGGAAAACAGCGCACATGGGGGAGAAACATCATACAGGGGAGAGACAGCGCTCAGTGGGGAGACAGGTACAAGGCATGGAGACCCAGTGCACAGGGGAAGACAGGCTCAGAGATGGATTATGTTTGTGGGGAGTGTATATATATATATATATCATTATGGGTTAAAAGGGCCCGCTGAGACTCTTTCGCCCGGGGCCCACAGAAACCTGGAGCCGGCCCTGGCACCATCCATCCGTCCAAGCGGCTGTGCTGAAGGAGACGCCGCTTCCTGCCTGCCGCGCGGCGCCGGGAGCGGCAAGTTTCATACCTGTGTGCATCATGCATGTGTGTAGTGTGTGCATGATGCATGTGTGTGCTGTGTGCATGATGCATGTGTGTGCTGTCTGCATGATGCATGTGTATGCTGTCTGCATGATGCATGTGTATGCTGTCTGCATGATGCATGTGTGTGCTGTCTGCGTGATGCATGTGTATGCTGTCTGCATGATGCATGTGTGTGCTGTGTGCATGATGCATGTGTGTGCTGTGTGCATGATGCATGTGTGTGCATGATGCATGTGTGTGCTGTGTGCATGATGCATGTGTGTGCATGATGCATGTGTGTGCTGTGTGCATGATGCATGTGTGTGCGTGATGCATGTGTGTGCTGTGTGCATGATGCATGTGTCTGCTGTGTGCATGATGCATGTGTGTGCTGTATCATGCACACAACACACACATGCATCATGCACACACATGTATCATGCACACAGCACACACATGCATCATGCACACAGCACACATGCTTCATGCATACAGCACACACATGCATCATGCATACACCACACACATGTATTATGCACACAGCTCACACATGCATCATGCATACACCACACACATGTATCATGCACACAGCACACACACATGCATCATGCACACAGCACACACATGCTTCATGCATACAGCACACATGCTTCATGCATACAGCACACATGCTTCATGCATACAGCACACACATGCATCATGCACACAGCACACACATGCTTCATGCACAAAGCACACACATGTATCATGCACACAGCACGCACATGCATACAGCACACACATGTATCATGCACACAGCACACACATGCATCATGCACACAGCACACACATACATCATGCATACAGCACACACATGTATCATGCATACAGCACACACATGCATCATGCATACAGCACACACATGTATCATGCACACACCCCACATACATCATCACATGCATCATGCATACAGCACACACATATATCATGCACACAGCACACACATGCATCATGCACACATGCTTCATGCATACAGCACACACATGCATCATGCACACACCACACACATGCATCATGCACACACATGCATACACCAAACACATGTATCATGCACACAGCACACACATGCATCATGCACACAGCACACACATGCTTCATGCATACAGCACACATGCTTCATGCATACAGCACACACATGCATCATGCACACAGCACACACATGCTTCATGCACACAGCACACACATGTATCATGCACACAGCACACACATGCATCATGCACACAGCACACACATGGATCATGCACACAGCACACACATGTATCATGCACACAGCACACACATGCATCATGCATACAGCACACACATGTATCATGCACACACCACACATACATCATCACATGCATCATGCATACAGCACACACATGCATCATGCATACAGCACACACATGCATCATGCATACAGCACACACATGCATCATGCATACAGCACACACATGTATCATGCACACAGCACACACATGTATAATGCACAGAGCACACCTATGCATCATGCACATGGAACACACGCATCATGCACACAGCACACACGTATCATGCACACAGCACACATACATCATCACATGCATCATGCATACAGCACACACATATATCATGCACACAGCACACACATGCATCATGCACACAGCACACACATGCATCATGCACACAGCACACACATGTATCATGCACACAGCACGCACATGCATACAGCACACACATGTATCATGCACACAGCACACACATGCATCATGCATACAGCACACACATGCATCTTGCACACAGCACACACACATGCATCATGCATACAGCACACACATGCATCTTGCACACAGCACACACATGCATGATGCATACAGCACACACATGTATCATGCACACACCACACACATGCTTCATCCATACAGCACACACATGTATCATGCACACAGCAGACAGCTCTTTAAGTTGGCGCTCATGTATCATGCACACAGCAGACGTGCACACACATGTATCATGCACACCTCCACACACATGCATCATGCACATGGAACACACGCATCATGCACACAGCACACACATGTATCATGCACACAGCACACATACATCATGCACACAGCACACCTATGCATCATCCACACAGCACACCTGCACCCACATGCATCATGCAGACAGCACACACACATGCATCATGCACACACCACACACATGCTTCATCCATACAGCACACACATGTATCATGCACACAGCAGACAGCTCTTTAAGTTGGCGCTCATGTATCATGCACACAGCAGACGTGCACACACATGTATCATGCACCCCTCCACACACATGCATCATGCACATGGAACACACGCATCATGCACACAGCACACACATGTATCATGCACACAGCACACATACATCATGCACACAGCACACCTATGCATCATCCACACAGCACACCTGCACCCACATGCATCATGCAGACAGGTCTTTAACGTGCCGCTCATGTATCATGCAGACAGCACACCTGCACAAACGTGTCATGCACACCTGCACATACATGCATCATGCACACAGCACCCCTGCACACACATGCATCATGCACACAGCAGAGCTGCACACGCATGTATCATGCACACAGCACACACATGCATCATGCCCACCGCACATACACGTATCATGCACACAGCACACACATGCATCGTGCACACACCACACACATGCATCATGCATACAGAACACATGCATCATGCACACAGCACACACATGCATCATGCATACAGCACACACATGTATCATGCACACAGCACACACATGTATCATGCACACAGCACACACATGTTATCATGCACACACTACACACATGCATCATGCATACAGCACACACATGTATCATGCACACAGCACACATGTATAATGCACACCTGCACACACAGATATCATGCACACACCACACATGCATCATGCACACAGCACACACATGCATCATGCACACACATGCATCATGTGTGATGCATATGTGTGCAGGTGTGCTCTGTGCATTATACATGTGTGTGCATGATACATGTGTGTGCAGGTCTGCTGTGTGCATGATGCATGTGTGTGCAGGTGTGCTGTCTGCATGATACATGAGCGCAACGTTCAACACCTGTGTGCATGATGCATGTGTGTGCTGTCTGCATGATGCATGTGTCTGCAGGTGTGCTGTGTGCATGATGCATAGGTGTGCTGTCTGCATGATGTATGTGTGCTGTGTGCATGATACATGTGTGTGCTGTGTGCATGATGCGTGTGTGCCGTGTGCATGATGCATGTGTGTGCAGGTGTGCATGATACATGTGTGTGCACGTCTGCTGTGTGCATGATACATGAGCGCCAACTTAAAGAGCTGTCTGCTGTGTGCATGATACATGTGCTTGAAGGTATGCTGTGTGCATGATGCATGTGCGTCCAGGTGTGCTGTGTACATGATGCATGTGTCTGCAAGTGTGCTCGCTCCATCCTGCCGCCCCCCCCATCCTGCTCCTCCGGCTCCATCCTGCCTCGCTCGCTCCATCCTGCCCTGCTCCCCACTATCCAACCCTACCCCCCAACCACCATCTTTCTCCGCCTCCATCCTGCCCGCTCCCTCCATCCTGCCCCCCCCTGTTCTTGCCCCCCCTCTGCCTCCATCATGCCCCCCCCTCTGCCTCCATCCTGCTCCCCCTCTGCCTCCATCCTGCTCCGGCTTCATCCTGCCCCCCTCCGCCTCCATCCTGCCCCCCCTCCGCCTCCATCCTGCCCCCCCCTCCGCCTCCATCCTGCCCCGCCCCCTGGCTCCATCCTGCCCACCTGCCATCCTGCCCCCCGACACAATCCTGACCCCCCACCCCCCTCACCATCCTGACCCCCTACTCCATCCTGCCCCCCGGCAGTTAGCGCTCATGTGACCGATCAGCTGATCGGTTTCCCAGGCAACCACAGGTCCTAAAGGCCTGTACTACCTAGAAGATGGAGGTGGAGCGAGCCGCCGGCCAGGTGAGTATCCTCACTGAAGATTTTTTTATTTTTATTTTTACTGTGGAGAAGCGGGGAGCCGCGGGGACCAGGAGTATCGCCAACCTAGGTATACCATGTAGCTGTACATGTACGCATGTACTATCGTGTGCTATACATGTGCTGTAATGCACCGCCATATATTATAGTGCTGCTATACACATACTGTAATGTACCGCCATATACTATAGTGCTGCTATACATCTACTCTAATGCACCGCCATATACTATAATGCTGCTATACATGTACTGTAATGTACCGCCATATACTATACCGCTACTATACATCTAATGTACCGCCATATACTATAGTGCTGATATACATCTACTGTAATGTACCGCCATATACCATCGTGCTGCTATACATGTGCTCTAATGTACCGCATTATACTATAGTGCTGCTATACACGTACTGTAATGTACTGCCATATACTATAGTGCTGTTATACATGTACTCTAATGTACCGCCATATACTATAGTGCTGCTATTCATGTACTGTAATGTACCGCCATATATTATAGCGCTGCTATACATGTAATGTACCGCCATATACTATAGTGCTGATATACATGTACTGTAATGTACCGCCATATACCACAGTGCTGCTATACATGTCCTCTAATGTACCCCCATATACCATAGCATTGCTATACATGTCATTTAATGTACCACCATATACCATAGCGCTGCTATATGTATATCTAATATATATAAAACCCGAAGGCTCACTTACGTCACTTTGCTCACCACTTCCGTCACTTTGTCATAGCCAAAGTGCCGTCACCACAGCGCTACACACGCCCAGGGGGGACCAACATGGCGCCCCTAAGCAGACCGGGACTCAGGCAGCCCCGACACGCTTACGCCCGCCCCTACACTGCCCAAAACACACACACATCACGGCCATGAAATGAGCGGCGTTAGCCGGTCGTCTCCCGCCCGCCACACACCACTTCGGGAGATGACCGGCTAATGCCGGTCGTCTCCCGAGTGCCTCGCGCTCGCTCCCGCCAGTTTCACAGGTGCAAGCTCCTCCCCCTCACTTCCGGTGCCCGGGGCTGTTGATAGCTCTCAGCGAAATGGCGGCCGCACGGATCGCCCTCCGCTCCTAGACTGCCCCGAGCCTCCGGGGGTAAGCCCTGTGCCGGACCGCCAGCAGTAGGCCAAGTAGCCCTGAGGATACGGAGCCAGCTGGTGTGCAGCCTGAAAGAAGACAGAGAGGTGTGCAGCCTAGAGGAGGACAGGTGTACCGAGTGGTGATGTCGCCGCTCCAGCCTCCTCTCTCCTCACCCCTCCAGCCGGACCTCTCCTCACTCCTCCAGCGCCACCTCTCCTCACCCCTCCAGCGCCACCTCTCCTCACCCCTCCAGCCGCACCTCTCCTCACCCGTCCAGCGCCCACCTCCCCTCACCCCTCCAGCGCCCACCTCCCCTCACCCCTCCAGCGCCACCTCTCCTCACCCCTCCAGCCGCACCTCTCCTCACCCCTCCATATGCAACGTACAGTATGTGTATATATGTGTGTGTATGTAGCCACTTCCGTCACTTTGTCCGCACTTCAGTCACTTTGTCCACACTTCCCTCACTTTGTCCGCACTTCCCTCACTTTCTACACACACATACATATACACACACACACAAACACACACACACTACGCTATACTTACCACTGCCCCTGCGTCCGCCGCCTGGATCCTCAGTCGACATCTCGCCGCCCCCCAACTACTGGATCCAATATAGCGTCCAAGAAGTCTCGCCAAACTTCCCAGACATATTGGATCCAGTCGTCCGCGGCCGCCAACATACTTTCTCCAAGATGACGTCCGGGAAGTCTCCCCAGACTTCCCAGACCCAATATTCGATCCAGTCGTCCGGGGGCGGCGACATTTCGACTCCGGATCCACGTGCCGTGGAACACGCAGGCCCGGTGGTAAGTATAGCGAAGTGTGTGTATGTGTATGTGTATGTGTCTGCTGACCACTCTGCCCAAGGCGCTGCGCTGACCACTCTGCCCACGGCACTGCGCTGACCACTCTGCCCACGGCGCTGCGCTGACCACTCTGCCCACGCCGCTGCGCTGACCACTCTGCCCACGCCGCTGCGCTGACCACTCTGCCCACGCCGCTGCGCTGACCACTCTGCCCACGCCGCTGCACTGACCACTCTGCCCACGCCGCTGCACTGACCACTCTGCCCACGACGCTGCGCTGACCAATCTCACTGCTAACCACTGAGCCACCACACTCACTGCTAACCACTGAGCTACCGCACTCACTGCTAACCACTGAGCCACCGCACTCACTGCTAACCATTGAGCCACCGCACTCACTGCTAACCACTGAGCCACCGCACTCACTGCTAACCACTGAGCCACCGCACTCACTGCTAACCACTGAGCCACCGCACTCACTGCTAACCACTGAGCCACCGCACTCACTGCTAACCACTGAGCCACCGCGCAGTGCTAACCACTATGCCACCGCCCAGTGCTAACCACTCAGCCACCCCGCAGTGCTAAGCACTGACCCACCGCGTTGTGCTAACCACTCAGCCACCGCGCAGTGCTAACCACTGAGCCACCTCTATACACACAATTCATTTCACCGCACTCCCCTATTAGTAAATCCCTCTCCCTCTCTCCTGTAAGTGAGGCGTGAAGCTCATTGGTCGGCGCCAGCACACAGCGACCAATGACCTTCGCGCCTCACTTACACCACTAAATTTCAAACTCAAACTCCTCCATGTATCTCAATGACCAGTGAGGCGCTTCCCTCATTATACTCATGACAGTAGCAACATTAACCCCTTACATTCCGTTTTTTCTGTAATTTCTATAACACACTGTGTAGTTGTACTGTCACTACAAAGTTAACCCCTTCTATACCATTTCTCCCTTAACTCCATACTTTGTAGTCTCTATTACTACTCCCAGTAGGAACATTAACCCCTTATATTCCATTATTGCTGTTATTTCTATTACACAGTGTATAGTTGTAATCACACTGCGAAATTAACCCATTATATACCAGTTCAGCATTAACTGCATATTTGGTAGTGTTTATAACTACTGCCACTGCTACATTAACCCCTTGATATTTTGGATATAATTTACAGCGCTGACTCTGTTGTGGGAGTGCCTGTGGGACATTAACCATTACCATTACCATTTTTGATATCATTATAAGTTCCTACTCTGTTATAGTCCTGTTAGTCGGACATTAACTCTTTCTACACCTCCACTATATTGCTACCCTCACAGTTTTGCCTACATCGCCTACTTAGTCATATATCTGGTGCTTAAGTCTATTATTTACAACTCTTAAAAATATTATATACAGATTCTAGACTCCCGATTCTTTAGAATCGGGCTCACAGCTAGTATATATATATATATATAGTCCAGAAAGAAGAAGTAATGTCCGCACTCACCGGTATTTAATCTTGTCGATTTTATTTTCAGTCCAGTTCCATGAAACTAGTAATCAGCAGGGGAGGGGGTGCAGGGGCGCAGGACGACGGCTCGCCCTTTCGCGGTGTTATGCCGCTTCGACGGGTCCTCTATGGCGTCTGTCGTCATGTCCGGAGGTTTATTCAACCGGCACATGACGTCACTACCGCCATAGCTAAACATAAAGTGTTATAAACATAAAAACATTAAACAACCACTATTTATAGTGAAATGGAGTGTAACATATGCTGAATTTACATCTATGCATTACAAACTTGTTATTACAGAGCATCTTAAGACTATCACTGATTGTAACTTAGAATATCGCGTTACCCAGGGGATTACCGTATTACACCTAAATTAACTAGTATACTATCCCCAGAGGTTGTGGCCTCTTACTACGGGATCGTGCTTAGGCTATCATTATCCATTGACCCTTTAACTACATGCCCAATTTAAACCATCCACAACTATTGTCAGATCATTTCCTATTGGAAACCCACAGGTATTAATCATTCCAAATCAACACTAGCAGGAACCCAT
Source organism: Allobates femoralis (assembly GCA_033576535.1). Lineage (NCBI taxonomy): Eukaryota > Metazoa > Chordata > Amphibia > Anura > Aromobatidae > Allobates > Allobates femoralis. Next base: position 487,232,756 of record JARQOC010000004.1, on the reverse strand, counting down.
ACCGGAAAGTTCCACCAAAAGGGGATATTCTTTAAAAAAATGCAGCAAGATCGTTCTTTTCATTCAACCCCAGGGGGCCACATGCCTTAGTCTCAATTATCCACCTGCTTTCGCGTTGAAGAAGAAACCTATGCGTATTACCACCTCTATCTGATGGTTCAATATGCTCGAGTCCTGCAAAAGTTAACACATTTGCATTCCCTTCATGTGCCTCATTAATGTGTTGGATCAGCCTTGGGCTTCCAATACCTGTTCTTACTGATTTTTGATGCTCCTTGAACCTTTTACACATTTCCCTTATCGTTTTGCCGACATAAAACCGTCGACATGGGCAGAAAATGACATAGACCACCCATGTAGTCTTACAGCCAATAAAAGACGTTACTCTGTGTACCTTGTCTCCTAATTGAATTGGATTACTACCGTATATACTCGCGTATAAGCCGAGTTTTTCAGCCCAAAAATTGGGCTGAAAAGTCCCCCCCTCGGCTTATACGCGAGTCAATACGGCCCCCTCAAAGTTTGGCGCCCCCACCTCACTTTCTGGGCCCCCCCGCATGCAGCGCTGCGCATATACATTACCTGTCTAGCAGCTGTCACCCTCCGGTGGCGGATCGCGGCTCCCGACTCCGGGCTCCATCTTCCTCGCTGTCTTCCTGCTTGTCAGGTGACCGGCCGGCGTCGTGATGACGTCATCGCGATGAGCCCCGGTCACAAAGCAGGAAGACAGCGAGGAAGATGGAGCCCGGAGCCGGGAGCCGCGATCCGCCATCGGAGGGTGACAGCTGCTAGACAGGTAATGTATATGCGCAGCGCTGCATGCGGGGGGGCACAGAAAGTGAGGTGGGGGCGCCAAATTATGAGGGTGCTGTATACTACCACTGGGGCTGTATACTACACTGGCTGTATACTACTACTGGGGCTGTATGTATACTACCACTGGGGCTATATACTACCACTGGGGCTGTATACTACCACTGGGGCTGTATGTATACTACCACTGGGGCTATATACTACCACTGGGGCTGTATACTACTACTGGGGCTGTATGTATACTACCACTGGGGCTATATACTACCACTGGGGCTGTATACTACCACTGGGGCTGTATACTACTACTGGGGCTGTATGTATACTACCACTGGGGCTATATACTACCACTGGGGCTGTATACTACCACTGGGGCTGTATACTACTACTGGGGCTGTATGTATACTACCACTGGGGCTATATACTACCACTGGGGCTGTATACTACTACTGGGGCTGTATGTATACTACCACTGGGGCTGTATACTACCACTGGGGCTGAATATACCACTGGGGCTGCTGTATACTACCACTGGGGCTGTGTACTACCACTGGGGCTGTATATACCTCTGGGGCGCTGATACTACCACTGGGGCTCTGCTGTATATACCACTGGGGCTGCTGCTGTAACACTGCTGGGGCCTGTATATACCACTGGGGTGGCTGCTGTATACCACACTGCTGGGGGCTGTATACCTGTGCTGGGGTCCACCCTCGGCTTATACACGAGTCAATAAATTTTCCCAGGTTTTGGGGGCAAAAGTAGGGGGGTCGGCTTATACACGGGTCGGCTTATACACGAGTATATACGGTAATTTCGTGATTCTGACAAACATTGCAATTCCTGCATCTGTGGTTTCCTTTTGGTCTTCTTTCCTCTAACCATGTCTTTTTCTTATTTGTATATATCCTATTACGGACCATCAGGTCCTTCAGGTTATGACATCGTCTATATGCAATAATGGGTGGTCCTATACCTTTAGCATTTAGATCTCTGCCCTTTTCCAGGACATGCCAATATTTATTTATGGCTCCTGAGATTCTGCTATACATGGGCCCATATTTAAATGAAAAGACAAACCTTTTCTTATTGTCATTCTTCACAGATTTAGTATCATGTTGTGTTCCCCTAGAAACCTTACTTTTAGTCTCCTCGATTAAATCATCTGGGTATCCTCTGCTTTTGAAGTTTCTCCCCAGTTCCACAAACTGTTTTTCACATATCATAGAGGTATTATTCCTCCTCTTGACTCTCAAAAATTGGCTGTAAGGAAGGGCCCGTTTCGTATGGTGAGGATGGGCACTATTAAAGTGGAGTAGTGTGTTAGACGATGTGGGCTTCCTGTATAATGATCTAATAATCGTGCCCTCGTCTAGACTCAATTTTACATCTAAAAATTCAAGGCTTTTCTCTCCATAGACTGATGTGAACGACATATTGTAATTATTGTTCTCATTAAGGAAGGAGACAAAGGAGGAAAAATCCTCCTCACCCCCGTCCCAAATAACGAATATGTCGTCCACATACCTGATAAATAATTTCATAAATTTCAAATAGGGATTTGTATTACTGTAGACTACATGATCTTCAAAATGAGCCATAAACAAATTCGCCAAAGTACACGAGACCGGCGTCCCCATAGCCGTACCGGCGATTTGTCTGTACCAAGTATCATTGAAAGTGAACGCATTATGCGTCAAGATAAACTGCAAAGATTCGCAGATAAAATTAACCAACGACATGTCTTGTCCTTCAACTTGAAGGATTTCTCGCACAACTGACACTGCCAGATCTTGTGGGATCCGGGTATAGAGGCTGTCCACATCTATGGACGCCATCTTATACCCGGATCGCCACTCAAAATTGTCCACACATTCTACAAAGTCACTAGAGTCTTTAATGTACGAAGGAATCTTTTTGAGTAAGGGTCTCAGTAGCCAATCAATAAATTGTGACAAAGGTTCAGTCACTGAACCAATCCCGGACACAATCGGGCGTCCGGGTGGGTTGCTTATGGACTTGTGAACCTTTCGCAAATAATACCAATAGGGTTTCCTAGGGAAGTCGATGAAGAGTTTCTCTGCCTGCTTTTTCCCAATTACATTATCACTTACAGATTTTCTTAGCAGATTTCTCAGCTCGTTGTTAAATTTAAATGTAGGGTCACTAGGTAATTTAACATACGTGTCTGTAGAGCCTAATTGTCTCATGGCCTCGTGGATATAATCTTTTTTATTTAGCAAGACCACTCCTCCCCCCTTGTCTGCCTTTTTCACTAAGACGTCTTCCCAATTTAGAACAGTATCCAGGGCCTTCTTTTCTCCCCTAGTTAAGTTTGATCTTGGCTTTGGATAAATTAGGGCCTCTACTTCCTTGCTTACCATTTCTTCAAAAAGATCTATGCTGTTGCCAGGTGACACTGGTGGATAAAAGTCAGATTTAACTCCTCCTGTAAAATATCCACTATTCCCATTTTCGTCTTTTTCTTTTAATAATGTGGGGTCCAGATCAAGCAACATAGCAGCATCATCTTTTACCTCCCGTAAGGAACTCTCATCTGCAAAAAAACCCAGGGACCCAATCTTAATTTGTTTGTTCTTGTTTGTAGTGCTACCTTTCCCTTTTTCCTCCCCATTTTCCATTTTCCCGCAAGAAAAATGCTTATATAAATGTATTTTTCTTATTGCTTTATATAAATCAACTTTAAACTCCGTGTAGTCGAAGGATTCTTCTACACAGAAGTTTAAACCTTTTCTGAACAAACTGTCCATATCATGAGTGATCTCTTTGTCAGTCAAATTAAAAATTTGTATTTGACTGTCGTCAGTATCCTTCACTCCCTCCATGATACAGTCTTTCTCTTCCCGTACGCTGGTATTCCTTCTTCTTCCTCTCCCCCTCCTTGTCCTTCTTCCAAAGGGGCATCCTCTTGGTGGTTATTTTTTCTATTCTTTTTTCTATGGGGCATAGGTTCTCTTTCATTTGGCTCATTATCTGTCTCATTCTCGCTTGAGCTCTCGTTATTATGGTTATTTTTATTTTTATTTTTGTTTTTATTCTTCTTTTTATTAGAATTATTACCTCCTTTTGGGGTATATGGCGAAATTGGTGGAAACTTGGGATTTTTTGGAGTGCCTTTGGGGCCTGGCTTAGGTTTCTTATTTTTGAAAGGAGTATTATTATACGATTTTCCCCATGTAAATACCTCACCAGCTTCATAATCCTGCTTGTCCCTCAGGAACTTCTCTCTTTTTTTTTCTTTAATTTCAGTTTGTAGGGGGATTAGTTTCTTATCCAGTTTTTTCAAAAAACTAGTCCATTGTTGTTTCTTCTCATATCTGGACTCTAATTCCACCCTCAATGTCCTTAATTGATTATTAATTTTTTCATGTTCTTTTATGTTCTGTTTTAACACTATATCAAGCAGGTTCATTGAGCTTGTTTCTAGTACACGGTGCCATTCCTTAACAAATTCGGTATCCTCTCTGCCAAATGCCATCATTTTCATTAATCTCAGGCCCCTTGGCACTCTCTTGCATGTGACATATCCCTTTAGGGATTGAATCGCCCAAAAAGCTTTAATCTCCCGTTCTGCCAGGTTTTGAATACGTAGTTCTAAGCTCTTAGTGCTCAGGAGTGTGGAAATTTCAGCTGTGTTACACTCCACGAAGAACGCCTCTGCATCCTCCCTCCCTGCTGAGATCGATGTTGATAATGACAGATCTGCTGCAGCTCCGGTATCCATATTGTCAGACTCGGAATCCATACTATGTACGGAGCTGCCCTCTTCCTCTAACAACGCTGTGCTCACAGTGGTGAAATCAGTGTACAATCAAAATCCAGACCAAGAGACACCGGGCACTAGCGCATACGTCAGATCGGGCTGTCACAGCTGTGACTGGTCTGCAGCATTTACCTGGCGGTGCTGGCTCTTATAAGTATATCAATATAGTCCAGAAAGAAGAAGTAATGTCCGCACTCACCGGTATTTAATCTTGTCGATTTTATTTTCAGTCCAGTTCCATGAAACTAGTAATCAGCAGGGGAGGGGGTGCAGGGGCGCAGGACGACGGCTCGCCGTTTCGCAGTGTTATGCCGCTTCGACGGGTCCTCTATAGCGTCTGTCGTCATGTCCGGAGGTTTATTCAACCGGCACATAACGTCACTACCGCCATAGCTAAACATAAAGTGTTATAAACATAAAAACATTAAACAACCACTATTTATAGTGAAATGGAGTGTAACATATGCTGAATTTACATCTATGCATTACAAACTTGTTATTACAGAGCATCTTAAGACTATCACTGATTGTAACTTAGAATATCGCGTTACCCAGGGGATTACCGTATTACACCTAAATTAACTAGTATACTATCCCCAGAGGTTGTGGCCTCTTACTACGGGATCGTGCTTAGGCTATCATTATCCATTGACCCTTAAACTACATGGCCCAATTTAAACCATCCACAACTATTGTCAGATCATTTCCTATTGGAAACCCACAGGTATTAATCATTCCAAATCAACACTAGCAGGAACCCATACCGGAAAGTTCCACCAAAAGGGGATATTCTTTATAAAAATGCAGCTAGATCGTTCTTTTCATTCAACCCCAGGGGGCCACATGCCTTAGTCTCAATTATCCACCTGCTTTCGCGTTGAAGAAGAAACCTATGCGTATTACCACCTCTATCTGATGGTTCAATATGCTCGAGTCCTGCAAAAGTTAACACATTTGCATTCCCTTCATGTGCCTCATTAATGTGTTGGATCAGCCTTGGGCTTCCAATACCTGTTCTTACTGATTTTTGATGCTCCTTGAACCTTTTACACATTTCCCTTATCGTTTTGCCACATAAAACCGTCGACATGGGCAGAAAATGACATAGACCACCCATGTAGTCTTACAGCCAATAAAAGACGTTACTCTGTGTACCTTGTCTCCTAATTGAATTGGATTACTAATTTCGTGATTCTGACAAACACTGCAATTCCTGCATCTGTGGTTTCCTTTTGGTCTTCTTTCCTCTAACCATGTCTTTTTCTTATTTGTATATATCCTATTACGGACCATCAGGTCCTTCAGGTTATGACATCGTCTATATGCAATAATGGGTGGTCCTATACCTCTAGCATTTAGATCTCTGTCCTTTTCCAGGACATGCCAATATTTATTTATGGCTCCTGAGATTCTGCTATACATGGGCCCATATTTAAATGAAAAGACAAACCTTTTCTTATTGTCATTCTTCACAGATTTAGTATCATGTTGTGTTCCCCTAGAAACCTTACTTTTAGTCTCCTCGATTAAATCATCTGGGTATCCTCTGCTTTTGAAGTTTCTCCCCAGTTCCACAAACTGTTTTTCACATATCATAGAGGTATTATTCATCCTCTTGACTCTCAAAAATTGGCTGTAAGGAAGGGCCCGTTTCGTATGGTGAGGATGGGCACTAATAATATATATATCGTGCAGAAAAAAGTCCACTGACCAGGCACTACACACGTGGAGCTCTGCTAACAGCCTGTCAGCTATCCCCCGGTGCCTGGTGTTGCACAGCCTTAGAACAAGCACCTAAGATTCATAAAGAAGTGAATAAAGACAGGCGGCACTCACCATGTAGGCTGGTGGAAGAGTGTTTTAATCCAGGTGGCTTAATCCATTAAAACATTGTTGGTGCGGTGGGGAGAGGGAGTGAGAGGCCGTCGGAACGTTCCGTGATTCACTTCTTTATGAATCATAAATATATATACCGTATATACTCGCGTATAAGCCGAGTTTTTCAGCCCAAAAATTGGGCTGAAAAGTTACCCCCTCGGCTTATACGCGAGTCACTGTATATTGTATACAATGTATACAGTATACAGGCCCCCCCCCGCCGCAATCCTGTAAAGGAAGAGATTAATATACTTATCCCTCCGCTGTCCCGCTGCCGCTGTCCCGCCGCCGCTCCTCCATCTTCATCCAGCGTCTTCCGTCTTCTTCCGGGTTCCTCCGATGGTCGCAGGCAATGACGTCATTGCCGGCGCGACAGAGGAGGAAGCTGAAAGAAGACAGAAGACGCTGGATGAAGATGGAGGAGCGGCGGCGGGACAGTGGTAGCAGGACAGCGGAGGGATAAGTATACTAATCTCTTCCTTTACAGGATTGCGGCGGGGGGGGGGCCTGTATATAGATGGGGTGGGGGGCTGCATATACCTCCTGGGGCTGCATATACCTCCTGGGGCTGCATATACCTCCTGGGGCTGCATATACCTCTGGGGCTGCATATGGGGCTGCATATGGGGCTGTATATACTTCTGGGGCTGCATATACCTCCTGGGGCTGCATATGGGCTGATATACCTCTGGGGCTGCATATACCTCCTGGGGCTGCATATGGGCTGCATATACCTCTGGGGCTGTATATACCTCTGGGGCTGCATATGGGGCTGCATATACCTCTGGGGCTGTTTATGGGGCTGCATATACCTCCTGGGGCTGCATATGGGGCTGTATATACCTCTGGGCTGCATATGGGCTGCATATACCTCTGGGGCTGTATATACCTCTGGGGCTGCATATACCTCTGGGGCTGCATATGGGGCTGCATATACCTCTGGGGCTGTATATACTTCTGGGGCTGCATATACCTCTGGGGCTGCTGTATACTACCACTGGGGCTGCTGCTGTATATACCACTGGGGCTGCTGCTGTATACTACCACTGGGAGGCTGCTGTATATCTCACTGCTGCTATATGTATAATACACACACACAATTAGATATATATGTGTGTATATATATTATGTATGTATATATATATATTATGTATACAATATGATTCAAGATTCAAAGAGGCTTTATTTGCAGACTAAATACACATCCGTTTTGCCAAAGCAAGTGTACAAAAGGAATGGGGTTAGGGTCTGTGGGGATGTTGGGCAGAGGCTGTAAGGAAGGTGGAATGGGGCAGGTCCAGGGTGGGTTCTCTTTCTCGCAGTCTACGACATACCACGCTGCAATCTCCACTACTCTCTCTTATTCTCCCAGCAGGATATATGTTTTCTCTTCTTCCTTCATGGTGATGAAATCTGGGAAGAGATGTGAGAGTCTCCTGAAGTGAGTGTCCCTCACTGCTGAGTATTTGGAGCAGTTAGCACGAAGTGGGTTTCATCCTCTATGGCCTCCTGATCAGTGTTGGCACAGCCTTTTCTCCCTGGGCTTGTAGCTCTGCCTGTGTCAGCTAGATTCGATGGCCAGATTGTGGGCACTGAGTCTATATATAGGCTCAGGATCTTGGGGTCCGGGAGTTTCTCCAGATATGGGGCCAGTCTGTAGTCTCTCTGTAGACTCCGGTGCATGGGCCGTTTCTGTGAGTTGATGATATCATTGTTCCATCTCCTGGCCCTCGTCTACCATCTTCCTGATTCCCGCTTTTGTCAGGTTGTTGTGAATGGTGTTCTGGTTGTGTTGGGTTTGGCTGGGCTGTTCTGAGGGCCCTGGTTTTTCTGTTTCACCTACATGTGTCAGGGCTTTATGGTGATGGGAGCTTGGATTGCTCCTATGCAGGTGAGCCTGAAATGACAGTGCCCCCTTAGAACCGTTAGGTTTAGAGGGAATCTGCCCAGCTCGGCCCGACAAGCACTGTAGGAGGGGCTCCGATGGACCTGCAGAAGGTGCTTACAGAATTCCAGGTGGAATAATTCTGTTGGGCTGGAATCCCATCTTGACCAATCTGGGTAGGTGTGAGGACCCCAGACTTTGCTGCCATATAGGAGGATTGGGGTGATGATAGAGTCGAAGATTTTTAACCAGATCCTCACTGGTGGCTTCAGATGATAGAGCTTCCTTCGAGTGGCATAGAAGGTTTTGCAGACCTTGTCTTTCAGGGTCTCTATGGCTTGTTTGAAGCTCCCTGACCAGTGAATCTCTAGGTTCAGGTAGGTATATTTGTCTGTTCCTGTGGGACAGAGATGGGGGAGGAGATGTAGGTGGGGGGTGCTGCACTGTGAAGAGCTTTGTGGGTGAGAACAAGCAGTTTGAAATGGATCCTACACTGAGAGGGAAATGTCATATTTAGGGAGATTAGTGGAGGGCAGGAGCAGAATATGTGTATATACCATGTTCCAAATTATTATGCAGATGTTCTTTTCCTATGATTTTCCTAAATGCTCGGTGCAAATGACAGTCAGTGTAATAAAAGTCATTACGCATTAGAGTATACCTCAAATTTTATTGAAGAATCCTCCCAATGATAACAGTATATAATCTTCAAAATTTAAAAAAAACTCTAAATGCACTGTTCAAAATTATTATGCACAGTAGAGTTTGTAAACATTGATATGTTTGAAAGAACTGAAAATGCCCATTTGTTGAATTTGCAGCATTGGGAGGTCACATTCACAGAAAAAAAAAGCTATTGAACTCCAAAACATCCTAACAGGCCAAGTTACATGTTAACATAGGAACCCTTCTTTGATCTCACCTTCACAATTCTTGCATCCATTGAACTTGTGAGTTTCTGGAAAGTTTCTGCTTGTATTTCTTTGCATGATGTCAGAATAGCCTTCCAGAGCTGTGGTTTTGATGTGAACTGCCTCCCACCCTCATAGATCTTTTACTTGATTATTCTCCAAAGGTTCTCTACAGGGTTGAGGTCAGGGGAAGATGGTGGCCACACCATGAGTTTATCTCCTTTTATGCCCATAGCACCCAATGACACAGGTATTCTTTGCAGCATGAGATGGTGCATTGTCAGGCATGAAGATGATTGTCAGGCATTTTTTTTTTGTACCATGAAAGAAAGTTGCCAGTCAGAAACTCTATATACTTTGCAGAGGTAATTTTCACACCTTCACGAACCTTAAAGGAGCCTACCTGCTGTTTCCCAATGATTCCAACCCAAAACATGACTCCTCCGCCTCTTTGCTGACGTCGCAGCCTTGTTGGGACATGATGGACATCCACCAACCATCCACTACTCCATCCATCTGGACCATTCAGGGTTGCCCGGCACTCATCAGTAAACAAAACTGTTTGACAATTAGTTTTCATGTATGTCTGGGCCCACTGCAAGCGTTTCTGCTTGTGAGGATTGTAGGTTTATGCACCACAGCAAGCCTTTAAATGATCCTACACCTTGAGGTTCGAGGGACTCCAGAGGCACCAGCAGCTTCAAATATCTGTTTGCTGCTTGTAAGGCCTTTTCAGCAACTGCTCTCTTAATCCGATGATCTTGCCTGGCAGACACCTTCCTCCTTCTGCCTTTATCCCACGAACACGTCTGTGCTCAGAATCAGCCTCAAATCTCTTCACAATGCGATGATCACGTTTATGTTTTCGTGCAATATATAATGTTTTTATCCCTTGTCCAAGGCATTGCACTATTTGTTGCTTTTCGGCAGCAGAGAGATCCTTTTTCTTTCCTATGTTACTTGAAAACTGTGGCCTGCTTAATATTGTGGGAGATTCAGTTTTCCTTTTATTGGGCTCACCTGCCAAACTAATTATCACAGGTATCTGAGATTGATTTCAGTGATCCTAAGAACCCTGAGACACAATACCATCAATGGGTTTCATTGAAAAAAAAAAACAAAAAAAAACCTATGACAGTTAAAACCAATTTGCATAATAATTTGGAACATGGTGTAAGTAAACATAAAGAATTTAAGTCCTCCTCTGCAGTATGCATGCACTTTCAGGAAGTAGGATATTCAGTTTCAGTTTTTTAGCTTAGTGTCGCAAGGAGGCACATGTGCTCTCTTTGTCAGACCACATTCATAGACAATTTTAAGCATTTATTTTTGATTTTACTTTTATTTTTAACTTTTATTCTTACATTTTTCAGGTGACGGCACCCTTCAGGGCACTGCTTTCCTTTTACAAAGGGATCGAGCAGGGATAACCCACTATACCCAGTGCCCGAGTTTCATTTAAGGGCGACAGATCCCTCAAGGGCTCCGATCTCCATATTCATCACCAGAAGGTATCACCTCCACTTTTTCCTTTTGCAGCCAGACTCATTTTGTCCTGCATTTACTAGCCGGACCACGTCCCTGTCACATACTCAAGGGGTTAACCCTCTGGATGCACAGTACAGACTAAAGTGTCTGTACATCTCCCGCCACATCCCCCTGCATAACAGAGGCAATGGAAGGGAAGCAGATGAACCCTCTCCCCTTCTCCAGTCAAGAAGAGAATGGATCGAGGAAGCATCTCCTCATAGCACTGCACTGTGTTTCACAGGCAGCATCACAAAAATTCTAGTGGCCTCACATCTCCATGCCGGGATGCACACCTCCGGTAAGATGAGGGCACATGCCCGGGTTATGTGACACGAACTCACCTGGGCTCTGACTACACAGGTTCATTGCTGCAGTCGATCATCGGGACCAATCTGGAATCTAGCATACCTGCAGGACAGGTATGCTGCACAGGCAGGTGGCCAATCCGTCATCCTCTCCATTCCCTCCCACTAAAGAGGGTCTGGACTGAGGTCTGCAGGCATCCATGCCTTGTACCCTAACTCCATAATATCTGCAGGACAGGTATGCTGCACAGGCAGGCAGCCAATCTGTCATCCTCTCCATTCCCTCTCACCAAAGAGGGTCTGGATTGAGGTCCAAAGACATCCATGCTTCCCCCCAGTCATTCCTGGGGTCGCAACTCTCTAACGATGACCTGGCCTTTCCAGCTCACAGATGTCTCTGCAGCGGCTCCAGCCTAGACACACCTCTTATGTCTGTACGTCCACGGCAGAGGGCTCCTTTGGCTGTACCCGGCTCCATTGCAGCATTGGCTAGTAGTCCCCAGATCCTAGCCAAAAATTTAGACCCCGGCTTTGGTTTGCATGCAAGCTCCGCCAGTCCCCGCCACCCTGGATAACACGCACTTCTCGAACACACCCCCTTATTTCGGCTCCTCTCGTCCTCGGGCGAGACTTGCAGCACGCCTTTCAATGCCTGCACATGCCCCCTTCTCCCTCAGTATGCAGGGAACCAGTTTCCCAGTGCTTCCACACTGCACAGTTGGTAGGAAGCTGCGCTGGAAGCGGCATTTCCTTTGAGGGTCACTGCTGCCTTAGCCCTCCACTGATATAACCAGTGAAAGTAGTGAGTTAACACTCTAGTGTGTGATTGATCTGAGGGTCATAAATTTGAACCCAAGATAAGGGGCTCACTACAAAATACATATTACCTTATATTCCATGGGCCTTCAGTCAACTAGTCCACAGCGCAGACATACCACCCTACTATGCGTAGGCACCCAAGAGCCACCGAGGCAGGACCCAGCGTACCTAGCCCACCTAGGTGGTTTTTTGTCCCTAGCTCAGTGATCTCACTAAGAGATGAAAAACGAGCATCTCGACAATGCATTCTCTCAAAAGCTCATTAACTGCCTGCAAAGAAGATTTATGCTAGTGGTGTAATGTGTGGCCACTGCACATGGGTGTTAATTTTAGAGAACGGGCACACTATCTCATACGTGTCCATCACAGCAGGGTACAGGATCCCCCACTAGTGAACGAAAATTCACCAACCCTGGAACCCATTCCCATTTGATACAGTAAGTTACACTGCCCGCACTACTACAGCCGCCCACAAAACTGAACCATGATGTCTGCCATCCTATCAGTTCACAGAAATATCCAACAAGCCACAGCCGTGTTACAGTGGTGAACTGGATCTGTCTCACTATCAAGTGAGCCAGAATTATCCATGTACCACTCAACATCCTGCAGTAGTAACCATAACCTATTCACTACTCAGTGATTCAGGCCCATCACCAATCTATTACTGTACAGCCGTCATATACAGTGCGTTGCAAACACCATTCTGTATACAGTAAGCCAGATCCTACATGTCCTGCATACAGGTTCTCAATGGTGCTTTGGGATTTGTCCACTACCAGCAGTCAGAACTAACATTTAATGCTCTCTGCAGCAACACTAACCATTCCCTCTGTTCTTTGCTCAGTAGGCCTAAGTTGTCAACTGCCATATTCCGTATAGTAGCAGTTCTTGCTTCCTGCACTGTGCCTCATGTACGCAGAGGCCCTTTACGTGCACTGGGCAGCACATATGCTAAGGTTGAAAGAGCACAGCTCCCCCTTAGTTACCAAAGTTCACAGACAACAGTTAACATGATGACATGATGATATACAGTTGTGGCCAAAAGTATTGACACCCCTGCAATTCTGTCAGATAATACTCAGTTTCTTCCTGAAAATGATTGCAATCACACATTCTTTGGTATTATTATCTTCATTTACCGTATATACTCGAGTATAAGCCGAAAAGTGCCCTCCTCGGCTTATACTCGAGTCACTCTGTGTTGGCTTGGGGGGGGCTGTGACCGGGGGCTGGAGGAGGCAGGAGGGGGACGCAGTGATTGCGGGAGGTCACGTGGTGCCGCTCATTAGAGCCATCAGCGGCGGGGAGAGCGGTGCATATTGCACTACACTGGCCCCCCAGCAGTGGTATTCAGCCCCCCTCCCTAGTATCTGGCCCCCATGCTGCGGCACATGTTAAAATAACAAAATTTTATACATTACCTTTCCCGCGACTCCTTGCTTGCACCGCCGCTCCTCCGGTCTCCTGGCTTCTTCCTGCTTGTGCCGGTGTCATGCGACCGGCGCAGCAGCGATGACGTCATTGCTGCGCCAGTCACATGACACCGGCACAAGCAGGAAGAAGCCGGGAGACAGGAGGAGTGGTGGTGCAAGCAAGGAGCCGCCGGAAAGGTAATGTATAAAAGATTTGTTATTTTAACATGTGCCGCTGCATAGGGGCCAGATACTAGGGAGGGGCCCTGTATACCCCTGCTGAGGGGTGCTATATACCCCTGCTGAGGGACGCTGTATACCCCTGCTGAGGGGAGCTATATACCCCTGCTGAGGGGCGCTATATATGTGGCGCCCCTGCGACCAGGTGGCCACAGAAGGGTACTGCAGCCAGGCAGTTAGGACATAGTAAACACTACACCCTCACAGCCCACATCCCCACGCATAGAGAGGGTTCACATCCAGCTCTGAGGTCAGACACTATATGAGACCAGAGGAGTGGTGGATGAGGAGTGGGTTGGGCACACCAGAAAGTCAGGTGACTGACAGTATATAGAGAGGGGGAGGAGTGAAGGAAGTTAGTAGGCTGAAGTAGCTGAGATGCAAAGACCTAAGAGTAAGCCATGGTGCTGAGATGTAAAGGTTGAAAGAGATTGCACGTCCTGGAAGAGCCTAAGCTGAGGAGCGCAGACCCGTACTGAGCCAATGCGAGCCAGATGGGGGGGAAAGCCCGTCCAAGATGCTGAAACCACCAGGAGTGTGATAGACAGAGAAGGGACGGTGCAACCCGTGCCCTGGACAGCAGCAGAAGCTACTAACAGCAGGTGGAGAAGCCCTCCTAGATACCGAAGGAAACAGAGGAAGGAGCCTGGCAGAGCCTCAGGCTAGAGGACTGTTGCAGGCTGGGCTAGAGCAGAGTGTCAGCTCTGAAGGGGACCGACGATTCCACCCGGTGTCCCCAGATTCACTGACGGAGAGCTTTAGTTTCATGCTGGAGTTCCTAACCCAAAGAACAGGCAGCTCAGTGACACACTAGGACTCACAGAAGCCCGAGTCACCGCTATACTGTTCAGCGTCCGCATACACCCGTGTAAGACGGAGAAAGAGAGTAAAAGACCGGAAAGGTACACTAAGAGACTGTGTGAGGGGTCACGAGGAGAGAGGAGCCTGGCTGCAGGAGAGAAGGGAACCCGGAAAGGGAGTAGAAAACAACTGTATACTTGAACTGTGAATAACCTGTAACTTGCTTGAAGAAGAACAACTTAAGTAAAGCTTTGGAAACCCTGAATTCCTTGTCAGACTCTATCTGCAGACCCTTTCTCCCATACAGGCTGCATCAGGAGAACCTCAACCTGCAGAGCTACAGCCTGTCAGCACCAACGCTGAGGAGAGATCCCTGCAGCTGCAAAGTAAGTGTGCTCCACTACACCAATTAGACTTTAACTCCTTACTGCCCCGGGGGATACAGTTCTCCCCACTAGAACTATACCATCCCCGCTGCCATTCCATCACCCCCGGAGGTTCTGCAGCAGCGGCGGCCCCATTACTGGCCGCATCAAGTGGGTGGCGTCACCCGTGACAATCTCCCTTGTAAATAATCCCCCTTTTATTGTGCTGAGCCAGGGACACGGTCCGGACCAGGCCACCAGTGACATCCCCAGCAGCAGATCGGTCCGGTACCGAGTACCCCACGTCCCTTGGGGCTCCACATATACCACTGCTGAGGGGCGCTATATACCACTGACGGGGGGGGCTATATAACAGGATGGGGGTCTGCTGCATTTCTCACCCAAGGCTTATAATCGAGTCAATAAGTTTCCCTAGTTTTGGAGGGTAAAATTAGTGGCCTCGGCTTATACTTGGGTCGGTTTATACTCTAGTATATACGGTAATTTGTCTTCAATGAAAAAACACAAAAAGAATTGTCCTAAAGCCAAATTGGATCTAATTCCACACCAAACATAAAAAAGGGGGTGGACAAAAGTATTGGCACTGTTAGAAAAATCATGTGATGCTTCTCTAATTTGCGTACCTGTAACTTACCTGTGGCACATAACAGGTGTTGGCAATAACTAAATCACACTTGCAGACAGGTGACATGGATTAAAGTTGACTCAACCTCTGCTCTGTGTCCTTGTGTGTACCACATTGAGCATGGAGAAAAGAAAGAAGACCAAAGAACTCAGTGGCATAACTTGCTTGCTCTGGGCCCCGGTGCAAGATCTGCCCCCGGGCCCCCCATGTGAGGACCGGGGGTGTGTGTGCTGTCAGAAATTTTTTGAACTCCCCTCTCCCCTCACATGAGGACCGGGGGGGAAGTGCTGTCAGAAGTTTTTGAGCTGCTCTCCCCCCTCACATGATGTCCTGGGGGGGGTGCTGTACAGTCACACACACCGCGGCCGCCATACGCTTCCAGTGTCCCGCAGTGAAGAGGAGAGGAGGGGCAGGCAGAGCAGCAGGAAGTGAGATTTTTCTCACTTCCCGTCCTCCCTCCTCTCCGCCGGCGCTGTCGCGGTCACGGCGGCCGGCTGTCAGCACGGGTCACGGCCCCCCCCGCTGTGACCGCGGTAGTAACGCCACTGAAAGAAATGTCTGAGGACTTGAAAAACCAAATTGTGAGGAAGCATGAGCAATCTCAAGGCTACAAGTCCATCTCCAAAGACCTGAATGTTCCTGTGTCTACCATGCGCAGTGTCATCAAGAGGTTTAAAGCCCATAGCACTGTGGCTAACCTCCCTAGATGTGGACAGAAAAGAAAAATTGACGAGAGATTTCAACCCAAGATTGTGCGGATGGTGGATAAAGAACCTCGACTAACATCCAAACAAGTTCAAGCTGCCCTCTACCCGTACTATCCGTCGGCGTCTGAATGAAAAGGGACTGTATGGGAGAATACCCAGGAAGACCCCACTTCTTACCCGAGACATAAAAAAGCCAGGCTGGAGTTTGCCAAAACTTACCTGACAAAGCCTAAAACGTTTTGGAAGAATGTTCTCTGGTCAGATGAGACAAAAGTAGAGCTTTTTGGGCAAAGGTATCAACATTGATTTTACAGGAGAAAAAAAGAGACATTCAAAGAAAAGAACACGGTCCCTACAGTCAAACATGGTGGAGGTTCCCTGATGTTAGGGTTGCTTTGCTGCCTCTGGCACTGGACTGCTTGACTGTGTGCATGGCATTATGAAGTCTGAAGACTACCAACAAATTTTGCAGCATAATGTAGGGCCCAGTGTGAGAAAGCTGGGTCTCCCTCAGAGGTCATGGGTCTTCCAGCAGGACAATAACCCAAAACACACTTAAAAAAGCACTAGAAAATGATTTGAGAGAAAGCACTGGAGACTTGTAAGGTAGCCAGCAATGAGTCCAGACCTGAATCCCATAGAACACCTGTGGAGAGATCTAAAAATGGCAGTTTGGAGAAGGCACCCTTCAAATATCAGGGACCTGGAGCAGTTTGCCAAAGAAGAATGGTCTAAAATTACAGCAGAGCATTGTAAGAAACTCATTGATGGTTACCAGAAGCGGTTAATCGCAGTTATTTTGGCTAAAGGTTGTGCAACCAAGTATTAGGCTGAGGGTGCCAATACTTTTGTCCGTCCCATTTTTGGAGTTTTGTGTGAAATGATCAATGTTTTGCTTTTTGCTTCATTCTCTTTTGTGTTTTTTTATTTAAGACAAATTTAATGAAGATAATAATACCAAAGAATTTGTGATTGCAATCATTTTCAGTTAGAAACTGAGTACTATCTGACAGAATTGCAGGGGTGTCAATACTTTTGGCCACAACTGTATGGAGCACTATCAGCCAAGTATGGCCAATGAAACAAACAAAATATCTTTTTAAAATTGAAAAATTATCTACAACACATAGCCTCTTCCCAATCATCTGACATCATATATTCGCTGCCAAGAATAATTTATCATATTAGCCACCCTAGTCAGGGGGCAAGAAAGCAAGGTTACGGTAGCTGCACAACTATCCAGCACACATAACTGCATAGCTGCATGCATCACAGAACGGCCTGCAGGATTATCTTACCGTATTGGCCAATTTACCAATGAGCAAGGCATCCAGCTTCCATACCTCCCATACCTGTCTGTCTCACGACCTTACGAGATCCGCAACTCTATCCATTGTACATTTCAGTGCACATCTTCAACTTGCAGGATCAGTCTATCTGCCTGCAGCATTGACCCATGGGTCTACCACCTCAAACGTGTGCACAAAACTCAGCTGCTATGTATTCTATAGCAATCTACCCCAACGTCCTCATGAGATCTGCCCCACCTGCCAGTGAACCAGTAATTCACATACCACATCCAGTCTGCAGCTCTAATCATGCCTGCCGCGTTGAGACCTGTCTCATATTCCGTAGCCAGGTCAATCTGTCCCTTGGCACCGTACAACTGATGAATAAAGTGGTCAGGAGGCTCCGTCCTTTATCCCAAAACCGGACCCTTCTCCGTATCAATTATCTATCTGTGGTACGTGGCCTCTGCCAACTGTCCTGCTGGTCAGAATTCAACCACTATAATATTATAATTTGGTTTGCGGCACTCACTTCTTCTTAATCTAGGAAGGCCGGATTCCATGCTTGTACTCAGAAATAACATATACCTACTATACTATATATTTGCTACATGACCACTTGGTGACTTACAGCTCACGCCTCATCCCATTATACCCAAGCTGCTAGTTACCGCACTGTGACACTTTTAGACTCACAGCTACATCATTATCACAGGATAGTCTGCGAAGCCTCTGCTTCAGTTTCCATGCCTGTCTGGTGCCTCTTAACTCTCTCTTCTACAGAGCATTAACAAGTAATCTGACCTCCTGAACCAGAGCTCAGATCAACTACAGCAGATGCAAACCCTCTTCATGCAAGGCACAGTTACAGACCCATCAATGTCTCTGATATCCACACGAGGTAACTGAGCTCAATCAGGTGCCCCCCCTCCAGCCAAGCTGGATCCAGGCACTCCGTAGGGTATGTCGTACCTCCTTACTCATTCCTCTCACTCGTTTTCACAGAAAACAGAGCACCCTGCTCAGCATCTAGCAGGACAGCTCCATACCTATTAACTCCCCAACCCCCCTTAAAAGAAAAAAAAAGGTGCCTCATTTCCCCCACCTAATATAACCTAGGTGGTAACTTATAACACGACCCAAGTAATCGCTATTGTCGTCAACATCTCAACCTTCGGGTTGTTGGTCAATTACTACCTTCTCTCCTGCAAATCCTCTCTCTCACGTCATTAACTACAATCAAGTTAGGTGCAAGTTCACATGCATCAGAACCGGACAGCCTTTCACCATCTGCGAATATAGTTTATGTCTTAGAATGTCCCCCCGAGAGGTAGGATCACCTGCCGCTATACGCAAAGTCCCTTCATGCACATTCGCTTGAAGGTTCTAAGTAAAGTACAGCGGCAGCGTCACCAACGTTTCTAATGTCCACAAACACACGAGGTAACCTACCGTCTTCCTCTAGCTCAGCTAGATCCAGGTCTTCACCTTTGTTTGGTCGGACCTAGACCTTAGAGCACCACCTACTGCATAGTAGGAGGTTACTCTTATGTAACCGTGATCGGGCCTCAGTTCTCTGCTGGGCGTTCAACCCCTACCCTCGCCTGATCCGCCCCTCAAATAGCTCTACGCGCTAACACTCGCACAGTCTACCCCGGCCTAGGTTACGACTTTAGGGCATGTGACAGCATGCAGTGCCCTTAATGAGGTTCCGCCTAACACTCGTACACTCAGTTTGAACATTGGCCATTCAAATCCAACATTAGCATGCATCTATCACCGTACTTAAAAATCTTCTACCCAGTGGTACAAAGATCGTGATCGGTACCCGCTTTGTTTCTCCATTCCAACTATCCTAGAATTCCTACAAACAGGTCTGGACTCTGGCCTGGCTCTCAGTTCTCCTAAAGGCTAGATTCCCACCCTATCCGTATTATTCCAATGCAGGATCGCAACAAGGACTCTGACTTTCATTCAGGGACTCACACTCAACCCCCCTATAAGACACCTGTTGACGTCTGGGACCTAAACTTAGTCCTAGGGGTTCTACAAGAGCCCGTTTTAACCACTACAAGACATCTCCTCAAGCCACTTTTTCTTGGAAAGTCACTTTCTTGGTCGCCATCACATCAATCAGATGCGTATCCAAGCTAGTCACCCTACCCTGCTGCCCTCCTTATCTATCCTTCAACCAGAATTAGGTAGTCCTCTGGTGTCTCCGTCATTCCTGCCTAAGGTGGTCTCCCATTTCCATCTCAATGAGGACATTGTCCTATCCTCTCTGTGTCCGACACCAGTGCATCACTTTGAAAAAGCACTACACACCCTAGACTTCGTACGTGCCCTCAGATGGTACATTTCTCCAATGGCCCCTGTCTGCAAAACTGAAACGCTGTTCATCATTCTGGAAGGACACAGAAAAGGAATGGCAGCATCAAAATCCATAATAGCCAGGAGGATTCGTTCTGCAATCCAAGAGTCTTACCGTGTCAGAAAAAGACATATACCAGCAGGGAAAAAGGCACACTCCAATAGATCGGTGGGTGCCTTATGGGCCATTACACATCAGGCTTTAGTGTCAAAAGTTTGCAAAGCAGCAACTTTACCCAGCTTGTACACCTTCACAAAACACTACAACTTCCATACCCAGGCTTCTGCAGATGCAAGCCTAGGTAGGAAAATCCTATAAGCAGCAGTCGCGCACTTGTAAGAAGCTGTCGCTTAGTTCATGCAATATGCTCAAGTTTTTACTCTATTCCCTCCCAGGGACTGCTTTTGGACGTCCCATGGTCCTGTGTCCCCCCAATGATGCGAAGGAGAAACAGGGATTTGAATTTTTGTGTACTCACCGTACAATCTTTTTCTCAGATTTCATCATTGGGGGACGCAGCACCCACCCTAGTGACTCTCACAGATCTACGCATAGCTTTAGTTTAAGTCCTTTGTACCTTATTACGTTAGCATGTCCTCCTACTGCTTTAGTACTAAACTGAAACTGAATATCCTACTTCCTGCAAGTGGGTGTATACTTTGGAGGAGGACTTAAATTCTTTGTTTACTTAGTGTCCTCCTAGTGGCAGAAAGGCATACACCCATGGTCCTATGTCCCCAATGATATACTCGGAGAAAAGGATTTTATGGTGAGTGCACAAAAATCCTTGTTTTTCCTAACTTCGGAATAAAATATGGTGCCCCACTGGTCGGGATGCCACGTAGGGGTATTGCACCCACAAGAGAGTGTGTGGTATCCCTGTGGCCAAGGAACCTGGTATGTCAATAGGGGACCCTTTATTACACGCATTCACACACCTTAGGTCAGGGGACCATAGGGTTAACCATTGCTAGGAAACCAGTCCCAGTGGGAGGAGCTTAGGTGGGTAGTGGAGAGCAAGAAAGTTAGTGAGAGAAGGAGGCAGAGAGTGAATCCTGCGAGAAGCACAGTGGAGGGCACCTCAGAAAAGGTGACACAGAGAAAGAAGGGGATCCTAGGGTGTTGAGGTGCACCCGAATCCGGACCGGTATGATTCCCTGCCGGAAGGATCCAGTCCAGAATCGGAGGACCGGCTCCGAGAGCGGTGCGGGTGTTTATCCCCGAGCCGCCAGACTGGAGGGCACGTGCTTCTTTAGAGGTTGCTGCAACACCCAGCATATTCCTCTAAGACCCCGTAAAGGGTCCGGAGGGGACCGGCAGAGGGCTCTGTGCGGGGAAGTGCTAAAGAAGGAACAGAGGAAGAGCACAGCAAGGACAAATGAAAGGACCAGGCAGGCACACCACCGAGGGTTCCCAGGAAGACGTTCGAGTTTTCTGGTGACTACATAGGCTAGCAATACCCGTTGACTGTGTAAAGATTGTTTGCTGCCTGAGTCACCAGTAAAACCTGTGCAGAGTCAAAGACCCAGAGGTCTGCAAGCAGCATCGGTATCATTACAGGAAACCATAGGTGGCGTCACAAACTTTTTTAATTTTATTTTTAACCCCTTTTTCAGTGACCACCAGGATCATGGGACCGGGCACAGGCCACCCGTGACATCCTCAGTTAATCAACGCCCGGAACCGAATACCCCAGGCCCTGGGGTGGGTCAGCATTTGGCGTCACAAACAGGATCCCGTGCCCAGTAAAACTGGGTACTGTGCGCCTTGGACTTTGTTTTGAAAATACTATTTCCTGGGCCTCAAAATGGCAGGGTCAGTTCCTTAACAACATGTGCAGGCCTGGGGGCATCGTGGGAGGGCCATGCCAGAGGCGCAAAGCTGCACGGTCACCCCAATTGCCACCGAAAAACCAAAGGGGCAAGGCCAGAGATCAAAGTGCCCCTGCCGGAAGCTACAATAGGCGGCAGGAAGGCTGCGGCAGTAGACAGACAACAAAGCACGGGTGCGGTCTATGGGTCAGCAGAGATGGCAGTGATAGGCTAATTGGTGTGATCTGAGAGGTCGAGGAGGAGAACCGTGCTGAGGCCAAAGAGCGGGGTGCGGTTTCACTCGTGTCCCATGAGGGTGATTCCGCATTCTGGGAGGCCACCCTAAGAGACTTGAGAGCTCAATTAAACGAGACTCTGGATTGGACTTTCCGGTGCTGGAGCGGCAATACCTGGTCCGAGCTATCCTGGCTGGCAGAGCAACGGGAGTCTAGAAGGCCGGAGCCAGAGGCACAGGTGAGAGATCTGACCCCGAGTCAGCCTGAGAGCGCTAGCAGTGAACCACAGCCAGACCCATAGCCAGATCTCCTACAGGAGAGATCAGAGCCTGCGGTAGTCGAGCCAGTGACACCCGTGGTGCCTGTCTAGGAAAAAGAACCCGATGCTGAGCCCGAGGAGGACATCCTGGAGACCCCTGCGGAGGTGCCAGATGTGATCGTGGAGGCCAAGGTCGAGGAACCAGCCAACAGTGAGGACCCCGAGGAGGTGGATGACCCGGTGGAGAGGGCAAGGTCAACAGCGCCAACGAAGTCGGGGGATCCTAGCCCCGCACGGGATGGTGGCAGCTCCGGTCTCACCAGGCGGCGAGGCAAGTCAGTGCAGCTGCCATGTTCGGAGGTTCTGATTACGTTCCGGTTCCAGCCCCGGAGCAGCCCGTCTTTGTTTGACAGAGACTCCTGGCCGACCAGGTGGAGAGGCAACGCCGCCGTAAACGATATGGGGCCCAGGAGCAGAAGAACTTGTCGGCAAGGAACCGGGCCCGAGGACTACCACTGATGGCACCTGAGGAGAGGAAAACAGGTACTGTGGTCGATTTCAATCTGGACAATGGGTGGGGTTTCAGGCCTGTATGAGGAGATATTCATGGGCTGATGGGATGTGGAGGCCCACCTCCCCAAGGGCCACCCGGATAGAGACCTCTACCGCCATGACCGGGTAACCTATGAACAGCACATTGGCCCGAGGGGATGGTATGCTCAATGAGTGTAAAAATGCATAGATTAGAGCAATGAACCTGGTTTGTAGATAGTTTTGATGTATGCTTTTTAGTGAATATGCTGGACATTGTGGGAACTTTTATTTTTGCTGTTGAGCCTTGGGACTGTACCTGGTTAGGTTAAGCCAATGGACTTTGTGATAGTGTAATAATGTGCCTTTAAGACAGCCGGTGGTGACTAGGACACTGCTGAAAGTGAAAGAGATGATTACCACCTGTATTGCAACCCGGCCCCGTTAAGGCTGGATGTAAATGTTTTGAAATGCTTATAGTTGGTCTCGTTGACCCGGTAACGTTACAAGTAAAGTGCCTCCCGGACTGGAAGATAAGTGTTGAATAAAAATGTTATTTTATTGTTGAAATGCAATGTGAATAGGGGAACCTCATTACACGCATCCACACACCTTAGGTCAGGGGACCATAGGGTTAACCGTTGCTAGGAAACTGGTCCTGGTGGGAGGAGCTTAGCTGGGTAGTGGAGAGCGGGAAAGTTAGTGCGAGGAGAAGGAGATGGAGAGCAAACCCTGCGAGAAGCGCAATGGAGGGCACATCAGGAAAAGTGACCCAGAGAAAGAAGGGGATCCTAGGGTGTTGAGGTGCACCCGAATCCAGACTGGGACGACTCCTGGCTGGAAGGATCCAGTCCAGAACCGGAGGACCGGCTCCGAGAGCGGTGCGGGCGTTTATTCCTGAGCTGTCAAACTGGAGGGCTCATAATACCCTAAGCGCCCGTATAGGATCCGGAGGCCCAAGACAGGAACCTTTCACAGGGATCCATGGGGACCGGCGGAGCTCTCTGTGCGCGGGAGCGTTAAGGAAGGAACAGAGGGAGAGCGCAGCAAGTACAGATGAAAGAACCAGGCAGGCACACCACCGAAGGTCCCCAGTGAGACGTCCTAGTTCTCTGGTGACTACCCAGGCCAGCAATACCAGTTGACTGTTGACTGTGTAAAGACTGTTTGCTGCCAGAGTCACCAGTAAAACCCGTGCAGAGTTAAAGACTGTGTGTTGTGTTTCATTGGTCTGCGCCGGTGGGGCCATACTCTTGCTCCCTCATAACAGACTGTCTGCCAGCATCTCCACCAGACGAGCCACCTCCCTGTGTAAAATCCCTATTGATCCATCACTGCCCCGGGGACCCCGCTCCTCCACCGCGTTACCAACAAAGCTGCCTCATCATCACCCCGGAGGTCTTCAAAAAGCGCTGGTATCATTACTGGAAACCGTAGGTGGTGTCATAAACTTTTTTTAATTTTTATTTTTAACTCCTTTTTCAGCAACCACCAGGGCCACGGGACCGTGCACAGGCCACCCGTGACATCCCCAGTTAATCAACGCCCGGAACCGAGTACCCCATGGCCCTGCGGTGGGTCAAAAAAATATACTTTATCATTAGTAATAGCTCTAAGGTAAACAGGCCTTTGTAACAGACTCTTGATTCTAATGATATGGAAACAAATTCTGAGCCTATATTGTCAGGGCTCGTGTACACAATATTTCTGGTCCAGATGCTACCCATTAAAAAATCGTATTATACTCCTACAAATGTTATACAATATGGCAGTGTAAATGAACAATTTCTCTCCCCCCTCTGCTCTCTTTCCCCTTTGTGCTCTTTCCTTTGACCTATCTCCCTCCTGTGCGCTCTCTCCCCTTGTGCGCACTCTTGCCTGTGTGCTGTCTTCTCCCTGTGCCATCTCCTCCCCTCGGTGCTCTCTAATTTGAGCTGTATCCCCCTGTGTACTCTCCCCCCTGTATGCTGTCTCTCCCCTATGCTGTCTTCTCCCAGGGCTGTCTCCTCCCCTCTGTGCTGTCTCCTTTGAGTTGTCCCCTCCTGTGTTCTCTCCCTAATGTATGCAGTCTCTCTCTCCCCTGTGCTGTCTTCTCCTTCTATGCTCTCTCCTTTGAGCTGTCTCCCATCTGTGTCCTCTTCCTCCCCCTTGTGTGCTCACCCCTCCCCCGTGCTCTCTCTCTACCCCTTGTGTACTCTCTCTCGCCCCCTGTGCATTCATCCCTCCCCTGTGTGCTCTCTTTGTCAACCCGTGTGCTCTCGCTGTCCCCCGATGTGCTCTCTCTGCCCCCCCGTGCGCTCACCCCTTATGCTTTGTCTCTCCCCTCTTGTGGTCTCTCCCTCCTGAGATGTCCCAAGATGGCGATGGCATGAGAAAGTGCGCATGCGCACACCGGGTCCAATTGTCACCATCTTTGCATACCCAGGTGTCCAAACATGTCTGAGTAAGTGCACATGCGTGTTGGGTACATGCATGGGCACTTACTCAGGTGGTAATCTGTCAGTGGTGGTAGCTGCGGATGGTGATTTTGGGTGTCAACAGTTGCAAGGGTGGTGATCTCAGGCATCTGCAGCCTGTAGGTGCCATATTTGCACACTCATCACTCTCTATCCCCCTTACACTCTCTCTGCCCCCCTGTGTGCGCTTGCCCCTCTCCCTGTGTGCCGCTCTCCCTGCGCTCTTTCTGCCCCCTGTTTGCTCTCTGTGCCCCCTGTGCACTTTGTGCCATCCTTTGTTCTAATTCTGCCCCCAGTGCACTCTCTATGCCCCCTGTGCGCCCTCTCTGACCCCCTGTGCACTTAGTGCCCCTCTGTGCTCTTTCTGCCCCTTGTATGCTCTCTCTGCCGCCTGTGCATTCTCTGGGCCTCCCTGTGTATGCTCTTTTTCCCCTGTGCACTCTCTCTGCCCCCTCCTGTGCTGTCTATGCCCCCTGTGTATGCTCTGTGCTCCCTTGTGTGCTCTCTCTGCGCCCCTGTGCACTCTCTGTGCCCCATGTGCTTTCTCTGGCCCCTTGTGCTGTTTCTTTGCTATCCTGAGTGCTCTCTGTTTCCCTCTGTGCCCCCATGTGCTGTGTCTAGCCCCTGTGCAGTCTCTGTGCCTACCTCTGTGTCCCCTGTACGCTTTTTCTGCCCCCCTATGCGTCACGCCTCCTCCTTGGTTTCAAAAAATGGCGGCGGCATGAGTAAGTGCCCAGTTACGCAGGCTGTCGCCATCTTTGGACACCATATTTGTCTATTCATCATTTATTGCCCCCTGTGTGCTATTTGTTCCCTGTGTGCTCTCTCTGCCCCCCTGTGTATGCACTCACTCTTTCCCCCTGTGCGCTCTCTCTGCCCTGCCCCTCTGAACTCTTTCTGCCTCCTGTGCACTCTCTGTACCCTCCAGAGCGCTATTTCTGCCACCAGTGCACTCTATTTGCCCACAAGTGCACTCTCTCTGCTTCCCTTGTGCGCTCTGCCCTCAGTGTGTCCTTTATGCCCTCCTGTGTGCTCTCTATGCCCCATTTTCTCTGCCCCTCTGCACTTTCTGTGCCCCTGTGCACTTTCTCTGGCTCCCTGTGCTCTGTCTGCACCCCCCGTGCACTCCTGTGCACCCTCTGTGCCCCCTGTGTGCTCTATGTGCCCCCCTGTGCGCTCTCTGTACCTACCTCTGTGCCCTCCATGCGCTCTCTCTGCCCCCCTTGCGTCACACCTGGGTATCCAAAGATGGCGGTGGCATGAATAATTGTGCTTGCGCATACCTGGCACTCACATGCCCAGTTTAGCAGGCCGCCTACATCTTTGTAAACCCACGTGTCCAAAGATGGCAGCCGCCTCAGTAACTGTGCATGTGCACCAGGTACGCACATGTACACTTACTGAGGCAATGTTATGTGGTGCGGTGATGTGCGTCAATGGTGGTGGCTGGCAAGGAGTGTCGAAAGTAGCAGCGATGATGATGTGTTCGTCGGTTTCGGGTGGTGTCGGGTTTGGGCATCATCGGCACCACTGGTGGTACTGCACCATAGGCCAGAACCACTAGTGGGTGCCATATTTGCACACCTATCACTTGGGTGTTCTCATAAGAAAGAAAGAAAGTGGCACTCATCAGGTTTGATGTGCAGTCTTTTTTATTTTCGGTCCATATTACACCGGTGCAGGAAGGGGGAATGAGATTGGTTTGCTATTTCCTGTCAGTTTCAGCACTTTAATGGGTCCAAAACATATGAGCTCTTGCTACTGTCACCCAGCATTTTTTAAAACATAGCTAAAAAGCATAGCATGATTGAAGGTTTTCTCAGCTTGTGGGCTTGTTATGGTAAAAAATACTCTAAGGCTGGTTTCACACAACGGAAATATCGGGTCCTGGGCTGTCCGTTGCAAACCGGACAGCCTCAGACTCGATTTGCACAAATGCAGCCCCATGGAGCCGGATGGCAGCTATTTGCCATGTCGTTTCCATCTGTTGGGAGGATTCGGGAGAATTCAGATTTTTCTCCCGGACACAAAAACGTTGCTTGCAGCGTTTTTGTGTCCGGGGCGACAATTGGATCTGACAAAAAATTGGATCCGCGAGCCGGATGCTGAAGTTTAGCAGCGAGCTGCTAAACTACAGCACCTGGAGCTGTCACCCTGCAAAGATTTCAGGACCGCGGCTAGCTCCCCTAAGGCCAGTTTCAAAACACAGCAAGATCAGGTTCGGGGCTGTCTGGTGATAACCTGGCAGCCCCGGACCAGATTTTGTGCTAATGCAGCCCTATGGGGCCGGATGGCAGCTATTTGCCATCCGTTTTCCATCTGTCTGGGAGGATCCGAGAGAATTCAGATTTTTCTGCTGGATATAAAAACGTTGCTTGCAGCATTTGTGTGTCCGGGGTAAAAATCGGACAAAATCGGATCCTCCCGGGTCCGTCACGATCCGGCCTAACATGGGAGTCTATGGCACCGGATCGCGCCGGTTGCGACAAAAAATTGCATCTGTTAATGTTCAGCACTTAGAGCTGTCCCCTGCAGAGATTTCCGGACCGTGGCTAGCTCACTGCTAGCCGCGATCTTGAAATTTCACCTCCTGATGCAGCGATCTGCCCAATCCGGCTGCAAACCGGACTGGAGGGCATATTTGACCTCAGGTTCTATTTCAAAATTGGGTCCGGGGCTGTCCGGTTCACACTGGATAGCTCCGGACCTGATCATGCCGTGATGTGAAACCGGCCTAAAAGAAGTCAGTACACTTATGTTTTCTAAGAATAGTATCAGGCTACAAAAATTTTAGCCAGTCACATCTGAAGATTACTGACTTAACTATCTGTGTGATCGTGTGTGTGTGGCACCCCATGGGTTAATGTGCCACATTAAGATCACACAGGTTCCTTCCCCACAACACACTGGCTTACATTAGCACCTCTGGGCCAGGAGGGGGAGCACAACCTGTTCTCTTAAATACTCCAGCTCATGATGAAGTAGCTCAGAACAGTCAGGAGAACTGAGAACAGCAGAGAGACAGTGCAGCACGGAGCAGTGCTGTGAAGACAACAGTTTAGAGCAGAGTGAGCTCAGTGCAGGCCTAGTGATGATCTGAGGAACAGGAGAACTACAGACTGAGGAACACGTCTGGGAGCTCGATGCAACCATTACTCGCCCCAGAGAAGCGCACAGAATGGACACCGGATCCGGTACTGTGGCTGACACACAGCACGGTGAATCCAGGAGCAGTGGGGTTTCTAGACGCCTACAGTACCAGGAAAAGCAACACGGCGGGGTCAGCACAGCACAAAGGACTCAAGTTGCCTAGCCAAGTGGTACCAGCAGCAAAAAGAGAGAAAGAGTGAGGCAGTCCCAGCAGCTCAGCTAGAAGCAGCCGCCAAGTCACACACACACAGCGCAGCACGAGGAAGCTGATGACCTGGACAGGGTGGGAGGAAAGCCTAGCCCCAGTACAGACTCCGTGGACTAATCTGCAACAACATCTGCAGTAAAGCTTTGGAAAACAGCAAAACTGTGAGTCTGTGTATTGATTGCAACCTTTGCCCTACATCCAACAGCAGAAAGGTCCCACCTGAAGAGCTACAAGCCTGTCAGCTCTGCACACAGGTTGGAAGAAAGCTGCAACATCAGGAGAGAAGGAGAATTGCACCTTTTACTACAAAACGTGAGTGTGTGTTCTTTAACCTCTCCACTATCCATATCCATTACAGACTATACCATCACTGCCCCGGGGAATACAGTTGTACCCACTGGAACTATTCCATCTGCGCTGCCATTACACCATCCCCGGAGGTTCTGCAGCAGCGGCGGCCCCATCACTGGCCGCACATAGTGGGTGGCGTCACGATAGACTATTCTCCCCTGTAAATACACCCTTATATTTGCCAGGGACACGGTCAGGACCAGGACCACCCGTGACTTCTCCAATAGCAGATACGGTCCGATACCGAGTACCCTTGTCCCAGTGGGCTCAACATGTGCATACGGACCAGTGCAGGAGGTACTTGCCCTTTATATGATCCATAAATCACACCAGACTTGCACAAGCTGCAATTTTTTTCTCACAGGTCTGAGATTTGTATGAAAAATGAAATGTGCCGTGTAAACTCACACATACGCTATAATGAAGCCTTTAAACCGTTCTACACCTGAACCAAAAAAACAGTTAGGGCCAGAAATATTTGGACAGTGACACAAGTTTTGTTCTTTTAGCTGTTTACAAAAAAATGTTCAGAAATACAATTATATATATAATATGGGCTGAAAGTGCACACTCCCAGCTGTAATATGAGAGTTTCCACATCCAAATCGGAGAAAGGGTTTAGGAATCATAGCTCTGTAATGCATAGCCTCCTCTTTTTCAAGGGACCAAAAGTAATTGGACAATGGATTCTAAGGGCTGCAATTAACTCTGAAGGCGTCTCCCTCGTTAACCTGTAATCAATGAAGTAGTTAAAAGGTCAGGGGTGGATTCCAG
This sequence comes from Allobates femoralis, assembly GCA_033576535.1. NCBI lineage: Eukaryota > Metazoa > Chordata > Amphibia > Anura > Aromobatidae > Allobates > Allobates femoralis. The sequence goes on along the minus strand of JARQOC010000004.1, from coordinate 487,203,224 downwards.
GTGTGTGGTTTTGCATTTGGAAGCTGTTGCTGTTACTAGACAACATGCGGTCAAAGGAACTCTCAATTGAGGTGAAGCAGAACATCCTGAGGCTGAAAAAAAAGAAAAAATCCATCAGAGAGATAGCAGACATGCTTGGAGTAGCAAAATCAACAGTTGGGTACATTCTGAGAAAAAAGGAATTGACTGGTGAGCTTGGGAACTCTAAAAGGCCTGGGCGTCCACGGATGACAACAGTGGTGGATGATCGCCGCATACTTTATTTGGTGAAGAAGAACCCGTTCACAACATCAACTGAAGTCCAGAACACTCTCAGTGAAGTAGGTGTATCTGTCTCTAATTCAACAGTAAAGAGAAGACTCCATGACAGTAAATACAAAGGGTTCACATCTAGATGCAAACCATTCATCAATTCCAAAAATAGACAGGCCAGAGTTAAATTTGCTGAAAAACACCTCAAGAAGCCAGCTCAGTTCTGGAAAAGTATTCTATGGACAGATGAGACAAAGATCAACCTGTACCAGAATGATGGGAAGAAAAAAGTTTGGAGAAGAAAGGGAACAGCACATGATCCAAGGCACACCACATCCTCTGTAAAACATGGTGGAGGCAACGTGATGGCATGGGCATGCGTGGCTTTCAATGGCACTGGGTCACTTGTGTTTATTGATGACATAACAGCAGACAAGAGTAGCCGGATGAATTCTGAAGTGTACCGGGATATACTTTCAGCCCAGATTCAGCCAAATGCTGCAAAGTTGATTGGATGGCGCTTCATAGTACAGATGGACAATGACCCCAAGCATACAGCCAAAGCTACCCAGGAGTTCATGAGTGCAAAAAAGTGGAACATTCTGCAATGGCCAAGTCAATCACCAGATCTTAACCCAATTGAGCATGCATTTCACTTGCTCAAATCCAGACTTAAGACGGAAAGACCCACAAACAAGCAAGACCTGAAGGCTGCGGCTGTAAAGGCCTGGCAAAGCATTAAGAAGGAGGAAACCCAGCGTTTGGTGATGTCCATGAGTTCCAGACTTAAGGCAGTGATTGCCTCCAAAGGATTCGCAACAAAATATTGAAAATAAAATATTTTGTTTGGGTTATGTTTATTTGTCCAATTACTTTTGACCTCCTAAAATGTGGAGTGTTTGTAAAGAAATGTGTACAATTCCTATATTTTCTATCAGATATTTTTGTTCAACCCTTCAAATTAAACGTTACAATCTGCACTTGAATTCTGTTGTAGAGGTTTCATTTCAAATCCAATGTGGTGGCATGCAGAGCCCAACTCGCGAAAATTGTATCACTGTCCAAATATTTCTGGCCCTAACTGTACATTTGGATGAACCCTTACATACCCCTTTACACTGTGACACAACTTTCATTTCTCTTTCCTTGTCATTTGGCATATTGAACAAAATGCTTAGTGTAACTTTAGCAAATTTAAAAACGTCCATCTGCCCCAGAGCACAAAGTTCTTCCATATTTTAATGAGGAACATTATCTGCTAATGGATTACAATGTCCTGTGTTTATGCGAGTAAATGAAAATGATTACCTGCTCAGAGAACTAATTACGGTAAATACAGAATTGTTCCCCTAATATATGTGAACACTGAGATTGGATCCTTTCGACATTTCTTTCCCAAAAAATGAAATATTTGTGTTCTTGAGAACCAGAATAATTAGATTTATCTTGGACATTCAAATTATGATTATTTATTTGGGTGAGCAAACACATTTGAAAAGTGATTATTACATGTTAAAATAGTTTTTTCTGATGAAATATACAGATTTTTAACTATTATTGTTTTTTTTCTTTTTGCTAGATTTAGCGGATCAGCATGAAATGATTTAGTTTTTTTTTGTTCATATGCTATTTACATTGTGGCACCCCAGGGGTTAATGTGCCACAGTAACATCACAAGGGTTCCCTCCCCACAACACACTGACTTACACTAGCACCTCTGGGCAAGGAGAGGGAGCTCAACCAGCTCCCTTATATACTCCTGGTCAGGAGGAAGTAGTTAGTTCCTAGGAAGTTCAGTACAAGGCAGTACTGAGAGGAGATTGTGATGTAAAGGAGCTGCGCCAGGCTTCTACACAATCTCCTACTCGAGTCCAAGCCTAGCCAGGGTCTGAGGAGAGGAGAATCAAGGACAGAGAAATACATCTAGGAACTGGAGTGCCATCACCACTCGCCCCAGAGGAGCGCACAGAACGGACACCGAATCCGACACGGTGACTGACGCACACAGCGCAGTGAATCCAGGAGTAGTGGAGTCTCTAGACCACCACAGTACCAGAGCAAAACAGCACGGCGGGGTCAGCACCACATAGAAGACTTAAGTTGCCTAGCCAAGTGGTACCAGCAGAGAGAGAGAGTGAGACAGTGCCAGCAGCTCAGCTAGAAGCCGCAGCGGGGACACACACACACAGCGCAGCACGAGGAAGCTGAGGACCTGGACAGGGTGGGAGCAACCCGGCCCCAGTACAGACTCCGTTTACTATAACATGCAACAACATCGCAGTAAAGCTTTGGAAACTACAGAAATGTGAGTGTGTGTTCCTTAAACCCGTCTCCACTATCATCCCTTATTATCACATCCACCATAGACTATAACAACCACTGCCCCGGGGACCTCGCCTCTACCTACGGAGAGCAGTACATCCAAGCTGCCTAACATCACCCTGGAGGTTCTGCAGCAGTGGTGGTCCCATTACTGACCACGTACCATGGTTGGCGTCACGATAAACTATTCTCCCCTGTAAATACTCCCTTTTACTTGCCAAGGCCTGGGAAACGGTCTGGATCAGGCCCTCCGTGACATCCCCAGTAGCAACCCGGTCCGGTACCGAGTACCCCCGTCGTGAGCTCGACGACATTGCAAGATTACTTTTGCCTTAAAGGGAATTTAGCAGTATATTCAATCTAACCTTCCTCAGTGAATATACTAGAGTGTTGCAAACTCCTTGCCTGTTGTGCCTGGCGCTGATCTCTGCTGGCACAAAGCAGTCACAGACAGCTCCTTCCAGCGATTCAGCATGGTGCATAGCAACAGGGAACAGCTGTCAATCAGCTTGACATTGGCAATAATGCCCTGTCAACAGAGCAGCCCAGAAGAAGAGATGCTCTGTTGACGTTCTGCAGCTGATCCACTGACAGTTTTTAGATCACCTACTGCTACTATGTGGACAAATGTCATGATCTCCACACTGTCCTTGTCTGCTATGTTACTTTTGTGTGGAAGCTGTCAGTCTGTTTTGGTTGTGCTGGGTCTGTGCTGCATTTATCTGTGTTCACTTCCCTTGATTAGTCCTCTACTTAAGCATGCAGCTCCTCCATCCAGGGACAATAGTACACTTGTTGCTGCCCATGTACGAATGATCTCTGTGTGCTCTGTGGCCTACCCAGCCTGACTTTATTCCCTTCTCTGGACTTTGACCGCTTCCTGTGACCTGACTACTCATTTGCCTGCTCCCTGTAAACTGTCTTATCTTTCTGATTTTTCTGGCCCCGGCTCGTGAATTGGATTACATCTCTGACTACCCCCTGTTGTACTGCGCCATTTCCTGGACCTGACCTCGAATTGTTTGACCTCCCTTTACTTATCCAGTAAGTAATACTATAATATTATAACTATTTGTAATTGTTGTCTTATCTCCACTTCTGGGACTAGTTTTTTCTGTAGTGGCTTGTGTCACATTACGATTGATGGTTAAATTTTCTCTTTTCCCACCTATGGATCTGTTATGTACTTTGTGTGATCATGTGGCGGATCTGACTCAGTTAGTCCAAGATCTGACCTTGGAACAACACAAACTGGCATCCTTACAGGCTCTGTTACAGGGTCAGATTTCTGATACTTTTGCAGCCCCTCAGAATCTCTCTCCTCTGACCACTGTCATGGCTTCTTAACTATCTTACGTATCTTTGAGCCCCCTTGAACCTGTTGTAGCACACCCTAACAAATTTTTGGGAAAAAAGACCAGTTCAGAATTTTCAAATAGAGTTTTAAATTCTTGCTTACCTTAGGACCTCGGTCATCAGGGAATGAGTCACAGCGGGTGGGAATTATAATGTCAGTTATGCGGGGGGGGGAAGGTCCTCAGACTTGGGTATTTTCTCTACCCTCTTTTGCTCCTGAACATCTTTCTGTGGATGCCTTTTTTGACACTTTAGGACAGATCTATGACGAACCTGACAGGGTTATAATGAACCTGACATGGGAACCGCACAGCAGAAAACTATTGTACTGAGTTTTCTCAGTGGTCTACTAAAGTCCTGTGGAATGATGCAGCTCTCAGGTGCCAATTCCTCAGGGGTCTTTTGGAGTCTCAGAAGGACACTCTGGCTCTACATGCTCCACCTGGTTGTTTGGTGGAGGTCATGACTCAGGCTATCTGCATGAATCAGAGGATGCGGGAGAGACGTGAGGTTTAACAAGAGGTTCGATTTTGTCCACCTGGCCCGGTTCGTTCACCTGAGATGGAAGCTATGGAGGTTGGAGCTGCCACATCAAGGGTTAATGAGAGGAGATACTGTCTGGAACTTGGACTTTGTCTCTAATGTTGCCGAGATAGCTTGGGCATTTCTTAAAGGATTGCTTGGCACGACCTGCAGCAAACAAGCCGTTGGGAAGCGCCTTAGACTGGGTGATTGTTGAGGAGGTCACCCAGACTTACAGGTACCCTTTTACGCCTCCAATAGTGTTGTTGAATTCTGAACTCCTGGTTTAAAATCAGTGTCTGTCAACCTTTGCCTTTATTGACTGTGCATCTGTGGGACTTGTTCTGAAGTTAGGATTAGGGACAGTTAAACTAGAAGTTCCTATTCAAATTGTGACCTTGGATAGAGCACTGTTGCTCAAAAATCTGGTTCGGTTACAGTGGCATTCACACTCAAGGTGGGGTCTCTTCATACGGAATTAATCTCCTGTTATGTATTGGACAATTTACCTGCTGGAATTGTGTTTGGTATTCCTTGGCTATGTATGTATAATCGGATGATTGATTGGTGTTAGAAAGATATTGTCAAATGGGGTCCTTATTGTACCGAAAAATGTCTTAAATCTGTGCATGTTTGCTCAGTTAGTCTGGAGGGTCTTCCAGAATACCTGAAAGACTTCAGAGATGTTTTTCGAGATCTTACCTCCTCACCTTCCCTATGGCTGTGATATTAATCTCATTCCTAATGCCAAATTTCCCAAGGCTCGCTTGTATAACTTGTCTGGCTCTGAGCAGACAGCCATGAAAGCTTATATTAACGAAAGTTTACGGAAAGGTCATATTCATCCTTCCCCATCGCCGGTAGCCGCTGGATTCTTTTTTATGTTCAATCTGATTTTATTGAAACAGGGAAAGGGACAAGGGAAACAGAGGATACATAAGTTGGAGACAACATATCTCCTTGTAACAACAATACAATATAATACAGTATTACCAGGCTATCTCAAGCAATGGCGTTAAGTATCGCTAAGAATCAAAAAGAGAACTTACTATATCAAGCCTGTAAAAGAACTTCTCTAAATATCAATTAAAAAAAAAAAAAAAACAAGTAGTCATGAAAATAATAAGACCCTAAAACTGAACTGGCTTCTATCGTATATTTCGCCAACTTCCATATATTAGGAACATGTCTGAAAAATCTAAGGTATAAACAATGTTTCACACAGGAATATTGGTTCCTTTCAACAATAAAGGTTAATACTCTGCTTCAAGGGTCCAACCCTTCAATGATACAACAAGAGAAAGGAAAAAGAAAGGGGTGGACAGGAAATAATAAGAGACAAAGAAAAAGAGAGAAGATTGACAAAAAAGCTAAAAAATTAGAAGTAAACAGAACCAGAAAAGAAGCTCCCCCCCCCCGTGCCCCCGCCACCCCCATCGATTCCCGAGGGCCACCAACCACCGGGTACACTAGTCCATTATATTGCCGAGGAGCAAGTCTATAAAATTTGGAGTATCCAAGAAAATGACCCAAGAGCTCCATATCCTTAAGTATCTGTCCCTAGCATCGATGACCTCCGCCGTCAGCTCCTCCATTCTGTGAATTTTACAGCCAGATCACGTCCACTCATAACCTTGGAAAACTCAAAAACTGAGTTCCAAAATGGCTTAATTCTGTTACATTCCCACCAAATATGTAACATAGACCCTCTAGAAGTACCGCATCTCCAGCAGTTGTCAGGGGTTGAGGGGAAGGCCGCGTGTAAATTCACGGGACATTGGTACCATCGAGAGAGAATTTTAAAATTCCTCTCTTGTGCTAAACAGGCCATTGATAGCTTGCATTGGGACCTCGCTGCCGAAAAGTTACCTTCTCGTCTAAATTTAGCCATATATGACTGTAACTGAGCATACTCCATCCAAGACCCTCCACTGTCAGATCCTGTCAAGGCCCTGGCGGGAACCAGTCCTCCTTCTTTGAATATTTGGAACATTCGAGGTTCATCCTCAAACTTCCACTTTAAGAATGATGTCTTTTGCAATGCCGGGGGGAACAATGGGTTTTTGAAAAGTGGCGTCAGGGGCCCAAGCTTTTTGGCAAGTACCCCCCTCCTAACCTCAAGATCCCAAATTTTTAGGGTTGTAATAATAGGTTGGTTTTCGGAACCTATTTTGGGTGTATCCGATGGTAGTAACCAGGGTAAGTACCTAAGAGGCGTATCCAGATCTCCCTGTTCCAACGCCACCCATTGTTTTAGCTTGTGATGAAATTGCCAGTCGAACATCCTCACTAGAACTGCAGCCTTGTAGTACATTTTAAAATTAGGTAATCCAGCTCCCCCCTGAAGTTTATGTCGACACAGATTTTTAATGCCTATTCGTGGTCTACGTCCTCCCCAGACAAACCTAGTAAAGAGGGTTTTTAAACTGTCAAAAAAACTAGACGGGACATCTATCGGGACCGTCTGAAATAAAAACAGAAATCTCGGTAGTATGTCCATCTTTATCGCATTAATGTGACCAAACCATGAGATATTCCTTTTATCAAACCTTTGTAGATCATTAGTTGTTTTCCGCAACAGTGGGAGGTAATTTAAGTCGAACCACCTAGTTGGGTCCTTAGGGACAAAGATCCCCAAGTATTTCAGTGCCTCCGACTTCCACTTAAACGGAAAATGTTCCATCAAGTGGGTCCTCTCGTTCTCCAGGAGGGACACATCTAAGGCCTCTGTTTTGGCTACATTCACTCAATTTTCCAAATTCATCGAATACTTTCAATATAAAGGGGAAGGAAGTCCTAGGTTGAGTGACACATAGGAGGAGGTCGTCTGCAAATAGCGCTGCCTTATAAGTGTGTGAATTCCAAGTTAGGCCCTTAATATCGGGTTCTGTCTAATCGCATTTGCGAGATGTTCCATTATTATGACATAGATTAATGGAGACAGAGGGCACCCCTGACGAGTTCCGTTTCCAACAGGGAAAGCTGTAGACAATCCTCCATTCACTCTAACCCTTGCGGTGGGGCCTCGATAAAGAGCCATGATCTTATTTATAAAACGGTCCCCCAGCCCCAGCTGCACCAGGGAAGCCTTCATAAGCCTCCAACTGACACGGTCGAAGGCTTTTCCGCGTCAACCGAGAGCAAACACATCGGGACCTTCAAGGCCCTCGACCGCGCCATCAGCAGCCTCAATTTATTTGTATTGTCCCTGGCCTCCCTTCCCTGGATGAATCCCACCTGGTCATCATGTATTACTTGAGGAAGGAAAGGAGCCAGTCGGTTAGCCAATATCTTGGAAAACAATTTTACATCGATATTAATTAAAGAGATGGGTCTGTAATTGGCTGCTTCAGTATGATCTTTCCCCGGCTTAGGTATAACGCTGATGTGTGCCTCCAGGGACTGGGGGACCCACGGATCGTTAGGGGAAATTGAATTGAAGACCCTCATTAGAAAGGGAACGACCAGGGGACCGAACTGTTTAAAGAATTTGGCTGTATATCCATCGGGGCCAGGGCTTTTCCCTCCCGGAGAACTCTTAATGACTCGGCTACCTCAGCCTCAGTGAACTCTGAGTCTAAGAAATCAGCGTCACTGGGTTTTAAGGTTGGTAATGCAGTCGCCTCAATATATTCCCTAATCTTCTTGTCTCTCTGAACCTGGTCCATGTCGTCATAATGACCCTTGATATCGTACAAATAGCTATAAAAATCTCCAAAAGTCTGCAAAATTTCGTCTGGGTTCTGCGTTAAGTCCCCGGTTGTTCGTCTGAGTTGAGGAACCCTACCCGGAATACCCCTGGGGTGCAACAATCTTGCAAGCGGTCTACCACATTTATCACCGTACTCATAAACAAACCTATGTAGTCTCTCCTTACCCCGGAGTATTTCTGGTCGATCAGATGTCTCAAATTATTCCTGGCAATCACCAGTTCGGCTAAAGTATGTTGTGATAGAGACTGTTTGTGGGAACACTCCAAGGCTGCTATTCTATTAGTCAGAGAGTCAATCCTCCTCTGTTTTTTCTCTCTTAATTCTAGATCCATGCTTAACCAGAACCCCTCTAATCACACACTTCAAGGCCTCCCACTGTGTTGGCACTGGAGTGGGGTCGCAGGCGTGTATGTCTAAGAACTCAGAGATGGCAGTTTTGATCTCTGCGACACATATCTCATCATTAAGGAGATTATCATTTAACCTCCATGTCCACTGTTTTTTGTGCCCCCCCGGCAATTGCATCCAACAGAATATTGGTGCATGATCCGACATGCAAATCTGGCCTATGGAGGCCTTGACCCGCCAGGTCAGGGTTCCCTGACTAACTAATAGTATATTAATTCTGCTGTAAGTCTGGTGGGCTGGATTCTTTTTTGTTAAAAAGAAAGATGGAGGTCTCCATCCCTGCCTTGATTTCCGAGAATTAAACAAAATAATGGTTAAAAATACTTATCTGCTTCCACTTATTCCCAATTTATATAATCAATTTTCGAGGGCCAAATGGTTTTCCAAAGTAGATCTCACAGGGGCATATAATCTGATACATATTTGTGAGGGTGATGAGTGGAAGACAGCGTTCTTAACATCTGAAGATCTCTGAAAATATTGTCATGCCTTTTGGTCTAACTAATGCACCTGCGGTTTTTCAGAATTTCATGAATGATATTGTCTCTGATTATATTGGGAGATTTATTGTGGTTTATTTAGGTGATATTCTAATTTTCTCACCTGACCTGGATTCACATTGTAAACATATCTGTTTGGTTCTGCAAAGGTTAAGACCTAATTGATTGTTCGCCAAAATTGAAAAATGTACCTTTTCTATTCAAGAAATATCATTCTTGGGCTTCATTGTGTCAGTGTCCAGGTTTAAGATGGATCCTGTGAAGGTTCATGCCACACTATAAGCTCTACCTAGGGATGGGCGAATCTACTCGCTAGGACTCGTTACTCAGCGAGTAGTAAGGGACTCACAGGACTCGGTACTCTGCGAGTTTCCCAGTGATTATAGAAGAAGAAAGAAAGTCCCTAAAAGCGATACAACCTCCACTATACGTTTATCAATATTGTCAATTTTATTTAATGAAAAAGGTTCACACCAAGAAAAAACACACATATAATAAAACCATTTAAAAAGCTACATACAGCATGTTACAATTCATATGAAAAAGGTTTTTCATAGAAACCTTCAACACCCTTTGCCAAGATTGGTAACAGAGAGATTTTACAATTCAAATAATATACAATAAGACATGTATTGCACAGAGACCGGCTCCTTATAACCCCCTGTTCATATTGATTTAGGATGTATACCACACAATCATAGTATATGCAGTCAATTGCCCCAGGTGGAAAATGTCATGTCCAGCAGTGAGGTACATAACCATTCAGTTTAACATAAAGGTATAATAGCATGATGACAAAAGGGTTAATAGTATCTAACAATCAGAGCAGCTTGACCCATACAAAGGTGAGGTAAATCAATTCAGGGGTAATTCCCCTGACGAAGCTGCCAGGCGCAGGCAGCGATACGCGTGGGGAGCGCCTTCGCTCACACCCTTATGCCTTCCAGGAACTGGTAAACAGGTTACTTGACTCTGTAACCCTTTCCATATTCATGTGCCTGCATTGGTCTCACAAGAATTACCCCTGAATTGATTTACCTCACCTTTGTATGGGTCAAACTGCTCTGATTGTTAGATACTATTAACCCTTTTGTCATCATGCTATTATACCTTTATGTTAAACTGAATGGTTATGTACCTCACTGCTGGACATGAAATTTTCCACCTGGGGCAATTGACTGCATATACTATGATTGTGTGGTATACATTCTAAATCAATATGAACAGGGGGTTATAAGGAGCCGGTCTCTGTGCAATACATGTCTTATTGTATATTATTTGAATTGTACAATCTCTCTGTTACCAATCTTGGCAAAGGGTGTTGAAGGTTTCTATGAAAAACCTTTTTCATATGAATTGTAACATGCTGTATGTAGCTTTTTAAATGGTTTTATTATATGTGTGTTTTTTCTTGGTGTGAACCTTTTTCATTAAATAAAATTGACAATATTGATAAACGTATAGTGGAGGTTGTATCGCTTTTAGGGACTTTCTTTCTTCTTCGATAAATAACCCTTTATTGTCCCAGCGATCCCCAATTCTTTACTTACCTATATTGGTGGTGCCCTCCCTCTTCACTCTTATATAAGTTTCCCAGTGATTACTCGTACAGTAAACGAGTCCAATGCAAATCAATATCAATCCTAATTTTGTCACAGACTCTGACAAAACTAGGATTGCCTTTGACTTGCATTGGTCTGATTACTGTGCAAGTAATCGCTGGGAAACTCACAAAGTAACTGCTGTTACTTTGCGAGCCGAGTCCAGCTGTCTTCTCTGTGCAGGCTGCCGCTGCTCCAGGGTCCTAGAGCCCGCCTGCTCACAGAGATGATGTAGCAGAGCTGCGATTGTTCTCAGTCTGCTCATTCCCTGTGCATAGACATCTTTATCTATGCACAGGGGATGTAGCATAGAGGACATCGCGTTTTGGACTACGTCGGACGGAAGAGGATTTTTTTAATTAAAGATGGAGTCCCTAATGGCTTTTTTTTTTATTTCTAATAAAATTTTTTCTCTGTGTTGTGTTTTTTTAACCCTTTATTGGAGATTCTTAGTGGCTGGGAAAAACGTGGCCTGACATTAAGAATCTCGGGCTTAATACCAGCTTATATAACAAAGCTGGTATTAACCCCTTTATTACCCAGCGTGCCACCGTCACCAGGGCCGCTGGAAGAGCGGGGTTCAGCGCCAGAGGATGGCGCTTCAATGAACGCACCATCTTCTGGGGCGGCTGCAGGCTGCAATTTGCAGGGGGGGTGCCCAGAAAGCTTGGGCATCCCTGCTCTGCGGATTCCAGCCCCCAGCTGCTTAGCTGTACCTGGCTAGACATAGAAATTGCGCGGAGCCCCACGCATTTTTTTTTTATTATTTCATGAAATTCATGAAATAATTAAAAAAAAGGGATCCCCTATATTCCTGTGTCCGGCCAGGTACAAATAGGCACCTGGGGGTTGGGGGCAGCCTGTCGCTGCCTGCTGGATCCCGCTGGTTCCAGAAATACGGCGAAGCCCACGTGAAATTTTTTTCTGTCAAATCCATAAAACAATGTAAATAAAAGGGACTGTATCTTTATTAACCCCTGGACCATGGGCGAGGGGTTAATAAAGATGCAGTCCCTTTTTTAGGATTGTTTTATTGATTTTTCAGAAACAAAATTACATGGGCTTCGCCGTATTTCTGGAACCAGCCGGACCCAGCAGGCAGCGACGGGCTGCCCCCAACCCCCAGGTGCCTATTTGTACCTGGCCAGACACAAGAATATAGGGGAGCCCTTTTTTTTTATTATTTCATGAATTTCATGAAATAATTAAAAAAAAATGCGTGGGGCTCCGCGCAATTTCTATGTCTGGCCAGGTACAGCTAAGCAGCTGGAATCCGCAGCGCAGGGATGCCCAAGCTTTCTGGGCACCCCCGGCTGCAAATTGCAGCCCGCAACCGCCCCAGAAGATGGCGCGTTCATTGAAGCGCCATCCTCTGGCGCTGAACCCCGCTCTTCCAGCGGCCCTGGTGGCGGTGGCACGCTGGGTAATAAAGAGGTTAGGGCCAGCTTTGTATTATCAGCTGGCCCTAAGCCCGAAATTTATGGCGGTCACGCCAATATTAGACATGACTGCCATGAATTTCTATTAAATTGTTTTAAAAAAAACACAACACAGAGAAAATTTTTTATTAGAAATTTAAAAAAAAGCCATTAGGGACTCCATCTTTAATTAAAAAATCCTCTTCCGTCCGACGCAGTAAAAAACGCGATGTCCTCTCTGCTACATCCCCTGTGCATAGATATAGATGTCTATGCACAGGGAATGAGCAGACTGAGAACAATCTCAGCTCTGCTACATCAGGCAGCAGGCGGGCTCTAGGATCCTGGAGCTGCGGTAGCCTGCACACAGATCAGACAGCTGGAGTCTTATCTGTGCGAGTTTCCAGCGATTACTTGCACAGTAAACGAGTCCAATGCAAATCAATGGCAAAACTAGGATTGTAAATCGCACACTACTCGCTATTACTCGCTTCCCCATTCATTAACATTGGACTCTCTAGACTCGCAACGAGTAGCGAGTCCCGGGCTCGGACTCGCTAGAGTCAAGCGATTCCGAGTAATTTAGGATTTGCCCATCACTAGCTCTACCCTCTCCTAGTGCATACTCACCCATCCATTGTAGATTGTGAGCCCTTGCAGGCAGGGTCCTCCTCTCTCCTTCTGTACTTGTGTGTGCCTTGTATTGCTCATGTTTATTGTACTTGTCTATGTATGCCTTTTTCACATGTAAAGTACCATGGGATAAATGGCGCTATAATAATCTACTATATAATTGTCTAAGGCTTTTTTGAGTCTGTCTGTAACCAAAATTGCGCGCCACACAGAGGCAGCTCATTGACGGCCACCTAAGGCGGCGGCCAATGAGCTCAGAGTATGCAAATAGGCGCAAGAATTTAAAGTTCGAATTTCGCGCCTATTTGCAGCCCGGTGAGAGCTCAGCTCTCGCCGGGATACACGTTGACCGCAGTGGGGCTGTTCTCAGAGCCCCCCCACGGCACCCCCGCTCTTCCTGCCCCCGCTCCCCGAGGCTCACTCGCTCTTCCTGCCCCCGCTCCCCTTACAGACAGATATCCCGCTGGAGTGGGTGCGCCCATCTCCGGCCCCTTTTTGCCCACCACCCGCTGCTCCATTCCCTCCCCTCCTCGCTCCATCGCCCTCTCCAGGCTCCACTGCCCTCCCACCGCTCCATTGCCCCTGCACTGCTCCATTGCCCCCCCACCACTCCATTACCCCCCCCCATTGCTCCATTACCCCCCACCGCTCCATTACCCGTCCCCGTCTCACCCGCCTCTCCGTCTCACCCGCACCCCGTAATGAGCGGTCATGTGACAGGCTCTTCACCCCGCCTATCACATGACCGCTCATTACTTGCTGCGGTTAAAACAGCAGGTGCAGGTGAGACCGGATGGGAGGGGGGATCCATCCTGCGATGATCACTGGCCCTCCATCCTGCTCTGACCACCCACAGGCTATCCATCCTGCGCTGACCACTCTGCTTAGATCCTGCGCTGACCACTCTGCCTCCATCCTGCGCTGACCACTCTGCCTCCATTTTGCGCTGATCACTCTGCCTCTATCCTGCGATGACCACTGAGCCTCTATCCTGCGCTGACCACTGAGCCTCCATCCTGCGCTGACCACTGAGCCTCCGTCCTGCTCTGACCACTGAGCCTCCGTCCAGCGCTGACCACTGAGCCTCTGTCCTGCGCTGACCACTGAGCCTCCATCCTGCGCTGACCACTGAGCCTCCATCTTGCGCTGACCAATCTGCCTCCATCCTGCGCTGACCACTGAGCCTCCATCCTGCGCTGACCACTCAGCCTCCATACTGCGCTGACCACTCAGCTTCTATCCTGAACTGACCACTGTTCCTCCATCCTGTGCTGACCACTGAGCCCCCATCATGTACTGACCACTGAGCCTCCATCCTGTGCTGACCAGTCCATCCTGTGCTGACCACTGAGCCTCCATCCTGTGCTGACCACTGAGCCTCCATCCTGCGCTGACCACTGAGCCTCCATCCTGCCTGACCACTGACCTCCATCCTGAGCTGACCACTGAGCCTCCATCCTGCGCTGACCACTGAGCCTCCATCGTGCGCTGACCATTGAGCCTACATCCTGCTCTGACCAATGAGCCTCCATCGTGCGCTGACCACTGAGCCTCCATCCTGCTCTGACCACTCTGCCTCCATCCTGTGCTGACCACTGAGCCTCCATCCTGTGGTGACCACTGAGCCTCCATCCTGCGCTGAACACTGAGCCTCCATCCTGCGCTGACCACTGAGCCTCCATCCTGTGCTGACCACTGAGCCTCCATCCTGTACTGACCACTGAGCCTCCATCCTGCGCTGACCACTCTGCCTCCATCCTGTGCTGACCACTGAGCGTCCATCCTGCGCTGACCACTGAGCCTCCATCCTGCGCTGACCACTGAGCCTCCATCCTGCGCTGACCACTGAGCCTCCATCCTGTACTGACCACTGAGCCTCCATCCTGCGCTGACCACTCTGCCTCCATCCTGTGCTGACCACTGAGCCTCCATCCTGCGCTGACCACTGAGCCTTCATCCTGCACTGACCACTCTGCCTCCATCCTGCGCTGACCACTCTGCCCCCACCCTTCGCTGACCACTCTGCCTCCATCCTGCGCTGACCACTGAGCCTCCATCCTGGGCTGACCGCTGAGTCTCCATCCTGTGCTGAACACTGAGCCTCCATTCTGCTCTTACCACTGAGCCTCCATCCTGCACTGACCAGTCTGCCTTTATCCTGTGCTGACCACTCTGCCTCCATCCTGCACTGACCACTAAGTCTCCATCCTGCACTGACCACTCAGCCTCCATCCTGAGCTGACCACTGAGCCTCCATCCTGCGCTGACCACTGAGCCTCCATCCTGCACTGACCACTGAGCCTCCATCCTGTGCTGACCACTGAGCCTCCATCCTGTGCTGACCACTCCATCCTGTGCTGACCACTGAGCCTCCATCCTGTACTGACCACTGAGCCTCCATCCTGGGCCTACCACTCTGCCTCCATCCTGCGCTGACCACTGAGCCTCCATCCTGCGCTGACCACTCTGCCTCCATCCTGTGCTGACCATTCTGCCTCCCTCCTGCGCTGACCACTCTGCCTCCATCCTGCGCTTACCACTCTGCCTCCATTCTGCGCTGACCACTTAGCCTAAATCCTGTGCTGACCACTGAATCTCCATCCAGCGCTGACCACTGAGCCTCCATCCTGTGCTGACCACTCTGCCTCCATCCTGTGCTGACCACTGAGCCTCCATCCTGGGCTGACCACTGAGCCTCCATCCTGTGCTGACCACTGAGCCTCCATTCTGCTCTTACCACTGAGGCTCCATCCTGCGCTTACCACTCAGCCTCCATCCTGAGCTGACCACTGAGCCTCCATCCTGCGCTGACCACTGAGCTTCCATCCTGTCGCTTACCACTCTGCCTCCATCCTGCGCTTACCACTGACCTCCATCCGTGCTGACCTACTGACCTCCATCTTGCACTGACCACTGGCCTCCATCCTGCACTGACCACTGAGCCTCCATCCAGCACTGACTATTGAGCCTCCATCCTGCGCTGACCACTGAGCCTCCATCCTGCGCTGACCACTCTGCCTCCATCCTGCGCTGACACTCTGCTCCATCCTGCGCTGACCACTCTGCTCCATCCTTCGCTGACCATCTGCCTCCATCCTGTGCTGACCACTCTGCCTCCATCCTGCGCTGACCACTTGCCTCCCATCCTGCGCTGACCACTGAGCCTCCATCTGCATGACATGAGCCTCCATCCTGTGCTGAACACTAGCTCCATCCTGCTCTGACCACTGAGCCTCCATCCTGCGCTGAAACTGTGCCTCCATCCTGCGCTGACCACTTGACCTCCATCCTGCGTACCACTCTGCCTCCATCCTGTGCTGACCACTGAGCCTCCATCCTGTAATGACCACTGAGCTCCATCCTGCGCTGACCACTCTGCCTCCATCCTGCCTAACTACTGAGCCTCATCCTGCGCTGACCACTGAGCCTCATCCTGCACTGACCACTCTGCATCCATCCTGCGCTGACACTGAGTATCCATCCTGCGCTGACCACTGGCCTCCATCCTGTGCTGACCACTGGGCCTCCATCCTGTGCTGACCACTGAGCCTCCATCCTGCTGACCACTGACCTCCATCCTGCGCTGACCACTGAGCCTCCATCCTGCACTGACCACTGAGCCTCCATCCTGCTGACCACAGAGCCTCCATCCTGCCTGACCACTGCCTCCATCCTGCGCTGACCCTGCCTCCATCCTGCGCTGACCACTCTGCCCCATCCTGCGCTGACCACTCTGCCTCATCCTGCGCTGACACTGAGCTGACCACTCTGCCTCCATCCTGCGCTGACCATCTGAGCCTCCATCCCACCTGACCACCTGACTCCATCCCTGCACTGACCATCGTGACTCCATCCTGCTGACCACTGCCCATCTGTCTACACTTCCACCTGCTGAACCCCACCTCTACACCTCCTCTGCTGACCACTGCCTCTCCTACCCTCGCCCCACCTGCCTGACACGGCCTCCATCCTGCTGACCACTCTCCATCCTGCCTGACACCGCCTCCATCTGCGCTGACCACTGCCTCATCCTGCTGACACTACCTCCTCCACCTGGCTGACCACTGCCTCCATCCTTCTGACCACTGCCTCATCCTGCTGACCACTAGCCTCCATCTGCGCTACCACACCTCCATCCTGGCTGACCACGCTCATCCTGACCACTGGCTCCACTGCTACCATGCCTCCATCTGCTGACCTGCCTCCATCCTGCCTACCACTGACCTCCATCCTGGCTGCCACTCGCCTCATCCTGCTGACCTCCTCCATCCTGGCGACTCCCCTCCATCTGCTGACCACTCTGCCTTCATCCTGGCTGACCACTGCCTCCATCCTGCTGACCACGCTCACTCTGCCTGCCCACCCGACTTCTCCATCCTGCACTACCCTCGGCCTCCATCTGGCTGACCACTGCCTCCATCTGCTACCACTGCCTCCATCCTCCTGACCACTACGCTCCATCTGGCTGACACTGAGCCTCCATCCTGGCGACCCTGAGCCCACACCATCCTGCCTGACCACTAGCTCCATCCTGGCTGACCACTCTGCCTCCATCCTGCTACCACTCGCCCCATCCTGGCTGCCACTCACTCCATCCTGCCTGACACTGCTCCATCTGCTGCTACCTACCTCCATCTGGCTACCATGCCTCCATCTGCTGACACTGGCCTCCATCCTGCTGCCACTGCCTCCATCCTGCTGACATCTGCCTCCATCCTACCACTGGCTCATCGCACATAGCCTATCTGCACATGCCTATCTGTGACCCTGCTCTCTGCATGACACTGACCTCCATCCTGCCTACACTGACCTCCATCCTGCCTGACCACAGCCTCCATCGGTGACCACTGCCTCCATCCTGCACACTGACCATCCGTGCCTCCCATCCTGCGCTGACCACTTGCCTCCATCCTGCCTGACCATCTGCCTCCCTGCTGCCTCATCTGCTGACCACTGACCCATCCTGGCTGACCACGAGCCTCCATCCTGGCTGACCACACCTCCATCTCGCTACACTGCCTCCATCCGCTGACCACTTCCTCATCTGCCTGACCATGCCCATCTCCTGACCCTCCTCACTCCTGACCTGCCTCCACCTCCTGACCACTGCCTCCTCCTCGCTGACCCTCTGCCTCCATCCTGCGCTGACCACTCTGCCTCCATCCTGCGCTGACCACTCTGCCTCCATCCTGCGCTGACCACTCTGCCTCCATCCTGCGCTGACCACTCTGCCTCCATCCTGTTCTGACCACTCTGCCTCCATCCTGCGCTGACCACTCTGCCTCCATCCTGCGCTGACCACTCTGCCTCCATCCTGTTCTGATCACTCTGCCTCCATCCTGCGCTGACCACTCTGCCTCCATCCTGCGCTGACCACTCTGCCTCCATCCTGCGCTGACCACTCTGCCTCCATCCTGCGCTGACCACTCTGACTCCATCCTGCGCTGACCACTCTGCCTCCATCCTGCACCGACCACTCAGCCTCCATCCTGTGCTGACCACTCCATCCTGTGCTGACCACTGAATCTCCATCCTGCACTGACCACTGAGGCTCCATCCTGCACTGACCACTGAGGCTCCATCCTGCGCTGACCACTGAGCCTCCATCCTGCGCTGACCACTGAGCCTCCATCCTGCGCTGACCACTCTGCCTCCATCCTGTGCTGACCACTGAGCTCCATCCTGCGCTGACCACTCTGCCTTCATCCTGTGCTGACCACTCTGCCTCCATCCTGCGCTGACCACTCTGCCTCCATCCTGCGCTGACCACTGAGCCTCCATCTTGCGCTGATCACTTAGTCTCCATCCTCTGCTGACCTCTCTGCCCCCATCCTGTGCTGACCACTCTGCCCCATCTTGCGCTGACCACTCTGCCCCATCCTGCGCTAACCACTCTGCCTCTATCCTGCGCTGACCACTCTGCCCCATCCTGCACTGACCACTCTGCCCCCATCCGGCGCTGAGAACTCTGCCCCATCCGACGCTGACCACTCTGCCCCCATCTGGCGCTGACCACTCTGTCCCCATCCGGCGCGACCACTCTGCCCCATCCGGCGCTGACCACTGATCCTCCATCCTGCGCTGACCACTCTGCCTCCATCTTGCGCTGACCACTCTGCCTCCATCTTGCGCTGACCACTCTGCCTCCATGCTGCGCTGACCACTGAGCCACCACGCAGTGCTAACCACTGAGCCACCACACTGTGCAAACCACTGAGTCACTGCATTGTGCAAACCACTGAGCCATCACACTATGCAAACTACTGAGCCACCAAATACACTGCTAACCACTGAGCCACCTTATACACTGAAAACCACTGAGCCATCATACTGTGCTAACCACTGAGCCAGCATATACTGTGCTAACCACTGAGCCACCGTATACAGTGCTAACCACTGAGCCAGCGTATACATTGCCAACCACTGAGCCCTCATACTGTGCTAACCACTGAGCCACCATATACACTGCTAACCACTGAGCCACCATACTGTGTTAACCACTGTGCACCATATAAATTGCCAACTACTGAGCCCTCATAAAGTGCTAACCACTGAGTCACCGTATACAGTGCTAACCACTGAGCCAGCGTATACTGTGCTAACCACTGAGCCACTGTATACAGTGCTAACCACTTATCCACCATACACAGTGCTAACCACTCAGCCACCATAGTGCGCTAATCACTGAGTCACCGTGTACAGTGCTAACCACTGAGCCACCTTATACAGTGCTAACCACGAAGCCTCCGTACAGAGTTAACCACTCTGCCTCCATATAGTGCTAATCACTGAGCCACCATATTGTGCTAAACACTGAGCCACTGTACAGTGCTAACCACTGAGCGACCATACTGTGCTAAACACTGAGCCACCGTACAGTACTAACCACTGAGCGACCATATACTGTGCTAACCACTGAGCCATCATACTTTACTAAACACTGAGCCACCGCGCAGTGCTAACCATTGAGCCACCATACAGTGCTAAACACTGAGCCATCGTGCAGTGCTAACCACTGAGCCATCGTGCAGTGCTAACCACTGACCACCATACAGTGCTAACCACTGAGCCAACATACAGTGCTAACCACTGAGCCACCATATAGTGCTTACCACTGAGCCACGGTACAGTGCTAACCACTGAGCCACCATATACGGTGCTAATCACTGATCCATCATATACAGTGCTAACCACTGAGACACCATACTGTGCTGACCACTGAGCCACCATATACAGTGCCAACCACTGAGCCACCATAGAGTGCTAATCACTGAGTCACATATACAGTGCTAACCATTGAGACACATTACTGTTCTAATTATTGAGGTGTGGCACCCTGGTTGGGGCACCACAGAACTCTTAGGACACAATGGAATATACACAGCAAGCAGACCTCACTAACTAACACAACCTTTTACACCTTTTCACTCCAGGGCTCTAGGGGGAGCTCCACTGGTTGCCTTAAGCCAGTTCCCCTATAAATACGGGTCCTGGAGGGAGAAACAGCGGATTGTGCAGTCACTTTAGAACTGTGAACAGCTAGGGGAGCTGACCTGGTACTGGAGCCACACTAGGCCCATACCAGCACACCTGGAGAGTGAGAGACCCTCGCAATAAGGGTCATAGGGACAAAGGCAAATACCTTACAGGGATAGAGGAGTTACTTCAACTCACCCTAACAATCCGGTCACTGGGTCCGAGCTGCAGGAGCCACAGCGCAGGCTGCAGAGAAACCAGCACCCCCACCAAGTGAGTCTAGCTCCTTGGACAACAGAAGCACCAACAAACAAGAGCCCGGGAGGGGAGGGACGCGTTTCACCTCCCTTGATAGTGCCCTCAGTGCAGCAAACCCAAGTGTATCAAGTCATACCAGAACGTGCAACGCCGGTCCAGCAGGATTTCATATCCACCGGACCCAGTTAGAACTGCGTATACTAGGAAGCCTATACCACTGCTTGCTATGGAAACTCCAGGAGTGTCTGCTTCATCACCCGGTTGAGTGTACCTGTTGTCACCAGTAAAAGGTACAGAAAAGACTTTGTGTCCGTGCATTCTTCCTGGATTAGTACTCAGAACAACTGAGCTGCCAAAAATTCCATTCGGTACAGCTCCTGGCCCCGGGGACTCCTGCTCATCCTGTGGGGAGCATCCCATCCAGCTGCCGCACATCCCTCGGAGGCCCACGCAGCACCGGTGCCATCACCGGATACCCACAGGTGGCATCACGACAATCAAGAAACATCCCCATCCTTTAATCCCCTTTTATCTGACCACCGGGCCCCACAGCCTCAGACGCGGAACCGTGACAAGGGAATCATCGCCTGAAACGTGAGCATCTGGCAACGGTAAGTCAGCATTTGCCGATCACGAACAGGATACGAGCAGACCCGTTTCCCAATGGGTATTGTGTGCTATTTAATGACTGTGAATATTGAACTGTACATTTGAACCGCCATTGCTGTGCAGAAGGCGGGAAAAGAAGGGGCATTACTGTGCAAAGGGCGCGAAGATAGGCCCCGCCCCACACTCTGACGAGTTCCGCCAAATGCAGCAGGAACCGGAAACTCCCGTGGTGCCTCACTCCTCACCACTAGGCCGACAACTTCCGCTGAAGTCGAAAGGGCTTAACTAAGGGGGAGCGAGGATGAGTGACTCAGATTTCGGCGACGCGATATCCCCGCAAGTATATCCACTGGTTGCTCCACCGGGGCCACCAAACGTACCCCCGGTCGGTCAGCCGCCCATCGGCGTCATGCCGCAGTAACCAGCTCCGATAATGCCAATATCTCTGCCGTACGTCCCGAATGCGGCCTGGTTACCAAAGTACTGCGGTAATCCCGGTACCCTGGATATGTTCCGGAGGAAGATATGCCAAGTGCTGGATATGTACGCCATGACCGGTAAGCCCAGAGCTTCAGTAATAATGGGACAATTAACAGATGCAGCAGAGCTGGAAACCCGAAACTGGTCTATAGAAGCTCAGGAGTCTGTCGAGAAGATATTTGCTAAATTAAACCGGTTTTTGAACACCACACCGAAGCAGAACTAAGACTGTTGTTTTAGCATTGCAAACAAGGGGCACAGGAGAGTGTCCTAGACTATGCACTGCGCTTACAGGAAGCACTGAGACTGTTAAAACAAGTCGATCCTGATGGTGTTAGAGATGAAAACAAAGCGTTAATTGGACAATTCGTTGTGGGACTTAGACTACCTGATGATAAGAAACAGGCATGCTGGTGGGCCCTGCAAAACCCTGACGCAGAGTTTGATGCCTTAAAAGACTTAACGGTGCGGGGACAGCTGTTCCCTACAGTGCCCGATCTAACCTCACAGCCGCAGTATGCTAACACCCCTTCCGTGCCGGCAGCAGCATCTCCACATCCCCTGGTTCAGGCCAGCGCACAGACTAGAACACCCGACAGGTTTGATAAACTGTGCACCGATGTGCAGCAGCTAATGAAAGACATGGCCAAGCTCCGAGGTGAAAGAAGACCCATGACAGAAGCAAGGTCATCAGACAGGATCCAGCTTGCTGACAGCCCTGACGACGTCCCGTGGATGAGGAAGAAGACACCGCGGCCGCGAGGAAAACCAAAAGATCGCTACAGCCCTGATGGACATTGCATCTGCCAAAAGAGCGACAAAGAAAGACGTACCTACCGTTCCAGTCCTTTAAACGAGCAACCCCTGGGCAAGAAGGGCCAACCCCAGTAGTAGACTGTCCACTTGAGAAAGATGCATGTAGCGTCGAAACGCGTTGTGGGAGAAGGACCTGTACTGTGTTTATCGTAATAAACTTATAGGTAATGTCTACAAAAGCATTCGGCTTGTTCCGTTATCCCTAGCGCTCATTTCTATATACCACATTTATTATTGCATTACGTTCCTTTCTCCCTTCGGGGAGAGTGGTGCGAGCAGCTCTGGGAGAGGACCTTGCTGAAGAAAACAGAAACCTGGCCCCTGCACATGCACGGGACGGTGCACGTGTAGAGACGGAGCACAGACCTGGGTGCAAAGGGGAGACAGGCAATAGATGAAGACAGGGATCCTGCATAAAAAATCTCACCTACTTGCGGCTAATCTAGTTGTGCAGAGAGCACAACCAACTTAGGTGAGTGAAACGTACAGTGTAACGAGAATTTATACCCCTAAATTTGCAGTGTGGCGCAACCATCTATTTTGATTTTTTTGCATGTTTGAGTATCCTTTACAAACGGTTCTGGCCAGATGTTAAGCTGGAACCCCCACACCCTGATCTGAATATTGAGGCAACTAATGGTTTGCTAGTTACAGTAGAGTGACAATGGGAAGCTACAGTAAAGGTGGGGAGGGTGCAGCTGAAGAAAAAGGGTATCATAGTGGTTCAGGACAAACCGTATGAGCGGGACCCGCACGTAATACTGGGTACCAATGTAATGGTTAAATGTCTTGATGAAGTGTTGTTTTTACTCCAACAGAGTGCTGATGTTGGTAAACCAAGAGAAAGGAGAGCTATCCAAAGAGAGATCCGAGCTCTGGTGTATCAACAGCAAGTAAAAATGTCAAACGGTGAAATTGGCAGTGTACGGGTAACAGATCCCATTCCAATTGTGGTACCACCCAGAAGTGAAATGATGATCTGGTGTCGAGCAGCAATAGGCCTCAGAGGGCAGGACTACCAAGCTGTAGTAGAACCTGTAATGTCTCATAGTAGTCCTACACTCTTGACAGCCAGAGGGTTGGTTGACGTAAGAAAAGGGAGGGTCCCTGTACGCATATTAAAATATGGTAATGACAAAGTCAGGCTGCCAAGATATTCCACTGTTGCAAAATTATTTCAAGTTGAAAATAATGCTATACATGATGTACAATCCTTTTCCCAAACAGTAACAGACAAACCCCCTCACTCCAAAGATCAGCTAGAGAAATGGTGTCAGGAGCTCAGCGTAGGAACTGACAACACACCTTCTCACCAGAAAAATGGAGTTTACCGGGTAGTTCGGGAGTACGAACAAGTGTTCAGCAAACATCCACTTGATTTTCTGAGGATTAAAGGGGTACAACACCATATCCCCACAGGCGACCATGCACCCATCAAAGAAAGATACAGGCCTATACCACCCACACACTACCAAAAAGCAAAAGAAATGCTTCAGGACATGAAAAGTGCAGGGGTCATTAGGGATAGCTGTAGTCCCTGGGCAGCAACACTGCAGTAAAAAATGGTTATCCATAGCACCTCGTGGAAAGGGAATCCTCTGGGTTCCTCACATTTGGGCACACGTCCTAGGCCAGGGAGATCCACCCAGCTCCAGCAACATCCATACAGAAAGGAAGAACAGCGCCTCACTAGCTGGTAGCTTATATCTTCAAAACTTTATTCCATCCACCTCAGCACAACGTTTCGGTTAACAACCTTCTTCAAGTGCATACATCACACAGATACATCATGTGTTTTATAGTATAAAACTCCACCCCATCAACAAACAACCAATCAATGGGAAGTGAATAATAAACAAAGTTAAAAATCACCTATACACTAAACATAGATCGACTAAACCTACTACACCATGATGGAGGCATATAATCAAGAGAAATAGCTCACATAGTTTACACATCGCCATGTTCACTGTCTTTATAAGTCCAGTAATCACAATAAAGAACAGTGGCGATGTTTGGCCAATCACAATCCGGCATAACCGGTCGTCATAGTGACTCCACGTCACGCTGATATTCGACCTATCGGCACCGTGTACTTCCGGAGTTCAACTGAGCACGCGCCGGCGTCCGTCTTCTATTGGATAATCCTCCTGTCATTTTCAAGAGTCTGTGAGGAGAGCCCATGACGTACTTCCAGGTATCGGCGCCGCAGCATAGAGCTTCATCACGGCGCATATGTTTTAAATATATTCTTATAACGGCAGCGAATATTTAATAAGGCCATATCATAATAGATTGGTTATCTACATAGAAAGGCATAATTAACAGCCCATTGAAATACTACATTATATACCATATATTCAGGAAGAAAGCATTGTAAGATTAAATCATTAAAGGGACCGTACACAGCAACTAGAGAACACATGGGTAGATGTATGTTGCACACACACTACCCTATATATTAAAGAAATAATAATTTACAAAGGACCATATAAAGAGATTCCAATACACATAGGACTAAACAACCTTTACAGATTTGCCCCATGTGTAAGTAGTTACTCCAGTTTTAAAACACCGCCACATGTAAACACTCCCAGTAAATAATCCATTTATATGTATTGCCAGAACAACCACATCAAAGTGCCAAGCAATCATAGTCACATATCCTAACATGGACAAAAGGCCATTTAATCAATCAGATAACTTATCTTTCATTTTTGTATAACAAAATGAACCCTAATCCATATACATTACCACAAAATGCCCGTGTATAGAAGCCCTTTTCAAGATCTTCCCAAAATATGGTAGTATTGTAAAAACTATCGAGCGAAAATTGCCATCCCATAGACATTGTTTCTCTTCCATCTAAATTGAGTCAAAGGTAATATTAAAAACAAATAAAAACAATTAATACATGATGATAAGGAAGGAAAAACATCAACAAGACCCCAGCAGACAACCCCGCTGATCTTAATCTACGTTCATACCTTTTGGGGACAAGGTATCCAGCTCAAATATCCATTTTAGTTCTTTCATCTTTAATTGAGCCACACGGTCACCGCCTTTCCTCAGGGGGGGCACATCGTCTATTACCATAAATCTAAGTTGGTTGACCGTGTGGCCCATTGCATGAAAATGTCTAGGGACCGGCAAGTCCGTCAAACCTGTTCGGATGGTACTCTTATGCTTCCCTATGCGGGATTTTACCTCCATAGTCGTCTCCCCCACATAGAGGAGACCACATGGGCAACAGATTGTATAAACAACGAAATTACTGTTGCACGTATATCTCCTTTTAATATCGTACCTTTTCCCAGAACGTGGATGACTGAAGAACCTTCAAAAGGTTTCCACAGCAAGCACACCCCCAGACAGGGAAAATTCCCAAGACTGGGTGGTGCAAATGTTCTTTGGATATCCTTTGTTGTGCTGCCAATGTCCGCATGGACCAGATCGTCTTTCAAACTGTGTCCCTTCCTATAAGAGATTAAAGGAAACAGTTTGAACTCTTCAACCTCACCATGTTCCTTTGTAAGTAGAGGCCAATGTTTTTTAACAATGTCCATTATTTTTCTGCTAGCCCCACAATATGTAGTCACAAGGGGAATTCTCTTAGGAGGGACCATTTTTGGTTTAGGGTTTAACAATTCCCTCTGCTCAATTGCCAAAGCTTTTGTTTTGAACTGTACAAGGTCACTTTTTGGATACCCTCTTTTAAGAAATCTATTAGCCATATCTTGTAATCGACCATCAATTTTAGTATCGTCTGAAACAATCCTACGTACTCTTAACATCTGGCTCCAAGGGAGTGACTCTACCATCTTCCTGGGATGCTCACTCATGAAATGCAATGTGCTATTTCTGTCTGTGCTCTTAATATAGAGATCAGTTTTTAACATTCCATTCTCCTTATAGACTAAAGTGTCCAAAAATTGCATTTCTTCAAGCGAGCACGTCATAGTAAAGCCTAATACAGGGTGGATGTTATTTAAATAGTTGAGGAAACTCCCCAACTCTTCTCTACTTCCATCCCACACAAAGAAGATGTCATCGATGTAACGTCACCATGTCAGAGGCGGCGAGCGTCACATCGACAGCATGAAGTCCTCTCACATGTTCGATTGATGTGTACAGCGACACAACATCAAATGACACAAGCCATGCTGTGTCGCTGACCGGAATCTCTGACAAGGAACAAATGAAGTCCCCAGTATCCCTTGTATACGAAGGTGCCACAGTAGCGAACCTGCTCAACAAGTGATCAAGAAAAATCGAGATTTTGTTACATAGAGACCCCCTACCCGAAACAATCGGACGTCCGGGAGGGTTTTTTAAATCCTTGTGGATTTTCGGTAAGGCATATAAGGTAGGCACAACAGGAAATTCTACTACCAGAAATTCAGAAAGTCCCTGAAAGTCCCTGATCTATGATGCCATCCTCCAATGCACCACCAATCAAGGATCTCAACTCCAACTGAAATTTCTCTGTTGGATTACAAGATAACCTCTCATAGACCAAAACATCATTTAATTGTCTCATGATCTCAACACGGTATTGTATGGTGTCCATCACCACAATTGCACCGCCCTTATCGGCGGGCTTTATGGTGATGGACCCATCGTTTTTCAACTTCTTGATCTCCTCTCTCTCAAGATGTGTAATGTTGGATTTAAATCCACGATAACTATTTTTCCTGTTTCCTTTTTTTTTTCTTCTTAAATTGCATTGATTAACAATTGTTTGTACGCATCTACTTTTCTTCTGTCACAATAAAATTTTGTTGAAACTAAATCCACGATAACTATTTTTCCTCAATTTTGTAATGTCATTCTTGACCAATTTAATGAAGGTCTCAATCACTGGGTCATGACCCGGTGCTACAAAATTACTCTTTTTCCACAAATCAACTTTTTTGAGAGAGAGAACATCATCAGAAGTTATCGGACTAGTGTCCACTTTTCCAGAAAAATATTTTGCAAGGCCCAATCTACGGAAAAATAAATACATGTCATTATCTATTCTAAACCAGTCCACAGACCCCGTGGGGCAAAAAGTTAAGCCCTTAGAGAGGACATTATTCTGTTCTCTACTCAAATTACAAGATGATATATTTACCACAAGATGTTCATCCTGAATTAACGTCTTCTCGACTTGGATCTGGTCATCGGCTTCTGACCGCCTGCCCTGTGTTTCCTGCCGCCCCTGTGGCCACGCCGGATCCAGGCCCCGGGCCTTTCAGTTTGGATAAAAAACCAGGCCCAGAAGTATTACCACCGTCATCGGTGGAGTCAGACTCTGCTGTAAACCCAGATTGATTATGAGGTGCAGGAGGTTTTTGTGGTTTCTTATTATTTGGTCGTCTGGGTCCTGGTTTAGGTTTAGATCCCTGTGGCACAGAGGTCCTGTACTGCCACCCATATATACGGCCATTATTATAGTCCTCTATATCACGGAACCATTTTGATCTTTTTGTGTCCTCAAGATTGGCTCTATACTTGGTTAGGACATCATCTAGCTTCATATAAATGTCACTCAATTCTTCTTCCGTGGTGCCTTCCTCCAAAGCTGTTCTTGTCTCCATCAATCGCTTTTTCAGAGAGTCAATCACTTTTTTTAAAAACTCTATGTTGAGGAGCATGATGTCAAAAGCGTATTTGTTGCTAATAGCCTCAAATTTAGCACAGAAACCAATATTATTAGGCAGAAGTGTTGGTTGCAAATTCAGACGTAACCCCCTCGGGATCCGCCGTACCTTATAATATTCAACAAGAGTAACCACATGTAACTCCATAGAGATGAGTTTTTTTTGCTCATTCTCCCACTTACGTTTGAGCATATCCGCCGTGGGTTGGTTGAGAAAGGAGTTGTCCACCTCTGTATCCGAGATGATTCTCGCAGCTTCCTCATCAGTGTAAGAAAAGGGGCAGATGGAACCTGACTCTCCAGCTCCCAAGTCAGAAGTCTCCATGATGCTGAATCCACCGGTGCACGTGAAGACTGACTCAATCACAGCAGTAAAAAATGGTTATCCACAGCACCTCGTGGAAAGGGAATCCTCTGGGTTCCTCACATTTGGGCGCACATCCTAGGCCAGGGAGATCCACTCAGCTCCAGCAACATCCATACAGAAAGGAAGAACAGCGCCTCACAAGCTTGAAGTTTGGAAGCGAACGGGAGCAGAGATATGGGCCGGTAGCTGGATGTTGAAGTGGGGTCGAGGGATGGCTTCTTTTAAGATAGGTGTAATTGTTGCATATTTGAAAGCAGAAGGAAAGGTACCAGAAGTTAGTGATAGGTTGAAGAGGTGGGTTAGGGCTGGGATAAGTGTTGTGGTGAGGTTGGGAAGGAGGTGGGATGAAATAGGGTCCAGTGCACAAGTGGTGAGGTGCGATCTGGAGAGGAGGTGTGCAAGTTCTCCTTCAGTGATGGCTGGGAGGAGGGTTAGTGGGGGAGAGGATTGATCCGGTATACATGGGGGTTGCGGCGGTTGGGTAGCAAAGACTTGTCTGATCCGGTCGATCTTATTGGTGAAGTATGTAGCAAAGTCTTCTGCAGAGATGCGAGAAGTAGGAGGTGGCAGTGGGGGGCAGAGGAGGGAGTTAAGTGTGTTGAATAACTGCCTGGGGTTGTGGGAAAAAGAGGATATGAGGGTGATGAAGTAATTCTGTTTAGTGGTGGTGAGTGCTGACTTGAATATGATAATTGCTTGTTTGAATGCTGTGTAGTCTTCTTGTCAGTGTGTTTTCTTCCAGCGCCGCTCTGCAACCATAGCCGCTCGCCGCAAGTTTTTAGAGGAGTCTGTGTGCCAGGGTTGCCTGTTGATTCGTCGTGTTTTGCCATGAGTGAGAGGGGCAACTGCATCAATAGCTGATGTGAGTGTTGAGTTATAGAGAGCGGTGGCATTATCTGTGTCATGGAGTGAGGATATGGATGATAGTGGTAAAATGGTGTTAGAGAGTGTGTGAGTGTCAAGATGTGTGAGGTTTCTGCGAGGGTGTGGGAGTTGGAGGACATGGGTGGCAGGTGAGGAGGACAAGGATGAGAAGGTAAGTAGATGGTGGTCAGAGAGGGGGAGAGGAGAGGTTGTGGGTTTAGTTAGGGAGCAGAGGCGGGTGAAGATGAGGTCTAGTGTTTATTATTATTATATTATTTATTTATATAGCGCCATTGGTTCCATGGCACTTTACATAAGAAGCGGGGGGTAACAACGACAGGTACAGTACACATGAGCAGTCAATGCTTGCTGATACACGACGGGAGAGGATCCTGTCCACGAGGGCTCACAGTCTATAGGGGTGGGGGGAACACGATAGGGTGGGGGAGCGCCAAGCGTTTGGTGGAGCGGCGCTGGGTCTCATCATAGGATGTAGGCTTGTTGGTATAGATGAGTTGTGAGGTTCTTTTTGAAGCTCTTGAGGGTAGGCGAGTGTCGGACGTGCTGGGGGAGAGATTTCCAGAGTCTAGGGGAGGCGCGGGAGAAGTCTTGTATGCGGTTGTGGGAGGATGAGATGAGGGGGGAGGAGAGGAGGAGTTCCTGTGAGGAGCATTGGTTGCGTGCGGGTTGGTATCGGGAGACCATGTCGGAGATGTAGGGGGGGGACAGGTTGTGGATGGCTTTGTAGGTCAGGGTTAGGATTTTAAAGCGAGGTCTTAGGGAGGTGGGGAGCCAGTGGAGTGCCATGCGGAGAGGGGAGATAGGGGAGTAGCGAGGAGGCAGGTGGATTAGACGAGCAGCTGAGTTTAGGATAGAGTGGAGAGGTGCAAGGGAGGAGGCAGGGAAACCGGTAAGCAATAGGTTGCAGTAGTCGAGGCGGGAGATGATGAGGGCGTGGACGAGAGTTTTGGCGGTGTCATGATTAAGAAACAGGCGGATACGTGAGATGTTTTTGAGTTGGAGTCGGCAGGAGGTGGCGAGGGCTTG
Organism: Allobates femoralis; assembly: GCA_033576535.1. Taxonomy (NCBI): domain Eukaryota; kingdom Metazoa; phylum Chordata; class Amphibia; order Anura; family Aromobatidae; genus Allobates; species Allobates femoralis. The sequence goes on along the minus strand of JARQOC010000004.1, from coordinate 487,172,938 downwards.
GATGTGGGGCTTGAAGGAGAGGGAGGAGTCGAGGGTGACCCCGAGGCACTTTGCGTGGGGGACTGGGGAGAGGGAGAGTCATTGACTCAGATTGACAGGTCTGGCAGAGGGGGAGGGTGGCTGGGGGGGAAGACAATGAACTCTGTTTTGTCCATGTTCAATTGAGGAAGCGAGCAGAGAAGAAAGATGAGATGGCAGACAGGCATTGGGGGATTTTAGACAGAAGGGAGGTGATGTCGGGCCCGGAGAGGTAGATCTGAGTGTCGTCGGCGTAGAGATGGTACTGGAGGCCGTGGGACTCGATGAGTTGACCTAGGCCGAGGGTGTAGATGGAAAAAAGTAGCGGTCCCAGTACCGATCCCTGGGGGACGCCAACAGTAAAAGGGTAGGACGAGGAAGAGGTGGGGTGGGTGACACTGAAAGTGCGGTCAGTAAGATATGAGGAGATCCAGGAGAGGGCGAGGTCAGTGATACCAAGGGATTCTAGGATTTGGAGTAGGAGGGAGTGGTCGACTGTGTCGAAGGCGGCGGATAGGTCGAGGAGGAGGAGGACGGAGTAGTGTTTTTTCCGCTTCGCGGTCAGGAGGTCATTGGTGACTTTAGTGAGGGCTGTTTCGGTGGAGTGGTGGGGTCAGAAACCGGATTGCAGGCGGTCGAAGAGGGTGCGGGAGGATAGGTAGGAGGACAGTTCAGAGTGGACGTGTTGTTCGAGTAGTTTGGAAGCGAAAGGGAGAAGGGATATTGGGCGGTAGTTGGCGACGGATGATGGGTCGAGGGAGGGTTTTTTGAGGATGGGTGAGATCAAGGCGTGTTTGAAGGATGAGGGAAAGACGCCAGTAGTGAGTGATAGGTTGAAGAGGTGGGTTAGGGCAGGAATGAGGGTGGTGGTGAGGTTTGGGATGAGATGGGTAGGGAGTGGGTCGAGGGCGTAGGTGGTGAGGTGAGATCGTGACAGGAGGGTGGAGAGCTGGGCTTCAGTCACGTTGGAGAAGCTTCCCTTGGTCGAGGAGGGTTGGGCGGTGATGGTGGTGGGTTGGGGGGACGTTGGGCCAAAGCTTTCTCTAATTTTGTCAATCTTGTGTTTGAAATAGGTGGCGAAGTCGTCGGTGGAGATGAGGGGGGAAGGAGGAGGTGCAGGGGGGCGGAGAAGAGAGTTGAAGGTTTTAAATAGTTGTTTGGGGTAACGGGACAGTGTGTTGATTAAGTTAGAGAAATAGGTTTGCTTTGCGGCGGTGAGTGCGTCCTTGAAGTTGGAGAGGGATTGCTTGTAGATGGTGAGGTAGGCCGTGGAGTGGGATTTCTTCCATCTCCGTTCAGCAACCCTGGACGTTCGGCGAAGCTCTTTTGTGAGAGAGGTGAGCCAGGGTTGTCTGAGTGTGCGGGTTTTGGTGTGGGTGAGGGGAGCAGCCTGGTCGAGAGCCGCAGTTAGTGTGGAGTTGTAGAGGGTGGCAGCAGTGTTAACGTCGGGTGAGGAGGCGAGGTCTGCGAGAGGGAGGAGGGAGTGGGAGAGTGAGTTGAAATCGATGAGTTTAAGGTTTCTGCGCGGGCGACTGAGTTTCCGGAGAGGGGGGGTTGAGGTAGGGGGAAAGAGGGAGGAGAACGTCAACAGGTTGTGGTCAGATTGGAAGAGGGGTGAGTTTGAGAGGTCGGTGAGGGAACAGAGGCGGGAGAAGATGAGGTCAAGCGTGTGGCCGTCTTTGTGAGTGGCTGAGGAGGACCATTGGGAGAGGCCAAAGGAGGTGGTCAGAGATAGGAGTCGGGAGGTAGGTGGGTCGGGGGTGTCGATGGGGATGTTGAAGTTGCCCATGATGATGGTGGGGATGTCGGAGGAGAGGAAGTGGAGAAGCCAAGTGTTGAAGTGGTCAAGGAAGGAGGCGGTGGGTCCCGGGGGTCGGTAGATGACCGCGAGCTGGAGGTTACAAGGGGAGAAAATGCAAACAGAGTGCAGTTCGAAGGAGGGAAAGGAGGCGGAGGAAGGCGGTGTAGTGGGGATGAAGGAGGAGCTGTCGGACAAGAGTATACCCACACCACCGCCACGGGTGCTATTAGGGCTGGTGTGTGGGAAAGCGTGAGTCCGCCATAGGAGAGGGCAGCAGGGGAGGCTGTGTCGGCGGGGGTGAGCCAAGTTTCGGTGATGCCGAGGAATTTGAATTTATTGGTGATGAAGAGGTCGTGGATATAGGGGAGTTTGTTGCACACTGAGCGGGCATTCCAGAGTGCTCCAGACAGGGGGACTGGGGTTGGGTGAATGGGTATAAGGTTGTGGGGGTTGCGAGAGTTTGTGATGGGGGATGGGCGTGAATTGGAGGTGAGTGGAAGGATGTGGTGGGGGGGTCCCGGGTTGGGGGATATGTCACCTGCAAGTAGGAGAAGCAGCGAGAGGGTTAGGAGGTGGGAGCAGGAGAGTTTGCGTGGGGGCCGTGCGTGTGTGGAGAAGAGGGATTGGGTGTTGAGGAACAGTTCGGAGGAGGGGGTGAGGTGGAGGGGTAGGAAGGATGGAGAGATCACTATGGCCTTGGTGGGTGGAGGGATGTTCGGGGTTAGGAGGAAGTGGAGTAGGATGGGGGTGAAGGCGAAGAGGAGGGGAAACATTGTGAGCAGCAGGTTTTGGAGGTAGGAAATCACAGGGGTGGGATGGGGCAGTGGTGGTGCGTGGTTGGAGAAGGGGTGTGGACAGAGATAGGGGGTGGCGGAGGACGGGGCGGAGTTGGGGTGGCGCACGGTGCGGTGTGTGGCCGGAAGTAGGGTGCGGTCGGGTGGTGGGGTGCAGCCTAGGGTGGGGTGGGGTCAGGGATTTGAATAGGAGGGGTGGGATGTAGCCGGGGGTGGAAGACAGCTAGGGAAGTGGTACAGCCAGGGACACGGAAATAGTCGGGATACAGAAAAGCCAGGGATGGGGTACAGCCAGGGCGAGGTACAGCGAGGGGGTGCCGCCGTGGTCACAAGTGAGGTGCAGTCCATGGATGGAGTCGGACAGCCGGAGATGAGATGACGGAGCCGGAGATGAGATGACGGAGCCGAGATGAGATGACGGAGGGAGATGAGACGGAGCCTGGTAGAGTGGTGGTGCCGTCGGATGATGGGATGGTGCAGCTGGGGATCGGATAATGTAGCCGTGGACGGGGTGGTGGAGCGAGGGGATCTGGCGTAGCCAGAAGAGTTGACAGCAGGCAGGTGGTCGGTGGCAGCCAGGAACCAGGCGTAGCTAGGGTGGTCAAGCGCAGCCAGGAGGGTCAAGCGCAGCCAGGAGGGTCAAGCGCAGCCAGGAGGGTCAGGCACAGCCAGGAGGGTCAGGCGCAGCCAGGAGGGTCAAGCGCAGCCAGGAGGGTCAAGCGCAGCCAGGAGGGTCAGGCGCAGCCAGGAGGGTCAAGCGCAGCCAGCAGGGTCAAGCGCAGCCAGGTGGGTCAAGCGCAGCCAGGTGGGGAGGGCCCAGCTTGGGGGGTCAGACACGGCCAGGGGGGCAAGTTGTAGCCACAGGGCTGGGTGCAGACTGGAGGCAAAAGAGTGGGGGCCCAGATGGGGACAGGCCAAATGCAGCTGGGGCCAGGACAGCAGTCAAGGGCCCAGGTGCAGTAGGCAGGGCCCAGGAGCATGGGCCAGGGGTAGCCTGGGTCCTTTTAGTATCTGGGGGCTGGTGCAGTCAGTGGATGGTGGGGGTCCCTCTGTCTCCTCACCTTTCTGGCCGTGATGTCGTACGAGCGCTTGTGCTCCTGTCTCTGCGGTGGGCGGCTGGTCGGTGCTGGCAGGGTGGTCGGTCGCCCAGGGCATCGGGCGCCGTGCAGCTGCTGCGGGCCGGGGATCCGGCCGAGAGTGAGGGTCCCGCCGGCAGAGCGTGCAGCTCCGGGAGGGGGTGGTGCCGATGTGAGCACCTTGGAGCCGGTGCGGCAGGGGCCGCGGGCCTGAGCAGGGGCCGCAGGCCTGAGCAGGGGCCGCAGGCCTGAGAGGGGACCGCAGGGCACGGCCGGCCACAGGATGGAGTGTGTGGCCCAGATGGTCCGTGGGGTGCACAGGGGTGACGGCAGTGGAGCTGGTAGTGTGTCGGGAGGACAGGCAGGCTTGGATGCGGTGGATTGTGTCCAAGTGCCTGGAGCCTCCTTACATGCGTCCATCACCCCTGGCGGCCATCTTATTAGTGTGTGTCCATCTGTGTGGGTGGCTGTGGAGGACCATTGAGAGAAGCCAAAGGATGAGGCAAGTGACAGGAGTTTGGAGGCTGTTGACTTGTGTGTGTCAATGGGGATGTTGAAGTCACCCATTATGATGGTGGGGATGTCAGCAGATAGAAAGTATAGGAGCCAGATGGAGAATTGGTCGAAGAAGGTAGTAGTGGAACCTGGGGGTCGATAAATGACGGCCACTTGTAGGTTGGAAGGAGAGTATACACGAACAGAGTGCACTTCAAAAGATGAGAGGATAAGGGAGGGAGGAGGAGGAATTGGGTTGAAGATGCAGTTGTTAGAGAGGAACAGACCCACTCCTCCGCCATGTTTGTTGTCAGTGCGAGGTGTGTGGATAGGTCAGGATTTCTTCCCCAGTTAAAGCATATTTTAACTTCTGGAAGGATTGTTCCTGTTCTGGTCCCCACCGGAACGGGGGTCCCCTGATCTTGCCATTTTTAGATTGACCTACTAAAAGATCTTGTATCGGTGCTGCTATCTTGGTATAGCCTTTGATGAATCTCCTGTGATACCCGACCAGTCGTAAGAATTGACGTACCTCTTTGTGAGTGGTTGGTGCTGGCCAATCTTTGATGACAGCAACTTTGTCCGGGTCAGGCGCCATGCCTTCTGCACTGACCACATGTCCTAGGTACTGGACCTTGGGTTTCAGCAGGTGACACTTGGACGGCTTCAGCTTCATTCCATACTTGGACAGCGACTCGAATACTTCACTCAGGTGCTGCAGGTGATCTTCATAGGTCTGGGAGTATACAATGACATCATCAAGGTATAACAGCACAGTCTCAAAGTTCTTGTGGCCCAAGCAACACTCCGTCAGTCTCTGAAATGTTCCTGGGGCATTGCACAACCCGAACAGCATACTGTTGAATTTGCATAACCCCATGGGTGTCGTAAAGGCTGTCTTCTCACGATCCTCCTCGGTAACGGAGACCTGCCAGTACCCACTAGTAAGATCTAATGTGGAGAAGTAGTTGGCAGACTTAAGTGCAGCTAGTGACTCCTCTATGCGGGGTAACGGGTATGCGTCCTTGTATGTGACTTTGTTGATTTGCCTATAGTCTACGCACATCCTCATACTACCATTTTCTTTATAACCAGGACCAGTGTTGCTGCCCATCCATACAGAAAGGAAGAACAGCGCCTCACAAGCTGGTAGCTTATATCTTCAAAACTTTATTCCATCCACCTCAGCACAACGTTTCGGTTAACAACCTTCTTCAAGTGCATACATCACACAGATACATCATGTGTTTTATAGTATAAAACTCCACCCCCATTAACAAACAACCAATCAATGGGAAGTGAATAATAAACAAAGTTAAAAATCACCTATACACTAAACATAGATCGACTAAACCTACTACACCATGATGGAGGCATATAATCAAGAGAAATCGCTCACATAGTTTACACATCGCCATGTTCACTGTCTTTATAAGTCAAGTAATCACAATAAAGAACAGTGGCGATGTAGATTATGATCAGCGGGGTTGTCTGCTGGGGTCTTGTTGATGTTTCTCCTTCCTTATCATCATGTATTAATTGTTTTTATTTGTTTTTAATATTACCTTTGACTCAATTTAGATGGAAGAGAAACAATGTCTATGGGATGGCAATTTTCGCTCGATAGTTTTTACAATACTACCATATTTTGGGAAGATCTTGAAAAGGGCTTCTATACACGGGCATTTTGTGGTAATGTATATGGATTAGGGTTCATTTTGTTATACAAAAATGAAAGATAAGTTATCTGATTGATTAAATGGCCTTTTGTCCATGTTAGGATATGTGACTATGATTGCTTGGCACCTTGATGTGGTTGTTCTGGCAATACATATAAATGGAGTATTTACTGGGAGTGTTTACATGTGGCGGTGTTTTAAAACTGGAGTAACTACTTACACATGGGTAAATCTGTAAAGGTTGTTTAGTCCTATGTGTATTGGAATCTCTTTATATGGTCCTTTGTAAATTGTTATTTCTTTAATATATAGGGTAGTGAGTGTGCAACATACGTCTACCCATGTGTTCTCTAGTTGCTGTGTACGGTCCCTTTAATGATTTAACCTTACAATGCTTTCTTCCTGAATATATGGTATATAATGTAGTATTTCAATGGGCTGTTAATTATGCCTTTCTATGTAGATAACCAATCTATTATGATATGGCCTTATTAAATATTCGCCGCCGTTATAAGAATATATTTAAAACATATGCGCCGTGATAAAGCTCTATGCTGCGGCGCCGATACCCGGAAGTACGTCATGGGCTCTCCTCACAGACTCTTGAAAATGACAGGAGGATTACCCAATAGAAGACGGACGCCGGCGCGTGAGCAGTTGAACTCCGGAAGTACACGGTGCCGATAGGTGGAATATCAGTGTGACGTGGAGTCACTATGACGACCGGTTATGCCCTATTGTGATTGGCCAAGCATCGCCACTCTTCATTATTGTGATTACTGGACTTATAAAGACAGTGAACATGGCGATGTGTAAACTATGTGAACGATTTCTCTTGATTATATGCCTCCATTATGGTGTAGTAGGTTTAGTCGATCTATGTTTAGTGTATAGGTGATTTTTAACTTTGTTTATTATTCACTTCCCATTGATTGGTTGTTTGTTAATGGGGGTGGAGTTTTATACTATAAAACACATGATGTATCTGTGTGATGTATGCACTTGAAGAAGGTTGTTAACCGAAACGTTGTTCTGAGGTGGATGGAATAAAGTTTTGAAGATATAAGCTACCAGCTTGTGAGGCGCTGTTCTTCCTTTCTGTATGGATGTTGCTGGAGCTGGGTGGATCTCCCTGGCCTATTACGTGCACCCAAATATGAGGAACCCAGAGGATTCCCTTTCCACGAGGTGCTGTGGATAACCATTTTTTACTGCTGTGTTCGAGTCAATCTTCACGTGCACCGGTGGATTCAGCATCATGGAGACTTCTGACTCGGGAGCTGGAGAGTCAGGTTTCATCTGCCCATTTTCTTACACTGATGAGGAAGCTGCGAGAATAATCTCGGATACAGAGGTGGACAACTCCTTTCTCAACCAACCCACGGCGGATATGCTCAAACGTAAGTGGGAGAATGAGTAAAAAAAACTCATCTCTATGGAGTTACATGTGGTTACTCTTGTTGAATTTTATAAGGTACGGCGGATCCCGAGGGGGTTACGTCCGAATTTGCAACCAACACTTCTTCCTAATAATATTGGTTTCTGTGCTAAATTTGAGGCTATCAGCAACAAATACGCTTTTGACATCATGCTCCTCAACATAGAATTTTTAAAAAAAGAGATTGACTCTCTGAAAAAGCGATTGATGGAGACAAGAACAGCTTTGGAGGAAGGCACCACGGAAGAAGAATTGAGTGACATTTATATGAAGCTAGATGATGTCCTAACCAAGTATAGAGCCAATCTTGAGGACACAAAAAGATCAAAATGGTTCCGTGATATAGAGGACTATAATAATGGCCGTATATATGGGTGGCAGTACAGGACCTCTGTGCCACAGGGATCTAAACCTAAACCAGGACCCAGACGACCAAATAATAGGAAACCTAGGAAACCACAAAAACCTCCTGCACCTCATAATCAATCTGGGTTTACAGCAGAGTCTGACTCCACCGATGACGGTGGTAATACTTCTGGGGCTGGTTTTTTATCCAAACCGAAAGGCCCGGGGCCTGGATCCGGCGTGGCCACAGGGGCGGCAGGAAACACAGGGGCAGGCGGTCAGAAGCCGATGACCAGATCCAAGTCGAGAAGACGTTAATCGAGCATGAACATCTTGTGGTAAATATATCATCTTGTAATTTGAGTAGAGAACAGAATAATGTCCTCTCTAAGGGGTTAACTTTTTGCCCCACGGGGTCTGTGGACTGGTTTAGAATAGATAATGACATGTATTTATTTTTCCGTAGATTGGGCCTTGCAAAATATTTTTCTGGAAAAATATTCCACTAGTCCGATAACTTCTGATGATGTTCTCTCTCTCAAAAAAGTTGATTTGTGGAAAAAGAGTAATTTTGTAGCACCGGGTCATGACCCAGTGATTGAGACCTTCATTAAATTGGTCAAGAATGACATTACAAAATTGAGGAAAAATAGTTATCGTGGATTTAGTTTCAACAAAATTTTATTGTGACAGAAGAAAAGTAGATGCGTACAAACAATTGTTAATCAATGCAATTTAAGAAGAAAAAAAAAAAGGAAACAAATCAAATAAGACAAATGAAGTTGTCCCCTCGTAGGGGAGTTCAGGTTCATATAGCAAGGCGTTGTTATATGCTTTGTAATTTGGTAAGAGAAGAGAGAGTAATACAGGAAAATTAAGATAAAATAAAAAGAAAAAAAGAAAAAAAAAAAAGAAAAAAAGAGAAAAAGAGAAGGAAGTATCTTGAGTAGCGGGGAATCAGCATTCTCGTAACAGTTCTACAGGGGTTAGTTTTTTCTTTTTTTGGGGGGGTAATTCTATGAGATGGTGTGTGGGTATCTATGGGTTGTTCATTGATCTGGTTATCAAGGTGCTTCACTTTCTTTATAGAGCTTAGTGTTATTGCGTGTTTTATGTTGATAGTAACATTACTCTGTGAAGGTCGTGGTCTTCGTTTTTGGTTATCCAGGGTTTCCATATAGCCCTGAAGAGGTCCATGGTGTCATTTCTGGTTGCCTCTATTTTCTCGAAGAGCATTATGGAGTGGATACGGTGCTTGACTTGCTCTAGTGATAGCAAATCCGTGTTCCATTGTTTGGCTATGTGGTTTTTGGTGGCCATGGTTATGTAGGTGAGTAGCCGATATGCTTTGTTATTCACATTAGGTGGTTTGTCCCCAAACAGTAGTGCTGGTGGAGTAAGTGTGAGTTTGTCATGTAGAGTGAAGTCGATTAACTTTATGACGTCATTCCAAAGGGATTTTACGATGGGGCATGTCCACCATGTGTGGAGTGTGTCCGCTACTGTGTCACATCCTCTGAAGCATCTGTCAGGCTTGGAGCTGTATATGTTGTGTAGGAAGCTGGGGACACGGTGCGTCCTGTGGAGAAGCTTAAAGGACGTTTCAGTTAGTGATACCTGATGGCTTCCCTTCATGATGCTTTCGTGACATCTGTACCATTTTTCTGGTGTGAGCGTGATTCCCAGGTCTATTTCCCATTGCTCCATAGCTTTGAGCTTACGACTATCCTTTGGGTGGTTAAGCGTGGTGTATATTTGGGATATTGATCCTTTTCCCAGGGGGTCATGCATGCATTTGAGTTCAAATGCTGTCACTTTTGGGTGTGTTATAGTTTTGAGTATGGAATGTATGAAGTGGTATATTTGCTCTAGTCTGAATGTTTCTGTGGGTGGGATTTTATAACTTGTAATGAGTGCGTGCTTGGGCATAAGTGTCGAGTGGTTAAGGAGATGTTGTAGTCTGCGTATATTGTTTTGTTCCCACCATGTGTGGTTTTTGGAGGAGACCCCGGGTTGAAACATTGGGTTGTTAAATAGCTCCAATAAGGGTAACGGGTGGGATTGGAGGGAGTATTGGAATCTTATGGATCTCCATAGTTGTAGGGTGTGGAGGGTGTATGGTGAGTACGTGTTTAAGTTTTTTGGTAGAGTCCCCGTGGCCCAGAGGAGACCTCTCAGGGTGTATGGGGCTAGTTGGGAGTTCTCTATGTGGATCCATAGAGGAGTGTTCTGCTCTTCATGTATTGTTGCCATTTGTGCCGCCCTGTAGTAGTGTATGAAGTTTGGCAGAGATACACCTCCTTTTGCTTTGTATTTATGTAAAGTCTGCATGGATATGCGTGGTCTATTATGATTCCATATGAATCAGTTGATTTGGGAGTGGATCGTCTTGAATATGGACTTTGGTATTGGTATTGGTAGTGAGCGGAAGAGATATAGGAATTGGGGTAGTGTGACCATTTTTATCGTGTGAACTCTCCCTAAAAAGGAGAGCGTTGGGGTTGACCATTTGTTTAGATTCTGTTCTAGTTTTTGCAATATGGGGCTGTAGTTAAATTTGTATAGGGTGTTTTTATGTGATGTTAGGTTGGTTCCAAGATAGGGAATGTAGTGCTCTTTGTGTGTAAACTTAAAGTTGGATAGAATTCGGTTTCGGTCATTGGCTGGTGTGTTAATAAACATTATTTCTGATTTATCCATGTTTACTTTCAGTCCTGAAATCTCCTCGAATTGTTTGAGGGTGACTATCAAGTTTGGAAGCGATATGTGGGGGTTCGTTAGTGTTCTGGCACCAGGGGTGAACCTAGCCATTGTGCTGCCTGAGGCGAACTGCAAAACGGCGCCCCCCCCCAGTAAGTTTTTTTTAAATCAGTAGAAATAAATCTAGTTTGCACAGACTTACCGTATATACTCGTGTATAAGCCGACCCGTGTATAAGCCGACCTCCCTACTTTTGCCCCCAAAATCTGGGAAAATCTATTGACTCGTGTACAAGCTGAGGGTGGACCCCAGCACAGGTATACAGCCCCCAACAGTGTGGTATACAGGCCCCCGCAGTGATATACAGGCCTCCCCAGTGGTAGTATACAGCCCCCAGAAGTGTGGTATACAGCAGCCTCCCCAGTGGTACATACAGGCCCCAGCAGTGTTACAGCAGCCTCCCCAGTGGTATATACAGCAGCAGCCCCAGTGGTAGTATACAGCAGCCCCAGAGATATATACAGCAGCCCCAGTGGTAGTATACAACAGCCCCAGAGGTATATACAGCAGCCCCAGTGGTAGTATACAGAAGCCCCAGAGGTAGTATACAGCAGCCCCAGTAGTAGTATACAGCAGCCTCAGTGGTATATACAGCAGCAGCCCAGTAGTAGTATACAGAAGCCCCAGTGGTAGTATACAGCAGCCCCAGTAGTAGTATACAGCAGCCCCAGTAGTGGTATACAGCAGCCCCAGTGGTAGTATACAGCAGCAGCCCCAGGGGGTATATACAGCAGCAGCCCCAGTGGTAGTATACAGCAGCCCCAGAGATATATACAGCAGCCCCAGTGGTAGTATACAGCAGCCCAGAGGTATATACAGCAGCCCCAGTGGTAGTATACAGAAGCCCCAGAGGTAGTATACAGCAGCCCCAATAGTAGTATACAGCAGCCTCAGTGGTATATACAGCAGCAGCCCCAGTAGTAGTATACAGAAGCCCCAGTGGTAGTATACAGCAGCCCCAGTAGTAGTATACAGCAGCCCCAGTGGTAGTATACAGCAGCAGCCCCAGGGGGTATATACAGCAGCAGCCCCAGTAGTAGTATACAGAAGCCCCAGTGGGTAGTATACAGCAGCCCCAGTAGTAGTATACAGCAGCCCAGTGGTAGTATACAGCAGCAGCCCCAGGGGGTATATACAGCAGCAGCCCCAGGGGTATATACAGCAGCAGCCCCAGGGGGTATATACAGCAGCAGCCCCAGGGGGTATATACAGCAGCCCCAGGGGGTATATACAGCAGCAGCCCCAGTGGTAGTATACAGCAGCCCCAGAGATATATACAGCAGCCCCAGTGGTAGTATACAGCAGCCCAGAGGTATATACAGCAGCCCCAGTGGTAGTATACAGAAGCCCCAGAGGTAGTATACAGCAGCCCCAGTAGTAGTATACAGCAGCCTCAGTGGTATATACAGCAGCAGCCCCAGTAGTAGTATACAGAAGCCCCAGTAGTAGTATACAGCAGCCCCAGTAGTAGTATACAGCAGCCCAGTGGTAGTATACAGCAGCAGCCCCAGGGGGTATATACAGCAGCAGCCCCAGGGGTATATACAGCAGCAGCCCCATGGGTTTTTTACAGCAGCAGCCCCAGGGGGTATATACAGACCCCCCCATAAGAAGTATACAGGGGCCCCAGCTGTATACAGCAGCCCCAGCTGTATACAGCCCCCCCGTGGTATCCAGGGCCCCCTTGCTGCACCTGTAAAGGAAGATGTCAGTATACTTATCGCTGCGCCGCCGCTCCGCTTCTCGGTCACCGCGCTGCTCCGGGTCTTCATGCTTCCTGTTCCTTCTCCGACGCTCGAACAATGACGTCATTTCCTGAGCGCCGGAGAAGGAACAGGAAGCATGAAGACCCGGAGCAGCGCGGTGACCGAGAAGCGGAGCGGCGGCGGCAGTGATAAGTATACTGACATCTTCCTTTACAGGTGCAGCAAGGGGGGCCCTGGATACCACGGGGGGGCTGTATACAGCTGGGGCTGGGGCAATATTCTATAGTTGCATTACTTTAGGCAACTACCGTATATACCCGTGTATAAGCCGAGGGGGGACTTTTCAGCACATTTTTTGTGCTGAAAAACTCGGCTTATACATGAGTATATACGGTATATCTACCCTGTAAAATGAAATGAGGACAATAGTGGATATTTTAATTTAGAGAAATAAAAAAAAAAGTTGTTCAAACGCATGTATGTCAGCGCCATCACACACATACAAGAACCACACGGACGAATCCAGAACAAGGGTCATTAATGGCAATGGCAGGTTTGGCTCAACCATACAGACCCACAGTGATGGCGGCAGAGCCGTGGTCCTGTAGGCAGATACAGTCCTTCAACCTGATGCGTGCTGAGCATGTGAGCCAGTGTCAAATGCGGGAATACAAGCTTTGACATATATGTACTTCAAAAGGTAGTGAAGGGGTTAAATTACACTATATATACATGTATACAGCACACATATACTGGACAACACATGCTCAGTACATACACATCATACACTCACACAGGCACACACATTATACATGTCTTAGCTATATAACAGATACTCAGCAGGTACACATCATGTACACAGCACACGCATGCTGGAAAAGTGTATATACACACACTTCACTATACTCAAAAGATATCTAAACACACACACAAAGCTCACAAACAGACACAAAGGTCACACACAGACACGCAACTCACACAGACACACAACTCAGACACAGTTCACAGACACACAACTCAAACACAGCTCACACAGACACGTAACTCACAGACACGCAACTCACAGACACAACACACAGTTCACACACAACTCACACACAGCTCACACACAGACATGTAACTCACACAGACACACAACTAAAACAGATACGCAACTGACAGACACGCAACTCACACACCGACACGCAACTCACACACAAAGCTCACACACAGTTCACACACAGACACAACTCACGCACACATCACACACAAACACAGCTCGCACACACTCAACTCACACACACACAGCTCACACACTCACAACTCCCACACACAGACACGTAGCTCACAGATACGCAACTCACACACAGACACAACTCACGCATACAGCTCACACACAGACAACTCACACACAGCTCACATAGACACAACTCACACACAGACACGTAACTCACACACACATACAACTCACACACACACAGACATACACATAGACACAACTCACACACAGCTCTCACACACAACTCACAGCTCACACACAGACACAACTCACACACACAGCTGCCACACACACAGAGACATAATTCATACAGATACGCAACTCATACAACTCACACACAGCTCACACATACAATTCACACACAGACATGCATCTCTCACACAACTCACATACACAACACAGCTCACTCATAGATTATACAGATAACTCACAGTCCTCTGTGCTGGCTGTACATGTGCAGCTTCACATGCTCCCAGCCCCTGGCTCCCAACCCCCTCCCTCACTCGCTGCCATGCACCAGATCTCTCACATTGTGACCCGGAGCTGCTTATCTTTGGTATCTTCCAGCACAGGAGGCTCCTCTCTTATCTTTGCTCTCACTTCGTCCCGAGCCGTGCAGGTTTAGGAGAACATGAGCACCCCTTGCAGATGCCATTGCCGCCCCCTCCTTCACCAGCAGGTGGCGCCGCCTGACTCAGGCCACTCACATTGCCTCATCATTGATACGGCCCTGTCTGGCACCCTTGCTCTGTACTCCTGAAGAACGAGTTGACAGACAGGTAAACTCTTTCCCATCAATGCATTGACATGGACGCTGGGGGTCCTTTTCAACTTTTATTAATGGGTTAAGTTTAAAACTAGAAAAAACAGATAGAAAAAGAGAATTTTGTTTACTTACCGTAAATTCTTTTTTCTTTAGTCCTTAAATCTGGGAGACCCTGACAGTGGGTGTTATATGCTGCCCCCTGGAGGTCACACCAAATATAGAAGAGATTTACTCCTCCTTCTCCCCTGCAGCATATACGCCCTCTACAGGAATACTGTCAGTTTGGTATATGAGCAGTAGGAGGAAAACATTGCACTGTAAACCAAATTCCCGGCCAACGGGCCGAACAGGAAAGGTATAAGGCCAGAACCATGGCCAACAGAGATTAAGTGCTTAAAAGAGCCACAGGTACGCCCGAAGGGCAAAAATAAAGGGGAGGGTGCTGGGTCTCCCAGATTTAAGGACTAAAGAAAAAAGAATTTACGGTAAGTAAACAAAATTCTCTTTTTTCTTGTCGTCCAAATCTGGGAGACCCTGACAGTGGGACGTCCAAAAGCAGTCCCTGGGTGGGAAAAAACCACTGCACCCTGAAAGGCAACTCAGACATTTACAGGTGGGCAACAGCCGCCTGGAGAAGGTGTCTGCCCAGACCTGCATCCGCTGAGGCATGAACATGTACCTGGTAATGCTTTGAGAACGTGTGGAGGCTTGACCAAGTGGCAGCCTGACACACCTGTTGGGCCGAGGCTTGGAGCCGCAAAGCCCAGGAGGCGCCCACAGCCCTGGTGGAATGCGCCTTGAGACCCGCTGGGGGCGACGTGTGCGAGGCCGAATAGGCCTCCAAGATAGCCGACCTAATCCAACGGGCAATTGTGGCCTTGGAAGCGGAAGAGCCCTTGCCGCGTCCGGCCGTGAGAATGAAAAGGGAGTCCGTCCGACGGAGAGGAGCTGTGCGAGACAAGTACACCCTCAGAGCCCTAACCAAATCCAGAGTGCGGAGAGCCTTCTCAACCTTGAGAACTGGGTTTGGGCAAAAGGACGGAAGAGAGATATCCTGATTGAGGTGGAAAGGAGAGATTACCCTCGGTAGAAAAGAGGGAACGGGGTGCAGGACCACCCTGTCCTGATGCACCACCAAGAATGGGGACTTGAATGACAATGCCGCCAAATTAGACACCGCCGAAGCGAGGTGATAGCCACCAAAAATGCCACCTTGTGTGACAAGGTGGACAAAGGGATACCTGAGATAGGTTCAAACGGAGGTCTCTGAAGGGTCGAGAGAACCAAATTAAGATCCCAAGGATCTAGCGGACGCTTGTAAGGAGGGACAATGTGGGCCACCCCTTGCATAAATGTGCGAACCTGCGGGAGCCTCGCCAGCCGTTTGGAATAAAGGATGGAGAGAGCTGACACCTGTCCGTTCAGAGAACTCGAGGCAAGACCAGAGTCCAGCCCCGACTGGAGAAACAAACGTAATGTCGGCAAGGAGAAAGGCCACGGAGATTGGCCTCTGGTAAAATCCCAGGAGAGAAAAATTCTCCACGTCCGGTGATAAATCTTTTGCGAGGCAGGCTTACGAGCTTGCGTCATGGCGTCCTGAACCTCCCGGGGAAGACCCGATTTGTTATGACCCAGGATTCAAGGGGTCAAGCAGACAACCTGAGCGCCGCAGAATTGTGGCGGAAGAACGGACCCTGAGAGAGAAGGTCTGGACGATCTCACAGGCCCCACGGGTCGCCGTCGGCGAGGCGGAGCAGTTCCGGAAACCAGGCTCTCCCGGGCCAAGTGGGTGCGAATAGAATCACACGGTGACATTCCGCCCGAATCTTGCGGAGCACTCGAGGCAACAGAGCCAAAGTTGGGAACACGTATGGCAGACGAAACTGAGACCAAGCCTGGACCAGAGCGTCCGCCGCCAATGCCCTTTTGGGTTGAGAGACCATTCGCCCGGGTCCATACCCTGATGGCCAAGATAGTCTGCTTCCCAATTGTCCACCCCCGGGATGTGGACCGCAGGGATGGCGGAGCCTGTGGTCTCCGCCCAGCACAGGATTTTTTGAACCTCCAGCAGCGCTAGGGTGCTGTGAGAGCCTCCTTGATGATCTATATAAGCGATGGCCGTCGCATTGTCTGATTGGATCCCCACTTGGCGGCCGCTTAAGAGCGGCTGAAACTCTAGGAGAGCCAGGTACGCTGCCCTGATCTCCAGAATGTTGATGGGAAGGGAGGACTCCCGTGGAGACCAAGTACCCTGGGCCCTGTGGTGAAGAAACACCGCTCCCCAGCCAGAGAGACTGGCGTCCGTAGTGACCACCGACCAAGATGGCGGGAGGAGGGAGTGACCCTGAGACAAGGACTGATCTGTCAGCCACCACTGGAGAGATCCCCTAGGTTCGAGGGACAGGGAAATCTTGTGATCCAGGGTCCTCGGATTCTTGTCCCCGACACGGAGAATCTCCAGCTGAAGGGGACGCCGATGCAGTTGTGCAAATGGGACTGCTTCGATTGAAGCTACCATCTTTCCCAGGATCTGCATCAGATGCCTGATGGAGTACAAGTGAGGCAGGAGGACGGAGCGAACACCTGCTTGGAGAGAGACGACCTTCTCGTGAGGCAGAAGTACCAGTGCCGCACGAGTGTCGAACAGCATGCCTAGATACCCCAGACTCTGTGTGGGCACGAGGACCGACTTCGGAGGTTGACTATCCAGCCGAACCTCCGGAGCATCGACAGCGTCGCGGACACTGCTTGCTGGCATTCCTGATGTGAAGGAGCCTTGACCCGGAGGTCGTCCAAGTAAGGGAGGACCAACAGACCTTGTGAGTGCCGCAAGGCGACTACGGAGGCCATCACCTTGGTGAGTGCTCGTGGAGCGGTGGCCAAGCCGAAGTGGAGAACCATGAGCTGGCGATGGTCGTCTCCAATCGCAAAGCGCAGGAACCGTTGGTGAGCTGGGGCAAATGGGATGTGTAGACATGCATCCTTTATGGCTATGAAAGCCAAGAATTCCCCTGGAGACATTGAGGCTATCACAGAACGAAGCGATTCCATGCGAAAACGCCTCACTTTGACGTGCTTGTTGAGGAGTTTTAGGTCCAGCACAGGGTGGACGGACCCGTCCTTCTTGGGTACAATAAAGAGATTTGAATAAAATCCCTGAAACCGGTCCAAGACGGAACCTGGACAATGACTCCCTCCCGCTTCAGATCTTCCAACGCTCGGAGAAAAGCGCGGATCTTGGCGGGAGGGGGAGACGTCATTAAGAATCGGCTTGGGGGAACTGAGTACAGTCCTATGAAGAAGCCGTGAGAGATAATATCTCGCACCCATTGGTCTAGGACGTTGGAAAGCCAAACGTCCCGAAAGAGGGACAATTCGCCCCCGACTCTGTGTGCGGAGCTGGAGCCATGCGAGTCAGCTGGCTTGGACGGCTTCAGACTAGAGGATTACTGCGGGCGAAGCGCCAGGAAGAACCCTGGCCTCGGGAGGACTGGGCCGTGTCGGAACGAAACGTTCTGTCTGCAGGACCAGCCAGGGAAATGAAAGGAACGGAACCTGGCAGCTCTTGCTGCGCCGGTGTTCCACCTTTCTGTTGTGGCAGAAGAGTACTTTTGCCTCCATGTGAGTCCTTAATAAGTACGTCCAGACGTTCCCTTAAAAGACGATCCCCTGTATAGGGAATCCCTGTAGGATGCTTCTTGGAAGAAGCAACCCCCTTCCAATCCCTAAGCCAGAGAATTCTCCGAATGGCAAGGGCATTTGGCGGCTGCCAATGCGGAACGACCGGCTGAGTTAAGCACGGCGTAAAGAGGCTAGTTCGAGACCATAGCCATTTGGTCTAGGAGGAGAGACACCTCAGGTACCGTGTGGCGTGTCTTGGCGTAAACTGCGTCTTTAAGAGACCAGGCCGCTGCAAAAGCGGGAGGAAACGCAGCGCCGACCACGTCATAGAAGGACTTGGACAACAGTTCAACCTGACGGTCTGCCGAGTCTTTTAGAGACGAGCCGTCGGCAATGGAAGTTGTGGTACTAGTTGCCAATCTGGCCACCGCCGGGTCCACCTAAGGAGGTTGAGACCAGCCCGATAGTATTGCCGGTAAACGGATACTTGGGATCCGTGGTGTTGGCCGGAAAAGCTCTAGGCTTTTGCACCGAGTCTGAAAAGTCAGGGTGATCGGAGAAGACGTTGGTAGGTCTTTTCAGATCCCTGAGTGAGACCTTGGCTCGCTGCACAGACTGAGTGTCGGGAGCCGAAGACAATGGCATTATTGTCAGCCAGAGCGTCCCCTTCCGGGACCGAGTCCGAGGCCGCCTCCGAGCCAGAGGACGAAGGGTCCTGTTCCTCACCCTCCAGAGGAGGGGGAAGGGTCTCTGTCTTTTGGAGCAGGGCTCACCAAGAGGCAGAGAGGGCCTGGTAAGGCCAGGAGGAAGAGACGGACCCGGGACCGATGAGAACACTCCACATTGATTCCCTAGTTTCTGGTCCGGGCTCAGGGCCTGTTGGGCCGAGGCTTGGAGCCGCCGCGTCCGGCCGTGATGGCCTGAATGATGGGCTTAGTCATAGAGGCTACGGAATGTGACATAGCTCATGGCACTGCCCTGGCCACTGAAACAGACAATGACTGAGATAGAACGTCAGTCCATTGAGGGGCCGTGTTAAAAACCAGGGGAACGGACGCCTGATCCCCAGAGGGGGCAGGGGCATCCACCTGGGACCGGGTTCCGAGGATATTCTGAGCCCCAGTCTGCTCACCGGTCGTGCAGAGGGAATGACACTCTGCGCAGGCAATGTGATTGTGTACACTGTACAGGTTACATACAATATAGCAGCCTTATGTGCTCCTTGAAGAAGACATAGTCTGACCCTATCCTGTGTACAAACTAACAGAAGGGGGATGCCACAGAGGGGAATCCACACCAATGGTGTGGATCACCTCACTGCCAAAGCCCTGATCCCCAGTCTGAGACTCCCAGCAGCAGATGAGAGAATCTGCAGAAAATGAGGCCAAGATGGCCCCCACAGAGGGAGAGGGGGGAGTCAGAGAGGGAAAGGCCTGTAAAAACGCGGGCTCTGTGGCCCCATTGTGTACACAGGAGGGGAAGGCCGAGCCCTGTGAGTGGGAGAGGCCAGAGACCAAGCCCTGAGCTCCCAGGGCTATTCAGAGCAAATCCCCGCCCCCCGCTGCTGATAGACAAGCAGGGGGCGGAATCGCGGCCTAGGCCTCCGGCGAAGCCGGGGACTAAATTTGAGGCCGCGGCCGGCCTGCGTGAGGGGTCCGGCGCGGAAGTCCCGCAAAACGCCCGCGGATGCGGGAAAAACGGAGCCCCATGCTCCTAATCCAATGCCCCATCCCCTGCTGTACCAAGACAGGCAGGGAGGGGATCGCTGCTGGGAGCCCCATGCTCCAAATTCAATGCCCCATCCCCCTGCTGTGGTAAGACAGGCAGGGAGGGGATCGCTGCTGGGAGCCCCATGCTCCAAATTCAATGCCCCATCCCCCTGCTGTGCTAAGACAGGCAGGGAGGGGATCGCTGCTGGGAGCCCCATGCTCCAAATTCAATGCCCCATCCCCCTGCTGTGCTAAGACAGGCAGGGAGGGGATCGCTGCTGGGCTGCTAGCCAGGCTAGGGGCCATTGCAGGGACACTATAGCAGGTCCTGTCCTGGATCCTGCTGTGGATGCGGGGGCCCAATGTGCGCAGCACATACCTGGATCCCCATAGGGGGAGAAGATAGGGGCCAGCTCGGTACCTTGTGGTGGAGCCTGCATCCGTCACCTGTGACTACCGGGAGTTGAACTCCATCACAGGGGCCACACAGTGACTGTGTATAGGCCAGGGGCACAGAGAACTGTGGACCCCTCAGTCGGCTTCCACCTCACCAGAGGCTCTTTGAAAGAGTATGGTGAGGGAGCACGGCATATGGGGCCGAAGGCCCATGCCGGGGGACCCCGATGGTCCCCTAAGCTTCATCTGTAGCAGGAGCTTCAGTGTGGAGATGTGCCTCCAACAACACCAAATAACAAACTGACAGTATTCCTGTAGAGGGCGTATATGCTGCAGGGGAGAAGGAGGAGTAAATCTCTTCTATATTTGGTGTGACCTCCAGGGGGCAGCATATAACACCCACTGTCAGGGTCTCCCAGATTTGGACGACAAGAAAATTCTCAGTACAACATAAGTATACATGAAGTGCAAAACATTACATTGTTACATATAGGTGGGCAGCAGCATATTAAACTCACCGACTGTGCTATGTTGAGGGAAACATGCAGATAAGCTGAAATCTAGGGAGAGAAGGGTCAGCACACCAGGATGTCAGCTTGTATGAGGCTGTAATGGCTTCTGGAGGAGAAGGGGCAGAGCCTAGAGCACGGCCTCATGGGATTACATAGGCATGGAGGAACCAAAATTAGACTATGCAGTAAACATAATGTAATGTGGGAACATTGTCAACAGATGGCGCTATGGGATAAATCATTGCTGAACAAGCAAACAATATACAGTATTGTCTCAAGCAAACTAAATGCACGTATTTCAAAGAAAGGCACGACAGTTAGGGACAGTAGTAGGTCGTCTGCGAAGAGGCTTACTTTATAGGTGTGTCTCCCTACTTTTGGGCCTGTGATATCTGAATGGGATCGTATCTTTTGGGCTAGGGGTTCCATGATCATAGCGAATAAGGCCGGTGATAGGGGGCATCCTTGCCTCGTGCCTCTTTTTATGAGTATTGGTTTCGGGGAGGTGGATGGGAGTTTTAGGTATGCGATCGGGTTGTTGTAGAGGAGTTTAAGGGCGTTTATTAATGGTTGAGGTAGCCCCAATCTGTTCAGAACTTGGAATAGGTATGGCCATGCAACTGAGTCAAAGGCTTTTTCTACGTCTAGAGCCAGGACAGTAAGGGGTGAGTTGGATTTGTTGGCATTGTGTATTATATTGAGGTTCCTACGTATGTTGTCTGGTGCTTGTCTAGAAGGTATGAAACCTACTTGGTCTTTGTGTATAAGGTTAGGGAGGCAGGTATTTATTCTGTTGGTTAGTAGTGATGAGCGAGTACTAAAATGCTCGGGTGCTCGAAGCTCGGGCCAAGCATCCCGAGATACTCGTGTACTCGGCCCGAGTACCGAGCCCAATGTTATCCTATGGGAGACACGAGTATTTTTATGAAATGACTGCCGGCAGCATGGAAAAACCCTAAAAATGTCACAAAAGTCTCAGAAGAGTGCTGAAATGACATGGCAACACCATGGGGAAGACCCCTGGAAGCATTTCTCACTCAAAAGTCACAGCTGTGAACAATGTTGTCCGAGTTTCACGCCAATTTTACGGAGTCTCCAGAAAACCTTCAAAAATGACACCAAAATGAATATTTAGGGTGGAAATGTTAAGGGCACATACCCAATAGTGAGATACAGCTGGTGTATGTTACTTTTTGTGATTACAGTAAAGATTTTACGTGAAAACATTGTGCGGCACTCCGATGTCCCTGAGAAGAGACGAACATGAAGCCCTGTCTTGAAATAATGTGCCCATTTTGAGGAACTGGGTCTATTGTAGTATCTTCCTTTGCCAGGGCAGTCCAAAATTGGGAGGTTCACCAATGCCCCTGGATACAGACATGCAGGATGGCCTGTAAACAAGAACTGGGTGTATTGTAGTATAGCCCTTTGGCCAGGGCAGCCAAAAAATTGGAAGGTTCAACAATGACCCATGCATACAGACATGTAGTAGGGCCTGTAACCCTCAAGTGGGTGTATTGTAGTATAGGCCTTTGGCCAGGGCAGCCAAAAATTGGGAGGCTCCTCATTGTCCCTGCATACAGACATGTAGTAGGGCCTGTAACCCTCAAGTGGGTGTATTGTAGTATAGCCCTTTGGCCAGGGCAGCCAAAAATTGGGAGTCTCCTCATTGTCCCTGCATATAGACATGTAGTAGGGCCTGTAACCCTCAAGTGGGTGTATTGTAGTATAGCCCTTTGGCCAGGGCAGCCAAAAATTGGGAGGCTCCTCATTGTCCCTGCATACAGACATGTAGTAGGGCCTGTAACCCTCAAGTGGGTGTATTGTAGTATAGCCCTTTGGCCAGGGCAGCCAAAAATTGGGGGGCTCCTCATTGTCCCTGCATACAGACATGTAGTAGGGCCTGTAACCCTCAAGTGGATGTATTTTAGCCTAGGCCTTTGGCCAGGGCAGCCAAAAATTGGGAGGTTCAACAATGACCCTGGATACAGACATGCAGGATGGCCTGTAAACAAGAACTGGGTGTATTGTAGTATAGCCCTTTGGCCAGGGCAGCCAAAAAATTGGAAGGTTCAACAATGACCCATGCATACAGACATGTAGTAGGGCCTGTAACCCTCAAGTGGGTGTATTGTAGTATAGGCCTTTGGCCAGGGCAGCCAAAAATTGGGAGGCTCCTCATTGTCCCTGCATACAGACATGTAGTAGGGCCTGTAACCCTCAAGTGGGTGTATTGTAGTATAGCCCTTTGGCCAGGGCAGCCAAAAATTGGGAGTCTCCTCATTGTCCCTGCATACAGACATGTATAGGGCCTGTAACCCTCAAGTGGGTGTATTGTAGTATAGCCCTTTGGCCAGGGCAGCCAAAAATTGGGAGGCTCCTCATTGTCCCTGCATACAGACATGTAGTAGGGCCTGTAACCCTCAAGTGGTGTATTGTAGTATAGCCTTTGGCCAGGGCAGCCAAAAATTGGGAGGCTCATCATTGTCCCTGCATACAGACATGTAGTAGGGCCTGTAACCCTCAAGTGGGTGTATTGTAGTATAGCCCTTTGGCCAGGGCAGCCAAAAATTGGGAGGTTCACAATGACCCATGCATACAGACATGTAGTAGGGCCTGTAACCCTCAAGTGGGTGTATTTTAGCCTAGGCCTTTGGCCAGGGCAGCCAAAAATTGGGAGGTTCAACAATGACCCATGCATACAGACATGTAGTAGGGCCTGTAACCCTCAAGTGGTGTATTTTAGCTAGCCCTTTGGTCAGGGCAGCCAAAATTGGGAGGTTCAACAATGACCCATGCATACAGACATGTAGTAGGGCCTGTAACCCTCAAGTGGGTGTATTTTAGCTTAGGCCTTTGGCAGGGCAGCCAAAAATTGGGAGGTTCAACAATGACCCATGCATACAGACATGTAGTAGGGCCTGTAACCCTCAAGTGGTGTATTTTAGCCTAGGCCTTTGGCCAGGGCAGCCAAAAATTGGGAGGTTCAACAATGACCCATGCATACAGACATGTAGTAGGGCCTGTAACCCTCAAGTGGTGTATTTTAGCTAGCCTTTGGTCAGGGCAGCCAAAATTGGGAGGTTCAACAATGACCCATGCATACAGACATGTAGTAGGGCCTGTAACCCTCAAGTGGGTGTATTGTAGTATAGCCCTTTGGCCAGGGCAGCCAAAAATTGGGAGTCTCCTCATTGTCCTGCATACAGACATGTAGTAGGGCCTGTAACCCTCAAGTGGGTGTATTGTAGTATAGCCCTTTGGCCAGGGCAGCCAAAAATTGGGAGCTCCTCATTGTCCCTGCATACAGACATGTAGTAGGGCCTGTAACCCTCAAGTGGGTGTATTGTAGTATAGCCCTTTGGCAGGGCAGCCAAAAATTGGGAGGCTCCTCATTGTCCCTGCATACAGACATGTAGTAGGGCCTGTAACCCTCAAGTGGATGTATTTTAGCCTAGGCCTTTGGCCAGGGCAGCCAAAAATTGGGAGGTTCAACAATGACCCATGCATACAGACATGTAGTAGGGCCTGTAACCCTCAAGTGGGTGTATTGTAGTATAGCCCTTTGGTCAGGGCAGCCAAAATTGGGAGGTTCAACAATGACCCATGCATACAGACATGTAGTAGGGCCTGTAACCCTCAAGTGGGTGTATTTTAGCCTAGGCCTTTGGCCAGGGCAGCCAAAAATTGGGAGGTTCAACAATGACCCATGCATACAGACATGTAGTAGGGCCTGTAACCCTCAAGTGGGTGTATTGTAGTATAGCCCTTTGGTCAGGGCAGCCAAAAATTGGGAGGTTTAACAATGACCCATGCATACAGACATGTAGTAGGGCCTGTAACCCTCAAGTGGGTGTATTGTAGTATAGCCCTTTGGTCAGGGCAGCCAAAAATTGGGAGGTTCAACAATGACCCATGCATACAGACATGTAGTAGGGCCTGTAACCCTCAAGTGGGTGTATTGTAGTATAGCCCTTTTGTCAGGGCAGCCAAAAATTGGGAGGCTCCACATTGTCCCTGGATAGAAGACGTGCAGGAGGGCCTCAAAACATCTTTCCCATTGAAAAGGAGCGGGTCTCCTGTCGTTGTAATGCCCATTCTAAAAGAATGGGCGAAAAAATAAACCACTGCGGGTATACCTCAAACAACAGCCTAACTATTGTAACGGTCATCATGGTGTCACATGAGGAGAAGGAGGAGCAGTCCAGCGATTAGCCAAAGTCCTGAAGTGTGTACCCATGGGTGAGTGGAGGTACATGGCAAATTCACATAACAAAATTTTAATTCAGTTGTCATTTGCTGGTGGTGTGGTGAAGTCTGGCCCAATCCAACCCTTGTTCACCTTGATCAGAGTCAGCCTGTCAGCATTTTCAGTTGACAGGCGGGTGCGTTTATCAGTGATGATTCCACCTGCAGCACTGAAAACACGCTCTGATAAAACGCTAGCGGCAGGGCAGGCCAGGACTTCCAAGGCGTAGAGAGCCAATTCATGCCACGTGTCCAGCTTGGAGACCCAATAATTGAAAGGCACAGAGGAATCTCGCAGTACAGTTGTTCGATCTGCAAGGTACTCCTTCAGCATCTGCCCAAACTTAGCATTTCTGGTGGCACTACCCTGCACCTCAGGGGCTGTGGTACGTGAGGGGCTGAGAAAACTGTCCCACATCGTAAAGACAGTTCCCCTACATCTGGCGGATTGGACTTGTGCCCCTCTCGGCCGTACGCCTTGGTTGTCCACCGAATCCTGACCTATGCCGCTAGCGTTTTGTGAGGGGAAAGATTTCACTACTTCCGTGACTATGGCCCTATGGAACTGCTGCATTTTGACTGACCTCTCCGCCTCAGGAATGAGAGACATAAAGTTCTCCTTGTAGTGTGGGTCTAACAGTGTTGCCAACCAGTACTGATTGTCGGCCAAGATGTTCTGAACGCAAGGGTCACGAGACAAGCAGCTTACCATAAAGTCAGCCATGTGCGCCAGACTCTTAACAGCCATCACTTCAGTATCCAGACCAACACGATGACTGAACATGCTGTCCTCCTCCTCCTCCTCCTCATCTCCCCTGTCCTCTGGCCAGCCACGCTGAATCGAGGGTATGACTGGTGTGCATGTCATATCCTCAATTTGGCCAGAGAGTTGCTCCATGTCTTCATCCTCCTCCTCCTCGTCATAGTCCTCCACTACACGTTGTGATGAGATGAGGCTGGGCTGTGTGTTTTCACCCACACCCACTACTGTTTCTTGCTCCAAGTCATCACGCTCGGCCTGCAATGCATCCTCTTTGATTTTCAGCAGAGACCGTTTTAGAAGGCAGAGTAGTGGTATGGTGACGCTAATAATGGCGTCATCGCCGCTCACCATCTTGGTGGAGTCCTCAAAGTTTTGGAGGATGGTGCATAGTTCCGACATCCATCTCCACTCCTCAGGTGTTATGTGTGAGTTTGACCCATTTCCCGACAGCTTAAGTGATGCAGGTAGTCCACAACTGCCCACTTCTGCTCACATATCCTGACCAACATGTGCAGAGTTGAATTCCAACGCGTGGGGACATCACACACCAGTCTGTGGGCCTGAAGACGCAAACGGCGCTGAAAGCCGGCAAGGCCGGCTGAAGCAGCAAGTGACTTGCGAAAATGTGCAGACAGACGCCGAACTTTTACCAGCAGGTCAGACACCTCTGGGTATGACTTCACAAACCTCTGAACCACCAGGTTGAGCACATGGGCCATGCATGGAACATGCGTCAGCTGCCCTCGCCTCAAAGCTGCCACCAGGTTCCGGCCATTGTCACACACGACCTTTCCTGGCTTTAGGTTCAGAGGTGTGAGCCAGTGATCTGCCTGCTGTTTCAGAGCTGTCCACACCTCTTCTGCATTGTGGGGTTTGTCACCTATGCAGACTAGCTTCAGCACAGCCTGTTGCCGCTTTGCAGAGGCAGTGCTGCAGTGCTTCCAGCTTGGGACTGGTGTGGAGGGTACAGTGGATGAGGATGCGCAGGAGGAGGAGGCTGAGGAGCATGACATTCCGGAGCTGTAGAGTGTCGGTGAAACCCTGACAGAGGTAGGGCCTGCTATCCTTGGTGTGGGAAGGACGTGTTCCGTCCCTCGCTCAGACTGGGTCCCAGCCTCCACAACATTAATCCAGTGTGCCGTCAAGGAGATGTAGCGGCCTTGCCCACAAGCACTTGTCCACGTGTCTGTGGTTAGGTGGACTTTGGCTGAAACAGCATTGTTCAGGGCACGTGTGATGCTGTTGGACACCTGGTTATGCAATGCGGGGACGGCACATCTGGAGAAATAGTGGCGGCTGGGGACCGAGTAACGTGGAACAGCAGCCGCCATCAGGTCGCGGAATGCGTCCGTCTCCACCAGCCGGAAAGGCAACATTTCTAACTCTATGAGTCGCGAAATGTGATAATTCAGGACTGTGGCATGTGGGGCGTTGGCAGCGTATTTGCGCCTGCTTTCAAATGTTTGCTGAATGGATAATTGAACGCTGCGCTGGGACAAGGACGTGCTTGATGGTGGTGTAATTTGTGTGTGGGCAACTTCAGATGCAGGGCCGGAGGCTTGTTCGCGGCCAGCATGGACAGGGGATTGGCTCGCACGCACAACAGGCGAAGACGTAGCAGTGACATCAGCAAGCACCGCTCCTCGACTCTGTTGTACGTCCCACAAAGTCGGGTGCATGGCTGACATGTGCCTGATCATGCTGGTGGTGGTCAGGCTGCTAGTTTTCGTACCCCTGCTGATACTGGCATGGCAGGTATGGCAAATGGCCTTTTTAGAGTCTTCTGGAGCCAACTTAAAAAACTCCCAGACTCGGGAAGACCGAACATTTGCACAGGCACCTTGAGTCGTGTTGTTGTTCTGGGGAACGGTTGCCTGCCTTCTGCCTGCGGACGCAACCCTGCTTCGTACTGCCTGTTGGGAAGCTACGCCTCCCTCCCCCTGTGCACTGCTGTCCTCGCTCTGCATATCCTCCTGCCATGTTGGGTCAGCTAATGGATCATCCATGACGTCGTCTTCCTCTTCCGCACCCTGATCCTCCTCCTGACTTCCTGGCAATTGTGTCTCATCATCGTCCACCCCTTGTTGAGACACTTTGACAACGTTCCGTTCGTCATAACGTGGCTGCTCAAAAATTTGGGCATCTGTACATACCATCTCCTCATCACTCACTTCAAGAGGAGGTGGCGACAGGCCAGATTCTGCGAATGGATACGTGAACAGCTCTTCCGAGTGTCCTAGTGTGAAATCAGTAATGTCCGTGGACGTAAACTCGGCCAGGTGGTAGGAAGGATGATCAGGTTGGGAAATGTGCGGTGCAGTATCACGGCTACTGACAGTTGACCATGTGGAAGACAGGGTGTTTGTGGAGGTGCCCATCTGTCTTGAAGCATTATCCGCTATCCAAGTAACAACCTGTTGACACTGCTCTTGGTTCAACAGTGGTGTACTGCTGCAGGCCCCAAGAATTTGGGACAGGACGTGCGAGCGAGGAGATGTGGCCCTTTGTTGTTGCGAAATTAGTGCTTGCACACGACCTCGGCCTCTGCCTGCACCACCATCACGTCCACTTCCTTGTTCCTTGCCAACGCCCTTGCCAACGCCTTTGCGCATTTTGCCTGTATAGAGCGACAACTGTCTGGTGACTGTAGAGGTCACAGGAGATTAGGATTTTAGTCCCTAACCTGTATCAAGGTATGACGTACACCAGTCTGGTGACTGTAATGGTTTTAGGAGAGGATTTTAGTCCCTAACCTGTATCAAGGTATGAAGTACACCAGTCTAGTGACTGTTGAGATCACAAGAGATTAGGATTTTAGTTCCCTAACCTGTATCAAGGTATGACGTACACCAGTCTGGTGACTGTTGAGATCACAAGAGATTAGGATTTTAGTTCCCTAACCTGTATCAAGGTATGACGTACACCAGTCTGGTGACTGTTGAGATCACAAGAGATTAGGATTTTAGTTCCCTAACCTGTATCAAGGTATGACGTACACCAGTCTGGTGACTGTTGACATCACAAGAGATTAGGATTTTAGTCCCTAACCTGTATCAAGGTATGACGTACACCAGTCTGGTGACTGTAATGATTTCAGGAGAGGATTTTAGTCCCTAACCTGTATCAAGGTATGACGTACACCAGTCTGGTGACTGTTGAGATCACAAGAGATTAGGATTTTAGTTCCCTAACCTGTATCAAGGTATGACGTACACCAGTCTGGTGACTGTTGAGATCACAAGAGATTAGGATTTTAGTCCCTAACCTGTATCAATGTATGACGTACACCAGTCTGGTGACTGTAATGGTTTCAGGAGAGGATTTTAGTCCCTAACCTGTATCAAGGTATGACGTACACCAGTCTGGTGACTGTTGAGATCGCAAGAGATTAGAATTTTAGTTCCCTAACCTGTATCAAGGTATGACGTACACCAGTCTGGTGACTGTAATGGTTTCAGGAGAGGATTTTAGTCCCTAACCTGTATCAAGGTATGACGTACACCAGTCTGGTGACTGTAATGGTTTCAGGAGAGGATTTTAGTTCCCTAACCTGTATCAAGGTATGACGTACACCAGTCTGGTGACTGTAATGGTTTCAGGAGAGGATTTTAGTCCCTAACCTGTATCAAGGTATGACGTACACCAGTCTGTGACTGTATGAGTTACAGAGATGGATTTTAGTTCCCTAACCTGTATCAAGGTATGACGTACACCAGTCTGGTGACTGTAATGGATCAGAGAGTTAGGATTTTAGTCCCTAACCTGTATCAAGGTATACGTACACCAGTCTGGTGACTGTATGAGTTCAAGAGATAGGATTTTAGTTCCCTAACCTGTATCAAGGTATGACGTACACCAGTCTGGTGACTGTTGAGATCACAAGAGATTAGGATTTTAGTCCCTAACCTGTATCAAGTATACGTACACCAGTCTGGTGACTGTAATGTTTCAGGAGAGGATTTTAGTCCCTAACCTGTATCAAGGTATGACGTACACCAGTCTGGTGACTGTAGATCACAAGAGATTAGGATTTTAGTCCCTAACCTGTATCAAGGTATGACGTACACCAGTCTGGTGACTGTTGAGTCACAGAGATAGGATTTTAGTCCCTAACCTGTATCAAGGTATGACGTACACCAGTCTGGTGACTGTTAAGATCAGAAGAGATTAGTTTAGTCCCTAACCTGTATCAAGGTATGACGTACACCAGTCTGGTGACTGTAATGGTTCAAGAGATAGGATTTTAGTCCCTAACCTGTATCAAGGTATGACGTACACCAGTCTGGTGACTGTTGAGATCACAAGAGATTAGGATTTTAGTCCCTAACCTGTATCAAGGTATGACGTACACCAGTCTGGTGACTGTTAATGTTTCAAGAGAAGGATTTTAGTCCCTAACCTGTATCAAGGTATGACGTACACCAGTCTGGTGACTGTTGAGATCACAAGAGATTAGAATTTTAGTTCCCTAACCTGTATCAAGGTATGACGTACACCAGTCTGGTGACTGTAATGAGTTCAGGAGAGGATTTTAGTCCCTAACCTGTATCAAGGTATGACGTACACCAGTCTGGTGACTGTTGGATCACAAGAGATTAGGATTTTAGTTCCCTAACCTGTATCAAGGTATGATGTACACCAGTCTGGTGACTGTTGAGATCACAAGAGATTAGGATTTTAGTTCCCTAACCTGTATCAAGGTATGACGTACACCAGTCTGGTGACTGTTGAGATCACAAGAGATTAGGATTTTAGTCCCTAACCTGTATCAAGGTATGACGTACACCAGTCTGGTGACTGTATAGATTCAGAGAGGATTTTAGTCCCTAACCTGTATCAAGGTATGACGTAACCAGTCTGGTGACTGTAATGGTTTCAGGAGAGGATTTTAGTCCCTAACCTGTATCAAGGTATGACGTACACCAGTCTGGTGACTGTAATGATTAAGGAAGGATTTTAGTCCCTAACCTGTATCAAGGTATGACGTACACCAGTCTGGTGACTGTAATGGTTTCAGGAGAGGATTTTAGTCCCTAACCTGTATCAAGGTATGACGTACACCAGTCTGGTGACTGTAATGGTTTCAGGAGAGGATTTTAGTCCCTAACCTGTATCAAGGTATGACGTACACCAGTCTGGTGACTGTAATGGTTTCAGGAGAGGATTTTAGTCCCTAACCTGTATCAAGGTATGACGTACACCAGTCTGGTGACTGTAATGGTTTCAGGAGAGGATTTTAGTCCCTAACCTGTATCAAGGTATGACGTACACCAGTCTGGTGAGTGTAATGGTTTCAGGAGAGGATTTTAGTCCCTAACCTGTATCAAGGTAGTACGTACACCAGTCTGGTGACTGTAATGGTGTCAGGAGAGGATTTTAGTCCCTAACCTGTATTAAGGTAGTACGTACACCAGTCTGGTGAGTGTAATGGTGTCAGGAGAGGATTTTAGTCCCTAACCTGTATTAAGGTAGTACGTACACCAGTCTGGTGACTGTAATGGTGTCAGGAGAGGATTTTAGTCCCTAACCTGTATTAAGGTAGTACGTACACCAGTCTGGTGACTGTAATGGTTTCAGGAGAGGATTTTAGTCCCTAACCTGTATCAAGGTATGACGTACACCAGTCTGGTGACTGTAATGGTTTCAGGAGAGGATTTTAGTCCCTAACCTGTATCAAGGTATGACGTACACCAGTCTGGTGACTGTAATGGTTTCAAGAGAGGATTTTAGTCCCTAACCTGTATCAAGGTATGACGTACACCAGTCTGGTGACTGTAATGGTTTCAGGAGAGGATTTTAGTCCCTAACCTGTATTAAGGTAGTACGTACACCAGTCTGGTGATTGTAATGGTGTCAGGAGAGGATTTTAGTCCCTAACCTGTATTAAGGTAGTACGTACACCAGTCTGGTGACTGTAATGGTGTCAGGAGAGGATTTTAGTCCCTAACCTGTATTAAGGTAGTACGTACACCAGTCTGGTGACTGTAATGGTGTCAGGAGAGGATTTTAGTCCCTAACCTGTATTAAGGTAGTACGTACACCAGTCTGGTGACTGTAATGGTGTCAGGAGAGGATTTTAGTCCCTAACCTGTATTAAGGTAGTACGTACACCAGTCTGGTGACTGTAATGGTGTCAGGAGAGGATTTTAGTCCCTAACCTGTATTAAGGTAGTACGTACACCAGTCTGGTGACTGTAATGGTGTCAGGAGAGGATTTTACTCCCTAACCTGTATTAAGGTAGTACATACACCTGTCTGGTGACTGTAATGGTTTCAGGAGAGGATTTTAGTCCCTAACCTGTATTAAGGTAGTAAGTTCAAGAGTGTGGTGACTCTAATGGTCACAGAAAAGCTTGGATTCCGATCTGTATCACCCTGCCTATATCCTCCTAGATTAGTCCTGAGAAGGACTGTTCTGGTCACTGGAAAGCTTGGACTCCGATCTGGATCACCCTGCCTATATCCTCCTAGATTAGTCCTGAGAAGGACTGTTGTGGTCAGCAGCAGTTTGCAGCCCTGCTCCGGATCTACCTGTAACGGCCGCAAATCTGTCCCTAAGCAGCAGCAGACACTCTCCCTACACTGACTGTCTGGATGGCTGTGTGCCGAGCACAGCGCGCCGGGAGTTATAAAGGCTTGGTCACGCTGTGCAGGGCGGCCAATCACTGCTATGCCACAACTAACAGGGCTATGGCATTGCAGTGGTCTGCCAGCCAATCCCTGCACGCGGGCTGGCTCTCAAAAGAGCGCCAACATGCAGAGATGACGACCACGAGCACAGCACGAGTATCGCGAGATTACTCGGTGCTCGCCGAGTAGCCCGAGTACAGTGATACTCGTGCGACTACCGAGTAGTGGCGAGCATGCTCGCTTATCACTATTGGTTAGTATTGCCGTGAAGATTTTAAGGTCTATATTTAATAAGGAGAAGGGCCTGTAGTTCTTGATGAGTAGTGGGTCTTTTTTTGGTTTTGGGATGACAGCAATATGTGCGGTGTGAAATTCTTGGGGCATGGTTTGTCCTGAGAGTAAGTTGTTGCAATATGCGCGTATGTGGTTCGTTAGTGTGTCCTGGAATTTTTTGTAGTATAATGCAGTCAGTCCATCCGGGCCTGGTGCTTTACCTGCTTTTAGTTGTTTGATGGTGGTCAGTATCTCTTCTTCTGTTATTGGCGAGTGTAGTTTTGCTGCGTAGTTCGGGGTTAGGGATGGTAGTGGTATAGTGGCTAGGAATTCGTCAATTTTGGGTTTGGTGGAGTGTGGGTTGTCATTATATAAATTCTGGTAGAATTTGTGGAATGCAGCATAGATTTTATTTGGGTTGTGGGTGGTATGTGATTGTTCATCTTTAATTGAGAAAATCGTGTTTAGGCGTTCTTTGTCTCTGAGTTTGCGTGCAAGCATTCTGTCCATCTTATTGGAGTATTTATAAAACGTCGCTTGTGTCCACCTAATGGCTCTTTCAGTGCGAGTTGTCAGTATTGTGTTGAGTTGTAGTTTTGTGTCGAGTATTTTCTTGGTGAGATATTTGGAGGGGTGGGATTGGTTGGCAAATTCCAGTTTACTGAGCTTGTCTTCAAGGTCCGCCTGTGTCTCTAGTCTGTCTCTCTTTTTATTTGAGGCCAGTCGTATGAGTACGCCTGTCATGTATTTTTTGTGGGCCATCCAAATGTTGCCTTCTGAGACTTCTGACGATTTGTTTGTGGTGAAGTAAGTTTTGAGTTCTTGTTCTATCTGCGTTCTGGTGTTGGGGTTTGTCAGTAGGGATTCGTTTATTCGCCATCTATAAAGAGATGATGTCTCAGTATCAGTTTTAAATACTGATAGTACGCAGTTGTGGTCTGACCAGGAGGATGGGATGTGTCTAGAGTAGAGAAGGGAGGTTAGGTTGCCAGGGTTCGTTAGTATCCAGTCTATTCTGGAGTATGAGTGGTGGGCCTTGGAGAAGTAGGTGTAGCCCCTCGAGTGCGTGTGGGTTTCTCTCCATGTGTCTACTAATTGGTAGGATTTAAGTAGGTTTTGTAGAGTTTTTCTCTCAGTGTTAGTGATATCGGATCGTTTTTGGGTGGAGCTATCCAATGTGGCGTCTATGGTTATGTTGAAATCTCCTCCCCAGAGTAGGAGGTCATAGGTTGCGTCCCCTATCAGCTTCGTTATGGTACGGATCGTTTTCATTTGCATTAACGGGGGGGGGCATAGCTATTTATGATACAGATTCGTTTTGATTAGACTGTCCCGCGTATTATGAGGTATCTACCTTCTTTGTCCGCAGTCACTTGTTTCTGTACAAATGGGAAGGAGTTGTGGAATAGGATGGCCACTCCTCTAGTTTTTTTTATTATGGGATGCTAGGTGGGATCTAGTGTATGATTTATGGAAGAATTTTGGGAAGGAGCGGTCTGTAAAGTGTGTTTCCTGTAGTAGTATGATGTCCGGTGTATGTTTTGAGTAGTCCTTGAACGCGCGTTTTCTCTTAAATGGGGAGTTGAGTCCCCTGACATTGTGCGATAGTACCTTATACATTCGCAATATTGGGGAACATGTTAGCTGTCATGTGGGGTCTGTCTCCGTGTTGTGTGGTGATGGTCCGTTTGGGGTTTAATTTGGGGAGAGGTAACCTTGGAGTTGTGGGGTGGGGGTTGCGGATGGGCAGGTGGGCACAGTGGATACAACAGGAGCGATATTCGGTGGTTTTTGGGACCCGAGTGTTCAGGTCTTTTGAGGTTATGACCATAGGTAGCGTTGGCCCAATTTGGGGTAGCACATTTAATGTAGAGGTGTTGTGTTCTCTGTAGGATAGTTTGTGTGGGGTATGGGTTGGGGATTTGTTGTCTCTTTCAGGAATCATCTGGTTCCAGGGACAGTACATTCTGTGTAGGGTGGTTTTTGTGGGGTAAGGGTTGGAGGTTTGCTGCTTTGTTTTGGGGTCGTCTAGTAGTAGGTAGGATTAGGCGTTTGGTGTGCGGGGGGGTTTGGGTTGTTTTATTTGGTGTTGTAAGATTTTTAATTGTTTTGGTCATGGTTTCTGGGGGGATTGGGGGTTAGAGTTTTTCAAGCGATGAACCTCTGTCCACTCCCTATTGGGTCTTGGTCATTGTGGTAGAGCGTTGGTGTTATTTGGAGGGATACCTGCCCTTTCCAGGGCTTGTTGGCCTTCTTCTTCCGTTCTCGGTGAGTAGGTTTTGTTGTTGTAGTGAAAGATCAGGGGTGTGGGAAGCCCCACTTGTATTTGATGTGTGCATTTAGTAGGGCCATTGTGGTGCCTTTCATTGCTCACTAGGGTCGCTGGGCAGATGTCCGGGAATAGAGCGACTGTGTCTGGTAGTTCTGGCAGAGTAGGTTTGTTGCGTGCGGCTCTGAGGATCAGGTCTCTTGATTCTTCGTGGTGTAGTTTAAGAACCACGTCTCTTGGTGATGCATCTGATCTGGGTTTTCCTAAAGCTCTGGGTATTCTGGTTATCTGGAATAGACTGGGGTCTGCTTGAGGAAGTAGAGATTGGAAGAGTTTGGAGACTGTTGCTTTTAGGTTTGTATCGTTTTCGGGGAGGCCTTTAATTCTAATTTTCTATTCTGGCGTCTTGTTCTTGGAGTAGTTTACTGTTGGTCTCTATAGTATCAGCTGTGTTGTCCATTAGTCTTTCTAGATCGCCTGTGCGTTGAGTGATGTCTTGAAGTTGGCATGTGAAATTGTCGACCGCGGTGGAAAGTTCGGTCCTGAAGGTCTTTTTGATAGATGTCAGGAGTTCCTCCATACCCATCAGGGGTGCATTCTGTGGGGGGCTGTTTCCGGCTTGTTGGGGGCTTTTGATGGGGTCTCCCTGCCTTGATGGGGTTGCTTGGGTGGGTGGCATTTCGTGGGCTGTGGGTTTGATACGTTGTGGGAATAACTGTGATATTGGCTTTGGCTTAGTTTCTCTTATTGTGGTTCGCTTTGTACGCATTATTTTGGGGCTTGGGGAATATTTGGCTGGGTTTGTCCCCGTTGGGGTTGGTTATGTGAAGGACCGGTAATGTCAGTGGTGCAGGTCCTAGCCTTGTGTGGGGTCAGTTGGTCAGGGCTAGTTATGCAGTCTTGAAGGCTTAATAAAGGAGGGTTGAGAGGGGCTGATGTGGAGTCTGAGTGGTGGAGGTGGAATGGGGGGTAAACGTGGATGACTAATACACAAAGTGAGACACCAGATGATAGGCCAGGAAGACAGGGGGGAGGGGGTCAGAGGAGAGAAAGGGCCACTGCACACCAGGGTACAATTAACAAATTGCTGCTAAGAGAAACTTTTGGAGCCAGATCAGCAGGAGGGAGAGACAGGGAGGATGGAATAATATGGATATTTCTAAGGTACAAAGCAACCGAATCAATGTTTTCATACCCTGAAATATATGCAATGTATACAGTGGCTGGAAACTGCAGCAGAGATTATATATACCACTGAATCAATGTTTTCATACCCTGAAATATATGCAATGTATACAGTGGCTGGAAACTGCAGCAGAGATTATATATACCACTGAATCAATGTTTTCATACCCTGAAATATATGCAATGTATACAGTGGCTGGAAACTGCAGCAGAGATTATATATACCACTGAATCAATGTTTTCATACCTGCAAAGGAAGGAGAAATATTGTCACAACAGGGCATCACCGCATTGGGAAGTGTAGGTAAGAAGTCTCTGGTGTATCTCTGCCGTCCACTTTCAAAAATTCCACTTTGAAAATTCCCACACAGGCCAAGGCCGTTATCGTGGATTTAAATCCAACATTACACATCTTGAGAGAGAGGAGATCAAGAAGTTGAAAAACGATGGGTCCATCACCATAAAGCCCGCCGATAAGGGCGGAGCAATTGTGGTGATGGACACCATACAATACCGTGGTGAGATCATGAGACAATTAAATTATGTTTTGGTCTATGAGAGGTTATCTTGTAATCCAACAGAGAAATTTCAGTTGGAGTTGAGATCCTTGATTGGTGGTGCATTGGAGGATGGCATCATAGATCAGGGACTTTCTGAATTTCTGGTAGTAGAATTTCCTGTTGTGCCTACCTTATATGCCTTACCGAAAATCCACAAGGATTTAAAAAACCCTCCCGGACGTCCGATTGTTTCGGGTAGGGGGTCTCTATGTAACAAAATCTCGATTTTTCTTGATCACTTGTTGCGCAGGTTCGCTACTGCGGCACCTTCGTATACAAGGGATACTGGGGACTTCATTTGTTCCTTGTCAGAGATTCCGGTCAGCGACACAGCATGGCTTGTGTCATTTGATATTGTGTCGCTGTACACATCAATCGAACATGTGAGAGGACTTCATGCTATCGATGTGACGCTCGCCGCCTCTGACATGGCGCCAAGCTGTGCACGGTTCGCCCTGGCACTGCTGGAGTTCGTCCTCAGGAGGAATTATTTTCTCTTTGGGGATGAGTACTATCTGCAGCGCCGGGGGACAGCCATGGGGTCAAATGTGACCCCAACTTATGCTAACATCAATATGGCTGTCCTTGAGGGCGAACACGTGTACAGTT
This sequence comes from Allobates femoralis, assembly GCA_033576535.1. Lineage (NCBI taxonomy): Eukaryota > Metazoa > Chordata > Amphibia > Anura > Aromobatidae > Allobates > Allobates femoralis. The sequence goes on along the minus strand of JARQOC010000004.1, from coordinate 487,136,027 downwards.
CCTCTTATTGGCGCCATGTCGGGGGCTGGCGATATTACATCGATGACATCTTCTTTGTGTGGGATGGAAGTAGAGAAGAGTTGGGGAGTTTCCTCAACTATTTAAATAACATCCACCCTGGATTAGGCTTTACTATGACGTGCTCGCTTGAAGAAATGCAATTTTTGGACACTTTAGTCTATAAGGAGAATGGAATGTTAAAAACTGATCTCTATATTAAGAGCACAGATAGAAATAGCACATTGCATTTCACGAGTGAGCATCCCAGGAAAATGGTAGCCAGATGTTAAGAGTACGTAGGATTGTTTCAGACGATACTAAAATTGATGGTCGATTACAAGATATGGCTAATAGATTTCTTAAAAGAGGGTATCCAAAAAGTGACCTTGTACGGTTCAAAACAAAAGCTTTGGCAATTGAGCAGAGGGAATTGTTAAACTCTAAACCAAAAATGGTCCCTCCTAAGAGAATTCCCCTTGTGACTACATATTGTGGGGATAGTAGAAAAATAATGGACATTGTTAAAAAACATTGGCCTCTACTTACGAAGGGACATGGTGAGGTTGAGGAGTTCAAACTGTTTCCTTTAATCTCTTATAGGAAGGGACACAGTTTGAAAGACGATCTGGTCCATGCGGACATTGGCAGCACAAAAAAGGATATCCAAAGAACATTTGCACCACCCAGTCTTGGGAATTTTCCCTGTCTGGGGTGTGCTTGTTGTGGAAACCTCTTGAAGGGCTGGTTCTTCAGTCATCCACGTTCTGGGAAAAGGTACGATGTTAAAAGGAGATATACGTGCAACAGTAATTTCGTTATTTATACAATCTGTTGCCCATGTGGTCTCCTCTATGTGGGGGAGACGACTATGGAGGTAAAATCCCGCATAGGGAAGCATAAGAGTACCATCCGAATAGGTTTGACGGACTTTCCGGTCCCTAGACATTTTCATGCAATGGGCCACACGGTCAACCAACTTAGATTTATGGTAATAGACGATGTGCCCCCCCTGAGGAGAGGCGGTGACCGTGTGGCTCAATTAAAGATGAAAGAACTAAAATGGATATTTGAGCTGGATACCTTGTCCCCAAATGGTATGAACGTAGATTAAGATCAGCGGGGTTGTCTGCTGGGGTCTTGTTGATGTTTCTCCTTCCTTATCATCATATATTAATTGTTTTTATTTGTTTTTAATATTACCTTTGACTCAATTTAGATGTAAGAGAAACAATGTCTATGGGATGGCTCGATAGTTTTTACAATACTACCATATTTTGGGAAGATCTTGAAAATGACTTCTATACACGGGCATTTTGTGGTAATGTATATGGATTAGGGTTCATTTTGTTATACAAAAATGAAAGATAAGTTATCTGATTGATTAAATGGCCTTTTGTCCATGTTAGGATATGTGACTATGATTGCTTGGCACCTTGATGTGGTTGTTCTGGCAATACATATAAATGGATTATTTACTGGGAGTGTTTACATGTGCCGGTGATTTAAAACTGGAGTAACTACTTACGCATGGGGCAAATCTGTAAAGGTTGTTTAGTAGTGATGGGCGAGTCCTAAATTACTCGGAATCGCTTTACTCTAGCGAGTCCGAGCCCGGGACTCGCTACTCGTTGCGAGTCTAGCGAGTCCAATGTTAATGAATGGGGAAGCGAGTAATAGCGAGTAGTGTGTGATTTACAAATCGCAGATGTGTCTCGGTAGCTTCAGCCTGAAGCAATCCTAGTTTTGTCAGAGACTCTGACAAAACTAGGATTGGCATTGACTTGCATTGGACTCGTTTACTGTGCAAGTAATCGCAGGGAAACTCGCACAGTAAGGAGTCAGGCTGTCTGCTCTGTACAGGCTGCCGCAGCTCCAAGGTCCTAGAGCCCACCTGCTCTTCCTGTGTGTAGCAGAGCTGAGATTGTTCTCAGTCTGCTCATCCCTGTGCATAGACATCTATATCTATGCACAGGGATGAACAGAGAGGACATCGCGTTTTGGACTACGTCGGACGGAAGAGGATTTTTTTAATTAAAGATGGAGTCCCTAATGGCTTTTTTTTTTTATTTGTAATAAAATTTTTTCTCTGTGTTGTTTTTTTTTTTTAAAACAATTTAATAGAAATTCATGGCGGTCATGTCTAATATTGGCGTGACCGCCATAAATTTCGGGCTTAGGGCCAGCTGATAATACAAAGCTGGCCCTAACCTCTTTATTACCCAGCATGCCACCGCCACCAGGGCCGCTGGAAGAGCGGGGTTCAGCGCCAGAAGAAGGCGCTTCAATGAACGCGCCATCTTCTGGGGCGGCTGCGGGCTGCTATTTGCAGCGGGGTGTGCCCAGAAAGCTTGGGCCTCCCTGCGCTGTGGATTCCAGCCCCCAGCTGCTTAGCTGTACCTGGCTAGACATAGAAATTGCGCGGAGCCCCACGCATTTTTTTTTTGTTATTTCATGAAATTCATGAAATAATAAAAAAAAGGGCTCCCCTATACTCTTGTGTCTGGCCAGGTGCAAATAGGCACCTGGGGGTTAGGGGCAGCCCGTCGCTGCCTGCTGGATCCGGCTGGTTCCAGAAATACGGCGAAGCCCATGTAATTATTTTTCTGAAAAATCAATAAAGTAATAAAAATGAAGTAATAAAAAAAAAATGCGTGGGGCTCCGCGCAATTTCTATATCTAGCCAGGTACAGCTAAGCAGCTGGGGGCTGGAATCCGCAGTGCAGGGATGCCCAAGCTTTCTGGCCCGCAGCCGCCCCAGAAGATGGCGCGTTCATTGAAGCGCCATCCTCTGGCGCTGAACCCCGCTCTTCCAGCGGCCCTGGTGACAGTGGCACGCTGGGTAATAAAGGGGTTAATAAAAGCTTTGTTATACAAGCTGGTATTAAGCCCGAGATTCTTAATGTCAGGCCACGTTTGACCCGGCCACTAAGAATCTCCAATAAAGGGTTAAAAAAACACAACATAGAGAAAATTTTTTATTAAAAATAAAAAAAAAAGCCATTAGGGACTCCATCTTTAATTAAAAAAATCCTCTTCCGTCCGACGTAGTCCAAAACGCGATGTCCTCTCTGCTACATCCCTGTGCATAGATATAGATGTCTATGCACAGGGAATGAGCAGACTGAGAACAATCTCAGCTCTGCTACATCATCTCTGTGAGCAGGCGGACTCTAGGACCCTGGAGCTGCGGCAGCCTGCACAGAGCAGACAGCTGGACTCGGCTCGTAAAGTAACAGCAGTTACTTTGCGAGTTTCCCTGCGATTACTTGCACAGTAATCAGATCAATGCAAGTCAATGGCAATCCTAGTTTTGTCAGAGTCTCTGACAAAACTAGGATTGATATTGATTTGCATTGGACTTGTTGCTGTGCGAGTAATCGCTGGGAAACTCGCAGAGTACCGAGTCCTGCGAGTCCCTTACTACTCGCCGAGTAACGAGTCCTAGCGAGTAGAGTCGCCCATCCCTATTGTTTAGTCCTATGTGTATTGGAATCTCTTTATATGGTCCTTTGTAAATTGTTATTTCTTTAATATATAGGATAGTGTGTGTGCATACATCTACCCATGTGTTCTCTAGTTGCTGTGTACGGTCCCTTTAATGATTTAAAATTACAATGCTTTCTTCCTGAATATATGGTATATAATGTAGTATTTCAATGGGCTGTTAATTATGCCTTTCTATGTAGATAACCAATCTATTATGATATGGCCTTATTAAATATTCGCCGCAGTTATAAGAATATATTTAAAACATATGCGCCGTGATGAAGCTCTATGCTGCGGCGCCGATACCCGGAAGTACGTCATGGGCTCTCCTCACAGACTCTTGAAAATGACAGGAGGATTACCCAATAGAAGACGGACGCCGGCGCGTGCGCAGTTGAACTCCGGAAGTACACGGTGCCGATAGGTGGAATATCAGCGTGACGTGGAGTCACTATGACGACCGGTTATGCCGGATTGTGATTGGCCAAACATCGCCACTGTTCTTTATTGTGATTACTGGACTTATAAAGACAGTGAACATGGCGATGTCTAAACTATGTGAGCGATTTCTCTTGATTATATGCCTCCATTATGGTGTAGTAGGTTTAGTCGATCTATGTTTAGTAAATAGGTGATTTTTCACTTCCCATTGATTGGTTGTTTGTTAATGGGGGTGGAGTTTTATACTATAAAACACATGATGTATCTGTGTGATTTATGCACTTGAAGAAAGTTGTTAACCGAAACGTTGTGCTGAGGTGGATGGAATAAAGTTTTGAAGATATAAGCTACCAGCTTGTGAGGCGCTGTTCTTCCTTTCTGTATGGATGGGCAGCAACACTGGTCCTGGTTATAAAGAAAATGGTAGTATGAGGATGTGCGTAGACTATAGGCAAATCAACAAAGTCACACACAAGGACGCATACCCGTTACCCCGCATAGAGGAGTCACTAGCTGCACTTAAGTCTGCCAACTACTTCTCCACATTAGATCTTACTAGTGGGTATTGGCAGGTCTCCGTTGCAGAGGAGGATCGTGAGAAGACAGCCTTCACGACACCCATGGGGTTATGCGAATTCAACAGTATGCTGTTCGGGTTGTGCAATGCCCCAGGAACATTTCAGAGACTGATGGAGTGTTGCTTGGGCCACAAGAACTTTGAGACTGTGCTGTTATACCTTGATGATGTCATTGTATACTCCCAGACCTATGAAGATCACCTGCAGCACCTGAGTGAAGTATTCGAGTCGCTGTCCAAGTATGGAATGAAGCTGAAGCCGTCCAAGTGTCACCTGCTGAAACCCAAGGTCCAGTACCTAGGACATATGGTCAGTGCAGAAGGCATGGCGCATGACCCGGACAAAGTTGCTGTCATCAAAGACTGGCCAGCACCAACCACTCACAAAGAGGTACGTCAATTCTTACGACTGGTCGGGTATTACAGGAGATTCATCAAAGGCTATACCAAGATAGCAGCATCGATGCAAGATCTTTTAGTAGTTCAATCTAAAAATGGCAAGATCAGGGGACCCCCGTTCCGGTGGGAACCAGAACAGGAACAATCCTTCCAGAAGTTAAAATATGCTTTAACTGGGGAAGAAATCCTGACCTATCCACACACCTCGCACTGGAAACAAACATGGCGGAGGAGTGGGTCTGCTCCTCTCTAACAACTGCATCTTCAACCCAATTCCTCCTCCTCCCTCCCTTATCCTCTCATCTTTTGAAGTGCACTCTGTTCGTATATACTCTCCTTCCAACCTACAAGTGGCCGTCATTTATCGACCACCAGGTTCCACCACTACCTTCTTCGACCAATTCTCCATCTGGCTCCTATACTTTCTATCTGCTGACATCCCCACCATCATAATGGGTGACTTCAACATCCCCATTGACACACACAAGTCAACAGCCTCCAAACTCCTGTCACTTGCCTCATCCTTTGGCTTCTCTCAATGGTCCTCCATAGCCACCCACACAGATGGACACACACTAGACCTCATCTTCACATGCCTCTGCTCCCTAACTAAACCCACAACCTCTCCTCTCCCCCTCTCTGACCACCGTCTACTTACCTTCTCATCCTTGTCCTCCTCACCTGCCACCCATGTCCCCCAACTCCCACACCCTCGCAGAAACCTCACACATCTTGACACTCACACACTCTCAAACACCATTTTACCACTATCATCCATATCCTCACTCCATGACACAGATAACGCCACCGCTTTCTATAACTCAACACTCACATCAGCTATTGATGCAGTTGCCCCTCTCACTCATGGCAAAACACGACGAATCAACAGGCAACCCTGGCACACAGACTCCTCTAAAAACCTGCGGCGAGCGGCTAGGGATGCAGAGCGGTGCTGGAAGAAAACACACTCACAAGAAGACTACACAGCATTCAAACAAGCAATTATCATATTCAAGTCAGCACTCACCACTAAACAGAATTACTTCATCACCCTCATATCCTCTTTGTCCCACAACCCCAGGCAGTTATTCAACACACTTAACTCCCTCCTCTGCCCCCCACTGCCCCCTCCTACTTCTCGCATCTCTGCAGAAGACTTTGCTACATACTTCACCAATAAGATCGACCGGATCAGACAAGTCTTTGCTACCCAACCACCGCAACCCCCATGTATACTGGATCAATCCTCTCCCCCACTAACCCTCCTCCCAGCCATCACTGAAGGAGAACTTGCACACCTCCTCTCCAGATCGCACCTCACCACTTGTGCACTGGACCCTATTTCATCCCACCTCCTTCCCAACTTCACCACAACACTTATCCCAGCCCTAACCCACCTCTTCAACCTATCACTAACTTCTGGTACCTTTCCTTCTGCTTTCAAACATGCAACAATTATGCCTATCTTAAAGAAGCCATCCCTCGACCCCACTTCTACATCCAGCTACCGGCCCATATCTCTGCTCCCGTTCGCTTCCAAACTTCTCGAAAAGCATGTCCACACTGTACTCTCATCCCACCTCCCATCCAACTCTCTCCTTGACTTCAATCCGGCTTCCGCCCTCACCACTCAACCGAAACTGCTTTGACCAAAATTACTAATTACTTGCTCACGGCCAAAGCTAACAAACAGTTCTCCATCCTCCTCCTTTTAGACCTGTCCTCTGCATTCGACACAGTCGACCACTGCCTCTTATTACAGATCCTTTCTTCCATTGGTATCACTGACCTTGCTCTCTCCTGGATCTCCTCCTATCTCTCCAACCGCACATTTAGTGTCTCCTACTCCCACACGACCTCCTAGCCACATCCTCTCTCTGTTGGGGTTCCTCAAGGCTCTGTTCTGGGGCCCCTCCTTTTCTCCATCTATACTCTTGGTCTCGGACAACTCATAAAGTCCCATGGCTTCCAGTACCACTTGTAAGTTGATGACACTCAGATCTACCTCTCTGGCCCAGACGTCACCTCTCTGCTGTCCAGAATCCCGGAGTGTCTATCAGCCATATCCTCCTTCTTCTCCTCCCGCTTCCTAAAACTCAATGTAGACAAAACCGAACTCATAATCTTTCCTCCATCTCACACACCTTCCTTGCCAGACTTATCTATCACAATAAATGACATCACACTTTGCCCTGTACCTGACGTCTGCTGCCTTGGAGTAACACTTGACTCTGCATTGTCCTTCAAACCGCACATCCAAGCCCTTGCCACCTCCTGCCGTCTCCAACTCAAAAACATTGCCAGAATCTGTTCCTTCCTCAACTCCCACTCTGCTAAACTACTCATGATACCCTCATCATCTCCCGCCTTGACTACTGCAACCTCCTACTCTGTGGCCTTCCTGCTAACACTCTTGCACCACTTCAATCTGTACTTAGCTCTGCTGCCCGACTAATCCACCTCTCTCCTCGCTATTCCTCCACGTCTCCCCTCTGCAAATCCCTCCACTGGCTCCCAATTCACCAGCGTATCCAATTCAAACTATTAACATTGGCTTACAAAGCCATCCACAATCTGTCCCCCCCATATATCTCTGAACTAATCTCCCGATACCATCCAACTCGTAATCTTCGATCCTCCCAAGACCTCCTTCTTTCCTCCACACTTGTACGTTCCTCATCTAACCGCCTGCAAGACTTTGCCCGAGCGTCCCCCATCCTCTGGAACTCTGCACCTCATCACGTCCGACTGTCCCCTACACTCAGAGCCTTCAAGCGGAACCTGAAAACCCATCTCTTCAGAACAGCCTACAACCTGTAATGAGCACAGTGCCGCCTCAACACCACTGGACCCGGCGCTCCACCACCACCGGACCTGGCAATCCAGCACCACCCGAGCAGACCCAACCTACCGTCTCCCTCCCATTGCCCTGTAGAATGTAAGCCCGCAAGGGTAGGGTCCTCTCTCCCCTCTGTATCAGTCTGTCACTTTGTTCATTATATTTGTAACTTGTCTGTATGCAACCCTTTCGCATGTACAGCACCATGGAATGAATGGTGCTCTATAAATAAATAATAATAATAATAATAATAATAATTACAACTTACCATTTTTACTGTATACCGATGCAAGCATTAAAGGCCTAGGAGAAGTCCTAGCTCAACGCCAGCAAGGGAAGGAAAAGGTGATCGCCTACGCCAGCAGAAAGCTCCGTCCCACGGAAAGGAACCCGGAGAACTACAGCTCGTTCAAACTGGAGTTCCTGGCCCTGGTCTGGGCAATCACAGAGCGTTTCAAGCATTACCTAACATCCGCCCTGTTCACAGCTTTCACTGACAACAACCCTCTAACACACTTAGAGACTAGAAAGCTGGGAGCCCTGGAGCAGCGTTGGGTAGCAAGATTGTCAAACTATGACTTTACTGTGAAATACCGGGCAGGTCACAAAAACGGCAACGCTGATGCCCTGTCTAGAATGCCTAACCTCCCTGAAGAAGGAGAAGACATAGATGACCTGGAGGAGATAGAATTACCAGCTTTCCATTGCAGGATACGGCAACCTGTCATCAGGAGAGTCAGAGACGTGGAGAGAGGACCGTAAACCCTCTACCTAATCACGACTGGAAAGAGACTCAAGCCAATGATCCCGACGTCAGCCTAGTCAGGGACTTAATAACCCAAGAGCACGCTAGTATGGATCCTGATGCCTCACCAAATGCCAAGCTCCTGTGAAAAGAGAGAGGGAAATTATTTGTCTACCAAGGGAAATTATGTCGACGGTACCTGAATCCCAGAACACATGAACTTATATGGCAGATAGTAGTCCCAAAAACTGATGTCCGAATGATCCTTGAAGCCTACCATGATGCTGCAGGACACTTCGGATGGAAGAAACTGGAAATGCTACTGAAAGACCGTTTCTACTGGGTCTGTATGAGAGGTTCAATTGACAAATGGTGCAAAAACTGTGGACTGTGTCATCTCCGGAGAAAAGACCACTTAAGTCAAAAAGCTCCTTTGCAACCCATCGTGACCAAAAGACCTCTTGAAATAGTTGCCCTAGATCATGTGAAGTTAACCCCAAGTCGAACTTGTTACACTTATGCACTCACTATGGTTGATCACTATTCAAGATTCCTTGTGATGGTTCCAGTTAAAGACTTAACTGCAGAAGTAGCGGCTAAAGCATTTCAGAGTTACTTTTGTCGCCCCCCCGGGTACCCAGACCAAGTCTTAACTGACCAAGGACCAGCATTTGAATCAGACCTGTTTCGCACATTTCGCACATTTCTAGAACTTTATGGGTGTAAGAAGATAAGGACCACTCCATATCATCCCCAGACCAATGGTTTATGCGACAAAATGAACCACATAGTGATTGATATGCTCAAAACTCTACCCCTCGAAGAGAGAAATCAATGGCCTGAAAAACTTCCTGACCTCGTGGATATCTACAACCACATACCTGTAAGCTCAACTAATTACTCACCCGCCTACCTGATGCGAGCAAGACCAGGTAAATTGCCAGTTGATTTAGAGATGGGAACCTTCGAACCAACACCAGATTCTCCAGAAGAAGATTGGATTAAACAACGCCGAGAACAATACAAGAAGGAAAGAAATCTGAACTTAGGCTGAAGCAAACAAGAACATGACTTCAACAAGCACGCCTCAGCACAACCTTTGACAACAGGCGAACTAGTGTTAAAAGGAAGAGAAAAACCAACAAATTGGATGACAATTGGGAATCAGAACCCTACACAATAATGCTGTCACTATATGACAACTCCAAAACTTGTGTAATAAGCAAAGATAAAGGAAACACATTTACAACTGTATCCAGAGACCATTTAAAGAAATGTCCAGAACAGTTAATACCTCAAGAAACCAGTTATCCTACAGTAACAGTTGAAAAACAAAAGGAAAACCTAGTCCATACAGAAATAGGAGACGTACCCGCCGACTGGCCACAATGCAATGGTGCATTTATCATACCAGTTATTTCTTTCTACCAACCTGTAGAAAATGAAGATCCAATACCAACTCAACCAGTTCAAGAAGAACCAATGTAAATGCAAGAAATGCAGCCTGTTATTCCGGAACTTGAGATTCCTGTAATCGGTGAACCTGCTAGTCTCATAGTAAGACCAAGAATCCATAGACAGCTACCTACACTACCACATTTAACAGAGGATAGTCCAGTAGACAGATTACGTACCTACTAATCACAGAAACATGTAGGAGCAATAGAGAAAGAACCAGTACATACACTACAACAGCATATTTTGACACGCCAACACTACGCAGATCCACACATAGTACATTGGGACAAACCCCAAATAGATATGGAGAATGGGTTTAGAATGTAGTGGAATAATATTACCCATTAATCAATGTAAATAGTACCCGTGCTCAAAAACTGTAAAAAGTAGTGTACAGAAGGGTGGAGGAACTGGGCCCTGTTCCAAGTAAATTAAGTTGGGAACAAAAAGTGCCTGGGTAGGGTAAGAAGGTTAGACCCGTCCTCCTAAGCAGAGACACCCATAGGGAATGTATAAAGTTTAAAATGTATACCCGTTTGTGTTATTAAGCCATCAGAGACTTTATTGCTGGACTTTACCCTTTTTCCCGTTTCTTTAACCTGGACAATGGTCACAGGACTTGTGTGACAAAAACTTACTTTTCCCAGCCTGCGGCAGATGGACTAGTGCCGTATGGACTGCTTTTCATATTTTTCCTGTTTTTACCTTCTTTTTCAGTGTTTTTTGTATTTTTTTTCATTTAAGACTTTGTAAGTACCGGTTATTAAATGTATATACAGTAAATTGTTTAGAGGTTAAGTTGTAAAGAAAAACTTTTGCTCAGTCCGGGAGAACTGAAGTTAACTAAGGGGGAATGTGGCACCCTAGTTGGGGCACCACAGAACTCTTAGGACACAAATGGAATGTACACAGCAAGCAGACCTCACTAACTAACACAACCTTTTACACCCTTTTCACCCCAGACCTCTAGGGGGAGCTCCACTGGTTGCCTTAAGCCAGTTCCCCCTATAAATATGGGTCCTGGAGGGAGAAACAGTGTGCAGTCACTTTAGAACTGTGAACAGCTAGGAGAGCTGACCTGGTACTGGAGCCACACTAGGCCCATACCAGCACACCCGGAGAGTGAGAGACCCTCGCAATAAGGGTCATAGGAACAAGAGGCAAATACCTTACAGGGACAGAGGAGTTACTTCAACTCGCCCTAGCAATCCGGTCACTGGGTCCGAGCTGCAGGAGCCACAGCGCAAGCTGCAGAGAAACCAGCACCCCCACCAAGGGAGTCTAGCTCCCTGGACACCTGAAGCACCAACAAACGAGAGCCCGGGAGGGGACGGACGCGTTTCACCTCCCTTGATAGTGCCCTCAGTACAGCAAACCCAGGTGTATCAAGTTATACCAGAACGTGCAACCCCGGTCCGGCAGGATTCCATATCCTCCGGACCCAGTTAGAACTGCGTATACTAGGAAGCCTATACCACTGCTTGCTGTGGAAACTCCAGGAGTGTCTGCTTCATCACCCGGTCGAGTGTACCTGTTGTCACCAGTAAAAGGTACAGAAAAGACTTTATGTGTCCGTGCATTCTTCCTGGATTAGTACTCAGAACAACTGAGCTGCCGTATTCCATCCGGTACAGCTCCTGGCCCCGGGGACTCCTGCTCATCCTATGGGGAGCATCCCATCCAGCTGCCGCACATCCCCCGGAGGCCCACACAGCGCCGGTGCCATCACCGGATACCCACAGGTTGCGTCACGACAGTCAAGAAACATCCCCATCCCTTAAAGGGAACCTGTCACCTGGATCTAAGCCCCTACACTATCACTACCTGTCCCTGCACCTTCCTAGCTGCTCACTATTTATCCCTCTCTGAGCTAAATCTGCCCTATAAAACAGCAGAAAAATAACTTATAACTTACAGCAGTCCCTGAGGCTGGGGACTGAGAAGGCGGCGCCAGGCTCCATTCAGCCCCTCCTCCATGTAGCAGCACACGCCCCGCTGGGCGGCGTTATTCTTTCTTCATCGCCGCCTTCTCCATTTGGAATCTGTGCTTTACACCTATCATGTTGTGGTGATGCGACCTCGATGTGTCCCCTGACTGAGACACAGCATATGGGAGATTGTATCTTCTGCTCGGTAGCAGCACACACAGGGTGAGCTGCTACTGGAGCTAAGTGCTGATTGAAATCACTGACCCCCAGGTGTGCGGGTGAATAGGAGATGATATGTGCTGCCCTGGGCTGTGGGAGGGGGTGGAGTGTGTCAGGACAGCAGCAGGAGCTGCTGGGATTGTATGAGGTTCTACTCGGCTGTGCCCCGGTGTAACAGGCCAGACTAACCCCCCCAACCAGAATATACTCGGGGTTAAAGTGGCCTAGGCCAGATTATACCCCTCCGTATACCACAGCAGCTGTAGATCAGGGCTCCAAGCAACACATGGGGGCCCTAGGCAGCAGAAAGTGGCCCTACGCAACATACAGGGGCCCCAGGCAGTGCTAGGGGCCCGAGGCAGTGCACAGGGCCCCAGGCAGCACAAAGTGGCCCCAAGCAGCACAAAGAGGCCCCAGGCAACATACATGGGCCCCAGGCAGTACTAGGGGCCACAAGCTACACACAGGATCCCAGGCTACACACAGGGGCCCCATGCAGCATACAAGGACCCCAGGCAGTGCATGGGGCCCCAGGCAGTGCACAGGCCCCAGGCAGCACAAAGTGGCCCCAGGCAACATACAGGGGCCCCAGGCAGTACTAGGGGCCCCAGGCTACACACAGGGTCCCAGGCTACATACAGGGGCCCCATGCAGCATACAAGGGCCCCAGGCAGTACAAAGGGGTCCCAGGCAGCGCATGGGGGCCAGAGGCAGCACACAGGGGCCCCAGGCAGCACAAAGTGGCCCCGGGTGGCCCACTGCCTGGGGCCCCTGTATATTGCCTGTGGTCACTTTGTGCTGCCTGGGGCCCCTGTGTGCTGCCTGGGGCCCTTGTATGCTGCATGGAGCCCTTGTGTGTAGCCTGGGATCCTGTGTGTAGCCTGGGGCCCCTGGTACTGCCTGGGGCCCCTGTATGTTGCCTGGGGCCACTTTGTGCTGCCTGGGGCCCTGTGCACTGCCTGGGGCCCTGTGCACTGCCTGGGGCCCTTGTATGCTGCATGGGGCCCCTGTGTGTAGCCTGGAATCCTGTGTGTAGCCTGGGGCCCCTAGTACTGCCTGGGGCCCCTGTATGTTGCCTGGGGTCACTTTGTGCTGCCTGGGGCCACTTTGTGCTGCCTGGGGCCCTGTGTGCTGCCTGGGGCCCCGTGCACTGCCTGGGGCCCCGTGTACTGCCTGGGGCCCTTGTATGCTGGCTGGGGCCCCTGTGTGTAGCCTGGGATCCTGTGTGTAGCCTGGGGCCCCTGTGTGCTGCCTCAGGCCCCCATGCACTGCCTGGGGCCCCTAGCACTGCCTGGGGCCCCTAGCACTGCCTGGGGCCCCTGTATGTTGCGTAGGGCCATTTTCTGCTGCCTGGGGCCACCTTGTGCTGTCTCGGGCCCTCATGCATTGCTTGGGGCCCTGTGCACGGCTTGGGGCCCTGATCTACAGCTGCTGTGGTATACGGAGAGTTATAATCTGGCCTAGGCCTGTTTATACCCCGGGGTATAGTTTGGGCTAGGCCAGAATATACTAAGGGTATATTCTGGCCCAGGGGGGTATATTCTGGGCTAGCCCAGTTTATACCTCGGGTATATTCTGGTCGGGGGGTTAGTCTGACCTGTTACATCGGAATCTGGAGGTCTGTGAATACCTGAACTGTGTGCTGTGTGAGTAAATACCTGAGTATTTCTGTCGTGCCGATCCTAACCACTACCTTACAGTGTTAAAGTGGGTGGGAGGGTGGGAGATTCCAAATGGAGGAGGCGGCGATGAAGAATGAATAACGCCGCCCAGTGGGGCGTGTGCTGCTGCATGGAGGAGGGGCTGAATGGAGCCTGGCGCCGCCTTCTCAGTCCCCAGCCTCAGGGACTTCTGTAAGTTATAAGTTATTTTTCTGCAGTTTTATAGGGCGGATTTAGCTCAGAGAGGGATAGATAGGGAGCAGCTAGGAAGGTGCAGGGACAGGTAGTGATAGTGTAGGGGCTTAGATCCAGGTGACAGGTTCCCTTTAATCCCCTTTTATATGACCACCGGGCCCCACAGCCTCAGGCGCGGAACAGTGACAAGGGAAGCATCGCCTGAGACGTGAGCATCCGGCAACGGTGAGTCAGAGGCACAATATACAGTGCCAACCACTGAGCCACTACAGTCATGGCCAAAGGTTTTGAGAATGACACCAAAATTATATTTTCACATGATCTGCTGCCCTCCGGTTTTTATTTGTGTTTGTCTTGTTTATATCACATACAGAAATATAATTGCAATCATATTATAAGTACCAAAATGTTATAGTGACAGTTAGAATGAGTTAATGCAGCAAGTTTCCAGGCCATGGACCCAAAATCTCTATGTTTTGTTCCCTGGGCCATTTAGTTATCACCTTTGCTTTATGGCAAGGTGCTCCATCATGCTGGAAAAGGCAAACTGCTCTTGGACGGTTGGGAGAAGTTGCTCTTGGAGGACATTCTGGTACCATTCTTTATTCATGGCTGTGTTTTCAGGCAAGACTGTGAGTGAGCCGATTCCCTTGGCTGAGAAGCAACCCCACACATGAATGGTTTCAGGATGCTTTACAGTTGGCATGAGACAAGACTGGTGGTAGCGCTCACCTCTTCTTCTCCGAATAAGCTGTTTTCCAGATGTCCCAAACAATCGAAAAGGGGATTCATCAGAGAAAATGACTTTACCCTAGTCCTCAGCAGTCCACTCCCTGTACCTTTTGCAGAATATCAGTCGGTCCCTGATGTTTTTTCTGGAGAGAAGTGCTTCTTTGCTGCCCTCCTTGAAACCAGGCCTTGCTCAAAGAGTCTCCGCCTCACAGTGCGTGCAGAAGCACTCACACCAGCCTGCTGCCATTCCTGAGCAAGCTCGGCACTGCTGGTAGTCCGATCCCGCAGCTGAAACAGTTTTAAGATACGGTCCTGGCGCTTGCTGGTCTTTCTTGGGCGCCCTGGAGCCTTTTTGACAACAATGGAAGCTATCTCCTTGAAGTTCTTGATGATGCGATAGATTGTTGACTGAGGTGCAATCTTTCTAGCTGCGATACTCTTCCCTGTTAGGCCATTTTTGTGCAGTGCAATGATGGCTGCACGTGTTTCTTTAGAGATAACCATGGTTAACTGAAGAGAGAAACAATGATACCAAGCACAAGCCTCCTTTTAAAGTGTCCAGTGGTGTCATTCTTACTTAATCATGACTGATTAAGCCCTGTCCTCATCAACACCCACTGTGTGTCAGCTGCAGAAAGTGATCTCACAGCCTGGGCACAGTGATCCACTATGTGATCACTGTGCCAGGGCTCTCAGATCCCTTCACTGCAGCTCGATCACCATGCAGGTGGATCAGGCTGCAGAAAAGGGATCCCACAGGCAGGGTGACTCACCCTGGACCCGGATGCGATGGAGGCGGCGGGGACTGGAGCACACAGGAAGACCGGAAGAAGACTGGAGCGGCGGGGAGCAGAGAGGGCCGGAAGTGAGTGGGAGGAGGCAGCGGCAGCAAGAGGAGGTAAGCGGCAGCAGCGACGGCGGTAGTGGTGGCAGGGGGAGGTGAGCAGTGGCAGGATGTGAGCAGTGGTGGGAGGAGAAGGTGAGCGTTAGCAGCGGCGGCGGTAGAGGGAGGTGAGTGGTGGCAGGAGGTGAGCGGCAGCAGGATCCGGTGATCACCACACGGTGATCGGCGGTCAGGGGGACAGGGGGGATATGAGAGATGATGGGGGGCACGAGACAGCAGGGGACAGGGCTGATGAGGGGTCACAGAAGGAGACAGGGGGGTTGATTGGGGGGGCAGGAGAGAAGCAGGAGGACTGTAAAGTCAATGTAATTTGCGGTTTCATTTTCAACCGCCAATCACCGCGGCTATAGCCTCGGGGGGCAAAGCGACCCCCCTGGGCTATAATACATGTCCCCATGTACCTGCAACTCAACTGACAGGTCAGTGAGACCCTCACTCGAGCTGCAGGGGCACGATCTCTCCATGTTACAGATGCTGTGACACGGGTCGGGAAGGCACCGGTTTCCATGTCACAGACGTTGTGACATAGGTTGGGATGGGGTTAAAAACTGTTTTACCTCACAAGAATCAGTTGCGATCCCATGTTGTATTATTAGTACACTCTTTTGCTTCCTCCCCTGTAGTACATCTAACTATGTTCATGCATGGTCGAACACATCCATTACACAGCAGCACTTTAGGAGATTATTTTTTAATTCATCAAATTGTGGAATTTATTTTTAACCTTAAATTTACTAATTAAAATGTACTTTGTTCATGGGACAACACCTTTAAAGTGTAACTGTTTTAATTTTTATTTAGCCCCTTCATGACCGGGGAATTTTTCATTTTTCATTTTCGTTTTTGGCTCCCCTGCTTCCAAGAGCCATAACTTTTTTTTTTCCCTTCAATATAGACATATGATGGCTTGATTTTTGTGGGGCGAGATGTACTTTCATATGCAATAATTTATTTTACCATATACTGTTCAGGGAAATTGCAAAAAATTCTAAATGCAGTGAAATTGCAAAAAAAGTGCAATAACACTTTTGTTTTTTGGGTATTTTAGTCGCCATGTTCACTATATGGTAAAACCGACATGACAGGGTGATGCCTCGGGTAGGTTCGAGTTCGTAGACACCCAACATGTATAGCTTTATTGGTATCTAGGTGGTGAAAAAAATTCAGAAGTTTGCAAAAAAACAAAAACTGACCTTTTGCACCATGTTCTGCGACCCGTAGCGTCCTCATTTTTCAGGATCTGGGGCTGTGTGATGGCTTATTTTTTGCGTCTTGAGCTAATGTTTCTAATGATACCATTTTTGGGGGATCCGCAGTTTTGATCGCCCGTTATTGCATTTTATAGCAATGTTGTGGCGACGAAAAAAATGGAATTTTGGCGTTTGTACCATTTTTTCCATTACAGAGTTTATGGTTCTCATTAACGGATTTAATATGATGATAGATCGGGTGATTCTGTATGCGGCGATACCAAACGTGTATTTTTAAATTTTTTTTAATACTTTTATTGTGATTGGGGGAAAAGGGGGGTGATTTGAACTTTTATGTTTTGTTTTTTTTACAGGCTTTTAAAAGCTATATTAATCAATTCATTCTTATTTTTACACTGCCTCTTTAAGAGGCACCTTGCTGCACAATCCGATCGCTTCTGGGAGATACAGATGAGCTGCAGCCAGGACCCCGGGCTGTCATGTGAGTGCCGGAGATCCCGCAATACTACTGCGGGATCTCCGGAGCACGCGGGAACGCCGTGGCCGCCTTGGATCCCGCTGTCAGCGATTGATGGCGGGATCCAAGGGGTTAACAGCGCCAATCGGATCCCAGATGAGATCAGCTGAGATGTCGGAGCTTTGATGTGAGCGCCGCGCCGGAGCTCACATTAAAGTCCCCTTACCGGCCCAGGACGTTGTACAACGTCCTGTGTCAGCAAGGAGTTAATAATAACGTAGAGCAAGTGATTAAAATAAACTTTAAAACATACTTTATTAATGAAATCTGGACAGAAACCTTTCAAAAACGTTCCGCAAGATGTTCCCACTAGACTGTGTCTGAAGCTCATTCTTAGTGAGATCTGTCTTCAGCTTCTTATGACCGCTTTACATGGCACGATATCGTTGTCCAACAATGATAAAAAGTCTCGTGGTTGGGGCGTTTCCGCTGATATCGTTCGTGCATTCTGTGGTGTAAATGAGCAATACGATGCAAGAGTGATGCCAAAACGATATCGTTGGGGAATTGTGCAGGCTCTCCAACTGGCCGATATTGGATGGACGATCTGGCATGATCATGTGTGACAGCGCTACTACGATCTGGAGCACAACTTCCCCTATTTACTACAATGTTAATTGGTCGTTCTCGAGTTGATGAGATGCAGTGTGCAAGAGGGGCGTACGACATCGTAGTTGCGTTGCCTGCCGATATTGCACTGTGTAACATCTCCTATGCGATCTTGGACAAACGGCAAAAACGTGCGCGCTCCCGTGAAGTTGTATACAATATCAAAACGATATTATGACGTGTAAAGCAGCCATTACACACTGAATACAGCCATATAACCATATAAGGGTGTGGCCTACACAATGTGCCTCTCTAGTATGGCTACAGCTGATCTGTGTATTGTCAGTTTACCTCACGCAGGGACAGTGTGAGCTCAGGCTGTCAGCACACAGGTCCTGTGAGATATTATCTGACTCCTCACCATTCACATTGGCCAACTGATAACATGGGGCAGAGATGTGAATGGAGGAGTCAGATAAGATCTCACAGGACTTGTGTGCTGACAGCCTTAGGCTGGCTTCACATTAGCGTTTGTGTCTGCATGCTGATGGCATGCAGACACAAACGCTGTCAGAAGCAGGGACACTTTGATGTGTCCGCAGCGGATAATGTCCGCCTGCGGACACATCACTATGGAGCCCGGCAGCCAATCGGCGCTGTCCGGGGGCGGGCCGGGGCGGAGATCAGCGCCGGAGATCTCCACCCCCCCCGGCCGCCGGTAAGCTCCGGGACTGTCGGCGGGGAGAACAGCTGATCTGAGAGCTGTTTGAATCTTCCCGCGCCGACACTGTGAGGAGATGTCGGCGCGGGAAGATTCAAACAGCTTTCAGATCAGCTGTTCTCCCCGCCGACATCGCTATGAGATTACAGGCGGCGGGGAGAAGGAGGACAGCAGAGGGTCAGCTGATCTCCCGGTGGCCGTCGGTGAGCTCCTGTGACATCACCGGCGGCCACCGGGAGATTTTTCAATGGGTCCGCAGCGTTCTCCTGCTGTGTCATGCAGAGGACACTGCGGACCCATTGAAGACAATGCTTTTTTTGTACGCTTGGGGACGCTTGCTGATTGTCCAAGCTCCCCAAACGCACAAAAAAACCCAACATGCTGCGTCCCGGGTGCGGATGCTGGACACCGGAAGCAGCAGATATCGTCCGCATCCGCACCCGAACGCAGCAAACGCAGGCACCATGCGTTCCTATGTTAAACATAGGAACGCAGTGCGCATGCGTTTAACTGCGTATGGGAACGCAGCAAAACGCTGCCTTCCCATACGCAAATGTGAAGCCAGCCTAAGCTCACACTGTCCCTTCATGAGGTATTCTGAAACTCTGATAAAGATGTGAATGCTGTTTAGGCCCCACCCCTTAACCAGCATATGTCAGGTTTAGAAACATCCTAATGGGACATCTTCTGGAAGGATTTTGAATGTTCCTTCCAGATTTCACTTAGGAAGTATATTTGAATGTTTACTATAATCACTTGCTCTAAATTATTATTAAATAAAAATGTAAACAGCGGTTACACTTTAAGTGTTCTGGCCATGACGGAGCAATTAACAAGCCATGAGGTAATTTGCCTGCTCAAGGCCAGCCTCTTTAACTTGATATATAACTTACTCTCTATTTAACATCAGGAAACAGGCAAAGAAATCAGACCATGAGCTATCAATCAAGTTAAAAAGGCTGGCGCTAAGTGAGGTTATGGAAAAAGAATTTTGCAAGAAGTATTGGATCTTTCCCGGATGTAGCTCTGCTGTTTGGGGACATCTGAAGGATGATTGTTCGAAGAGGAAAAGATTAGAGATGAGCCACCACCCTAATGTTCAAATTCGATTCGATTCGTCGAATTTGAGATTTGTTCGTCGAATGTTCGTCGACCAACGCAAACCCCATTGAAATCAATGGCAGGTTACAGAAAACATATAGAAAATACCTTCAAAGAGCTTCAAAAACTGCCAAACTACTCTGAATGGACAACAAACACCACAAAAAGTGACAACAATTCAAACACAGTACAAATAGTCACAGGCTAAGTGGCTTAAGTTTTCTACATTAAGTAAAAAGAGGTGGAACAGTAAAAGGAGAATGAGACACAGGTATGGACATGTCACACCCTTCTGAAATCATGTAAAACATAGCAAGGGGACTCCAACAAGAATCCTTACTCCTTTCAAAGGGTCACACCTACAGCAAAATGGCATCAATTCTCCCAGACCCAAAATTGCTCAATGGCCCAGCTTGCATGCATGGCACTTTGGAAACAAAAAGCTATTGCGACAAAAAACAACAGTACACTGCAGTAAAATTATTAAAATGCAAGTGCAGTATAAAAATGGTATAACAAATACAGGGTACTTAGTTAATCCGTTTTTTTGCGCAGAAAAAGTTATTTTAAGCCATCTTCAAAGTGTACCCATCTCAGACGCGGTCCTAACTGTTGTATTAAAAACCTGACTGGTGTGAATACTTACCAGTAAACAGGACCCAGCATGACCAGTGTCTGAAGTGGAATGAAGGCGACGGGGCTCTATGTGTGCAGGGCCCAGAGAGGGGCGGGAACTCCATCTCTTGCATGGCAAGAGGCAATTAATTATAACACAGATGAGTCCTGCACACAGAGAACAGGTCTGTAGGAACCTGTTCACACCGCCAGCATAATTGGAAACAAAAAGCTATTGCGACAAAAAACAACAGTACACTGCAGTAAAAATATTAAAATGCAAGTGCAGTATAAAAATGGTATAACAAATACAGGGTACTTAGTTAATCCGTTTTTTTGCGCAGAAAAAGTTATTTTAAGCCACGTCACTATCTTCAAAGTGTACCCATCTCGGACGCGGTCCTAACTGTTGTATTAAAAACCTGACTGGTGTGAATACTTACCAGTAAACAGGACCCAGCATGACCAGTGTCTGAAGTGGAATGAAGGCGACGGGCTCTATGTGTGCAGGGCCCAGAGAGGGGCGGGAACTCCATCTCTTGCATGGCAAGAGGCAATTAATTATAACACAGATGAGTCCTGCACACAGAGAACAGGTCTGTAGGAACCTGTTCACACCGCCAGCATAATTGGAAACAAAAAGCTATGTGTTATAATTAATTGCCTCTTGCCATGCAAGAGATGGAGTACAACAGTTAGGACCGCGTCTGAGATGGGTACACTTTGAAGATAGTGACGTGGCTTAAAATAACCTTTTCTGCGCAAAAAAACGGATTAACTAAGTACCCTGTATTTGTTATACTATTTTTATACTGCACTTGCATTTTAATATTTTTACTGCAGTGTACTGTTGTTTTTTGTCGCAATAGCTTTTTGTTTCCAATTATGCTGGCGGTGTGAACAGGTTCCTACAGACCTGTTCTCTGTGTGCAGGACTCATCTGTGTTATAATTAATTGCCTCTTGCCATGCAAGAGATGGAGTTCCCGCCCCTCTCTGGGCCCTGCACACATAGAGCCCCGTCGCCTTTATTCCACTTCAGACACTGGTCATGCTGGGTCCTGTTTACTGGTAAGTATTCACACCAGTCAGGTTTTTAATATAACAGTTAGGACCGCGTCTGAGATGGGTACACTTTGAAGATAGTGACGTGGCTTAAAATAACTTTTTCTGCGCAAAAAAACGGATTAACTAAGTACCTGTATTTGTTATACCATTTTTATACTGCACTTGCATTTTAATATTTTTACTGCAGTGTACTGTTGTTTTTTGTCGCAATAGCTTTTTGTTTCCAATTATGCTGTCGGTGTGAACAGGTTCCTACAGACCTGTTCTCTGTGTGCAGGACTCATCTGTGTTATAATGCATGGCACTTTGTCTGGAACAGGACCTGGCCTAGCATTTCATGGTTAAAGCTTGCTCAGCAACTAAATGTTTTGTGTAGTAGTACAGTAAAAACTACAGAAGTATGTCAGCGACCTGAAAAGGCCTAGTGGGCAGGATCCCCTCGAAGCTCATGCAAGTGCTTCCGTCGATGTTATGCCCCGCCACACACAGGTGGGACCACCATTACTTTTGTGAGTGCTATAGAAAAAACAGAGAGGTAGGTCAGAGACCTGTTTAGGCCTAGAAGGTCACATGAAGTCAAAGCTTGTGCAAGCGTTCCCATAAAAGTCATGCCCCGCCACACACAGGTGGGACCACCATTAGTTTTGTGGAGTACTATAGAGAAAACAGAGAGGTAGGTCAGAGACCTGTTTAGGCCTAGAAGGCCACATGAAGTCAAAGCTTGTGCAAGCGTTCCCTGGCGGTGTAGTAGATTGTATTACAAGTGACCTATGCTAATAGTTTTTGTCATGCTGCAACTTGACCAGAAGTCAGATGTGGCCAAGGTGCACTTAAAAATTAGTAGGAAGTACACTGGTGGTGTAGTAGATTGTATTACAAGTGGCCTACACTAATAGTTTTTGTCATGCTGCGACTTGACCAGAAGTGAGATGTGGCCAAGGTGCAGTTAAAAATTAGTAGGAAGTACACTGGCGGTGTAGTAGATTGTATTACAAGTGGCCTACACTAATAGTTTATGTCACGCTGCGACTTGACCAGAAGTCAGATGTGGCCAAGGTTCAGTTAAAAATAAGTAGGAAGTACACTGGCGGTGTAGTAGACTGTATTACAAGTGGTCTACACTAATAGTTTTTGTCACTCTGCGACTTGATCAGAAGTCAGATGTGGCCAAGGTGCAGTTAAAAATTAGTAGGAAGTACACTGACGGTGTAGTAGATTGTATTACAAGAGGCCTACACTAATAGTTTTTGTCACGCTGCAACTTGATCAGAAGTCAGATATGGACAAGGTGCAGTTAAAAATTAGTAAGGAAGTACACTGGCGGTGTAGCTTTTCACAAGTGGGCTACACTACTGTGTAAATCACACTGCTACTAGTCCGAACAAATTGCTGAGACTAGCAGCAGCACAAAAATGGCTACTTAAGACAGGTGGTGTAGCTTTCTTAACAGCAGTGCTACACTACCTGCCCTAAAGGACTCCCAGAGCTAGATGTGGCCAGATGCTGTGAAAAAGACTTGTAAAGCACTCTGGCACACAGCTGCCTGGCAAAAACTAATAGGGACTGCTCTAACCTAGCCCAAAGGGCTGTAATTAAAACTAGTCCCTGCTTCTATAGACTAGTTCTGAAAAAGGGCTGTTACAGACCTACCCTGTTTCCCCGAAAATAAGTCACCCCCGAATATAAGTCAGGGCAGGGCTGGTGCAGAATTTTCCAATATAAGTCATACCCCGAATATAAGACAGGGTGACTTATTTTCGGGGAATATAAGACAGGGTACCGTTAAAGTGCCATTTTTGCCCATTGCATGTTTTACCTGTGTCCCCGCTGTCCCGCTGGCCCCGCTGTCCTCCGTGGGCTCCCCTCTGCCCTCAGGTGCAGCCGCAGGTCCACTGTCCCCCGTGGGCTCCCCTCTGCCCTCAGGTGCCGCAGGTAACCCCGAGGGCATAGGGTTAATCTTGTGCGCCTGTCGCCCCGGCCTGACGTCACCGCTGCCGGCAGGAGCTTCTGATTGGCTCAGCGGCTCGAGTGCTGATTGGCCAGAAGCTCCTGCATGAAGAAGCATCTGGACAACGCCCTGCACCACGGAGGAATCCATAGCCCGAGGCCACCTTACCCTAAAAAGTAAGGATGTTTCCTTGCTGACTTGCCCATTAAAACCGCAATTCCGCCGCACAGCCGACTTGCGGCACACTTGCGGCAGGTCCCCAATGTACGGTACTGTATGGGACACTTGCGGCAAGGTGCGGTTACCGCACCTTTGCCGCACCTTGCCGCAAGTGGTGCCATACTGTTCAGCTTGTTAATAAATGTTAATTTTATGGTTAAAAAAAAAATTGTAATTTTTTTTAAATATAAGTCATACCCCGAATATAAGACAGGGTGGGACTTTTGGGGGTAAAATTAATATAAGACACTGTCTTATATTCGGGGAAACACGGTACTCCCTACTCCTATAATGCAGCTCTTACAAGAGCTGATTCTGCTAACATTTGCACCCTCCCCCCAGCCCCTAGTCCCTAAACCTATCTATCTAACTATGTATAAGCTCTGTAGCTGAATGGGATAGTAGAATTTTGAGTATTGACTGTATGGTGCCCACAGCAGCAGCGGTGCCATCTGACACACAGCTACAGCAATGAGCAAATGGTGGCGATGAAGAAAATGGCCGGGTCTTATAGAGCAAGGACATGTGACATACACAGCCAATGATGCCGGACCTTGCTTGTGCAAAACATGCCCTTTACTGTGTTTCATTGTGATTGGCTCAAAGCCGCACTGCCCCACTCTACATGCAGTCTGGAGAAAAAAAAAAAGAGCTTCATCACTTCAGCAGCACTGATCTGAACCCTGAACTCCCCCCACACTATACACTGAAAATGGATATTAAGATTGAAGATCAGTATTAGTGTGAAAAGCCAGGAAATGCTTTTGGTGACCGAAGCGTTATCGAACATAACCTCGAACTGCCAAATTTGAAGATATTTGTTCTAATTCGACGAATGACTTGAACACCGCCCAAAACAGGTCGAATTTGAGATTGGTGAACATTTCGAATCGAACATTGCTCATCTCTAGAAAAGATGAGAACATCCTGATACCATATGTATGGTTGCTCTTTCTCCAATGGAGAGGGTTCGCTCACAATTTTCCCTAAGCATACTCCCATCAATAAAGAATGGTATCTAATCATTCTCCTAGAGCAACATTGCCCTACAATCCAGGAGCAATTGGGGTGATGAACAGCTCTTTTCCCAGCGTGATGGAGCATTTTTTCACAATGACAAAGTGAAAGCCGAGTGGATAGCTGAACACATCTTTGTAACTTTGAGTAAAAGGCCAGGAAATTCCCCTGAATCCCATATTGATGGTCAATCCTCAAAAACAGATGAATAAACAAAAAGAAATTCTGCCCCATCACTGGTGCTTGATAACATCTTGTTTCATAGTAAAGAGCTGTCTATCAGTGTCAAAGATTCAAAACATCAGAGGGCAGCAGCATACTAACCCCTGATGATGTCTTGTTCCAGAAGGGGTGATAGATGCTTCAAGAAAGTGAGTGCATCCCCAATCTTCTGATGACGGTCTTGTTTGAGACTCTTCTCAAACAAAATGTCACAGGAAGTTAAAAAACAAACAAAAGACACAGAGATTAGCTGGATTTGGAGACGTGTAGGATATTTTATAGTAAAGCAAGTGAAAAAGTGATTCAGGTTTAAAAATAATATGTTTATTAAAGATTTTAGCTATCAAAGCATACTGTTTGATGTTGAGATTATTTGCAGAAGTTAATATGTGATTCTTCATTGACAAAGCAATTCAAAGAGCTACCACAGCAGCCAATTACCATTAAAACACTGTAAAATATCCCTCACCTTAACATTTTTCTTAAAGAACTAGCATTCTTAAAGGATTCACAGGGTAATCACATCCAGAATGGTAATACAGATCTTTTAAAGGCTCTGATATGACGGCAATGTAAAGATTTACCTTATCAAACCAATTGACACACCTTTACAGCATCTGGCTGGCACCAACCAATCCAGTATGAGAACTAGCCTCCAGTCACAGTAGAAATAATTCAAAAGAGATTTGGCTTGTTCAGTAGTGGCCATTAGAGATGAGCGAATACTAAAATGCTCGGGTGCTCGAAGCTCTGGCCGAGCATACCAAGATACTCGTGTACTCGGCCTGAGCACCGAGCCCAATGTTATCCTATGGGAGACTCGAGTATTTTTCTGGCATGATCCCCGGCAGCATGGAAAAACCCTAAAAATGTCTTTTGTAGTATTGCCCTAGGCAGGGCTGCTAAACATTGGGAGGCACCCCAATGCCCCTGGATAGAGGCATGCATGAGTGCCTCTTTAAATAATGTGCCCATTATAAGGAAGTGGGTCTTTTGTAGTAATGCCCTAGGCAGGGCTGCTATACATTGGGAGGCACCCCAATGCCCCTGGATAGAGGCGTGCATGAGTGCCTCTTTAAATAATGTGCCCATTATAAGGAAGTGGGTCTTTTGTAGTATTGCTCTAGACAGGGAAGCCAAAAATTGTGGGCACTCTCATGCCCCTGGGAAGAGACGTACATGAAGGCCTCTTTAAATAATGTGCCCATTTTAAGAAAGTGGGTCTTTTGTAGTATTGCCCTAGGCAGGGCTGCCAAAAGTTGGGAGGCACTACAATGCCCCTGGATAGAGACGTGCATGAGGGCCTCTTTAAATAATGTGCCCATTTTAAGGAAGTGGGTCATTTGTAGTATTGTCCTAGGCAGGGCTGTCAAAAGTTGGCAGGCACTCTGATGCCCTTGGATGGAGGCATGCATGAGGGCCTCTTTTAATAATGTGCCCATTTTAAGGAAGTGGGTCTTTTGTAGTATTGCCCTAGGCAGGGCTGCCAAAAGTTGGGAGGCACTTCAATGCCCCTGGATAGAGACGTGCATGAGGGCCTCTTTAAATAATGTGCCCATTTTAAGGAAGTGGGTGTTCTGTAGTATTGCCCTAGGCAGGGCTGCTAAACATTGGGAGGCACCACAATGCCCCTGGAAGAGACGTACATGAAGGCCTCTTTAAATAATGTGCCCATTTTAAGGAAGTGGGTCTTTTGTAGTATTGCCCTAAGCAGGGCTGCTAAACATTGAGAGGCAACAAAATGCCCCTGGGAAGAGATGTACATGAAGGCCTCTTTAAATAATGTGCCCATTTTAAGCAAGTGGGTCTTTTGCAGTATTGCCCTAGGCAGGGAAGCCAAAAGTTGGGAGGCACTTCAATGCCACTGGATACAGACGTGCATGAGGGCCTCTTTAAATAATGTGCCCATTTTAAGGAAGTGGGTCTTTTGTAGTATTGCCCTAAGCAGGGCTGCTAAACATTGAGAGGCAACAAAATGCCCCTGGGAAGAGATGTACATGAAGGCCTCTTTAAATAATGTGCCCATTTTAAGCAAGTGGGTCTTTTGCAGTATTGCCCTAGGCAGGGAAGCCAAAAGTTGGGAGGCACTTCAATGCCACTGGATACAGACGTGCATGAGGGCCTCTTTAAATAATGTGCCCATTTTAAGGAAGTGGGTCATTTGTAGTATTGTCCTAGGCAGGGCTGCCAGAAGTTGGCAGGCACTCTGATGCCCCTGGATGGAGGCATGCATGAGGGCCTATTTTAATAATGTGCCCATTTTAAGGAAGTGGGTCTTTTGTAGTATTGCCCTAGGCAGGGCTGATAAACATTGGGAGGCACCACAATGCCTCTGGGAAGAGACGTACATGAAGGCCTCTTTAAATAATGTGCCCATTTTAAGCAAGTGGGTCTTTTGTAGTATTGCCCTAGGCAGGGAAGCCAAAAATTGTGTCGCACTCTGATGCCCCTGGATGGAGGCGTGCATGAGGTCCTCTTTTAATAATGTGCCCATTTTAAGGAAGTGGGTCTTTTGTAGTATTACCCTAGGCAGGGCTGCCAAAAGCTGGGAGGCACTTCAATGCCCCTGGATGGAGACGTGCATGAGGGCTTCTTTAAATAATGTGCCCATTTTAAGCAAGTGGGTCATTTGTAGTATTGTCCTAGGCAGGGCTGCCAAAAGTTGGGAGGCACTCTGATGCCCCTGGATGGAGGCATGCATGAGGGCCTCTTTTAATAATGTGCCCATTTTAAGGAAGTGGGTCTTTTTTAGTATTGATAGTTTATAGATAGGCCGGGGCACCACTCCAGACAAGCTAGCGGGTTGTTGCTGTCAGTGGGCATCTTTTTTAGTATTGCCCTAGGAAGGGCTGCCAAAAATTGGGAGGCATTGCGATGCCCCTGAGAAGAAACATGGAGGAGAGCCTCTTAAAATTGTTCCCATTACAAAGGAGCGGGTCTCCTGTACTTGTAATACCCATTCTGTAAGCATGGACTAAAACATTTACCCCTGGGGGGTATACATGAAATTCATGCCTAACTTTTGAACGGTTAGGGTCATCATCATAAATATGATGTCAAAAAATTATGTTTTTGTGGCATCATGAACCACGGTCACACTGATCGTATGATGGTGGCGGATGAGGAGAAGGAGGAGCAGAACAGCAAGTAGCCAAGGACATGAAATGTGTATGTGTGGGTGTGCGGAGGTGCATGGCAATCTACCGGCACACAATTTAAATTCCGCTATCATTTGGTGGTGGTGTGGTGAAGTCAGGCCCAATCCAACCCTTGTTCATCTTGATCAGAGTCAGCCTGTCAACATTTTCAGTTGACAGGTGGGTGTGTTTATCTGTAATGATTCCACCTGCGGCACTAAAAACACGCCCTGACAAAACTCTAGTGGCAGGGCAGGCCAGGACTTCCAAGGCGTAGAGAGCCAATTCCTGCCATGTGTCCAGCTTGGATAACCAATAATTATAAGGCACAGAGGAGTCTACTTTAGTACGATCGGCAAGGTACTCCCTCAGCATCTTGGCAAACTTTGCAGTCCTTGTGACACTACCCCGCACCTCAAGGTCTGTGGTATGGGAGGTGCTGAGAAAAGTGTCCCAGATCTTTGAGAGTGTTCCCCTACCTCTGCTGGATTGGACTTGTGCTTCTCTCGGCCGGACGCCTTGGTTGTCCACCGAATCGTGACCTTTGCCGTTAGCGTTTTCAGAAGGGAATTTTTTGACTAATTCCGCGACTATGGCCTTCTGGTACTGCAGCATTTTTGTAGACCTCACCGCCTCGGGAATAAGAGAAATAAAGTTCTCCTTGTAGCGTGGGTCTAAAAGTGTCACTAACCAGTAATGATTGTCCGCCAAGATGTTGATGGCGCAAGGGTCACGAGACAGGCAGCGTAACATAAAGTCATCCATGTGCGCCAGACTGTTAACAGGCAAGACTTCAGGGTCCTCACCAACAGCATGACTGGCCATTTGAAGCGTATACCGACGGCCTAGTTGATGCTGGTACTCAACAACTGCCCTCTTCTGCTCGCAAATCCTGACTAACATGTGCAGTGTTCCAAAGCGTGGGGACATCACACACCAGTCTGTGAGCCGGAAGCTGCAAACGCCGCTGAAAGCCGGCAGGGCCGGCAGAAGCAGTAGGTGATGTTCTAAAATGGGCACACAGGCGGCGTACTTTGACGCGTAGATCAGACAGCTCCAGGTAGGATTTAATAAACAGCTGAACCACGAAGTTAAGCACATGGGCCACGCATGGAACATGTATCAGCTCGCCTCGCCTCAGAGCTGCCACAAGGTTCCGGCTATTGTCACACACGACCATGCCTGGCTGTACGTTCAGCGGTGTGAGACAGTGATCTGCCTGCTGTTTCAGAGCTGTCCACAGCTCTTCAGCGTTGTGGGGTTTGTCACCTACGCATATTAGCTTCAGCACAGCCTATTGCCGCTTAGCCGAGGCAGTGCTGCAGTGCTTCTAGCTTGGGACTGGTGTGGAGGGTGAAGTGCAGGAAGAAGAGGAGGAGAAGGCTGAGGAGCATGACGTGCCAGAGCTGTACACTGCGGGTGAAACCCTGACTGAGTTAGGGCCTGCAATCCTTGGTGTCGGAAGGACGTGTTCCGTCCCAAGCTCAGACTGGGTCCCGGCTTCCAGAATATTAACCTAGTGTGCAGTCAGCGAGATGTACCGTCACTGCCCACAAGCACTTGTCCACGTGTCCGTGGTTAGGTGGACTTTGCCTGAAACTACATTGTTAAGGGCACGTATGATGTTTTGTGACACGTGCTTATGTAGTGCGGGGATGACACACCGGGAAAAATAGTGGTGGCTGGGGACCGCAGTAACGTGGGACAGCCGCCGCCATCAGGTTGCGGAATGCTTCCGTCTTCACCAGCCTAAAAGGCAACATTTCCAGCGCAAGCAGTCGTGAAATGTGTGCATTTAGAACTGTGGCATGTGGGGCGTTGGCAGCGTATTTGCGCCTGCGTTCCAAAGATTGGTGTATGGATAACTGAACGCTGCCCTGGGACAAGGACGTGGCTGATGATGGTGCTATTTCTGCTTGTGCAAGTTCAGGTGAAGGACAGGAGGCATCTTCGCCTGCAGTATGGACAGGGGATTGGCTTGCACGCACAACAGTGGAAGATGCAGCGGCGTCACCCACAGACAATGCTCCTGGACTCTGTTGTACATCCCACAAAGTCGCTTTGCTGCCATGTGCCTGATCATGCTGGTGGTGGTCAGGCTGCTAGTTTTGCTACCCCTGCTGATGCTGGCATGGCTGGTGTTGCAAATGGCCTTTTTCGAATTATCTGCAGACACCTTAAAAAACAGCCAGACTCGGGAAAACCTAACAGTTGTACTGGCAACTTCACTCGTGTTGTTGTTCCAGGGAACAGTTGCCTGCCTTCTGTCTGCGGACACCACCCTGCTACTTCCGGCCTGTTGTGATGCTACGCCTAATTCCCCCTGTGCACTGCTGTCCTTGCTCTGCATGTCCTCCTGCCAGATTGGGTCAGTTACTGGAACCTCCACCACGTCGTCTTCCACTTCCGCACCCTGGTCCTCCTCCTGACTTTATGGCAATTGCGTCTCATCATCGTCCACCTACTGTTGAGACACGTTCCCACCGTTGCCTTCGTGAGACCGTGGCTGCTCAAATATTTGGGCATTGGTACATACGATCTCCTCATGACCCACCTTCAACTGGAGCTGGCGAGAGGCCAGAATCTACGAATGGATAAGTGAACAGCTCTTGAGAGTGTCCAAGTGTGGGATCAGTTAGGGCAGGGGCCGGGCACTCGGCATGGTGGGAGGAAGGAGTATCAAGGTGTGAAATGTGCGGTCCAGTCTCACGGCTACTGACACTTGACCGTGTGTAAGACAGGGTATTTGTGGTAGTGCCAAACTGACTGGAAGCATTATCCGCTATCCAACTAACAACCTGTTGACAATGGTCTTGGTTTAATAGTGTAGTACTGCTGCGGGCATTGTCGTGGCGCAATTCGAGCTTGCACACAGCCTTGGCTTCTGCCTGCACCACCATCACGTCCAGTTCCTTGTCCTTTGCCACCGGCCTTGCACATTTTCAATGTTGTGTTGACTGTATACAGCTAAATGAAGGCGTCCAAGAAATGGTTTTTCGCAGCACACTGAGATTAGAGATAAGGCCCTGCAGTTGGACTGACAAACGCTGATGAGAATAGCAAATCTTTTGGCGTATCCTAATTTACGCTACAACGTATTCCTGGCGCACACAAATGTTAGATGAATGCAGACAAGAGTTGTTTTTTAGCATGACACTGAGGTTAGAGATTAAGGCCCTGCAGGTTGACTGGTCAGACACAAACGCTAATGAGTATAGCGAGTTTTTTGGCATATCCTAATTTACGCTGCAACTTATTGCAGCTGCACTAAGATGCTAAATGAGTGCAGACAAGATTTGGTTTTTAGCACGACACTGAGATTAGAGATTAAGGCCCTGCAGGTGGACTGGACAGACACAAATCCTGACGAGAATAGCGAGTCTTTTGGTGTATCCTAATTAACGCTACAACCTACTCCTGGCGCACACAAATGTTAGATGAATGCAGGTAGGGTGTAGAGAACGGGAGTTACATGGTTATGGTTAACGAGGAAGGTTTTGGTTTTTAAGTCAATTGTATTGTTGTCACCACTCTGTGAATCTTGGTTCTGATGTTGTAGACGGGATCATTAGGGACCTTCTTGTATGTTGTAGTATCAGCTAGTTGTCTGTTTATTTCAGAGGTATACTGCCCTTTGTT
Source organism: Allobates femoralis (assembly GCA_033576535.1). Lineage (NCBI taxonomy): Eukaryota > Metazoa > Chordata > Amphibia > Anura > Aromobatidae > Allobates > Allobates femoralis. Next base: position 487,104,480 of record JARQOC010000004.1, on the reverse strand, counting down.
CATAACAGCAATCGCGCCCCCCTTGTCCGCCGGTTTGATGACTATGTTTTTATTGTTCTTTAGTGCGTTGATAGCTTGTTTCTCTTGAGCAGATAAGTTAGTGCGGACGGGCAGGTGGCCGATCTGTTGTTCATGAACAATTCCCCTTATGTCTTGTTATAGCAATTTGATGTATGTTTCTACTGCATGGTCAGTTTTAGATGGATTGAATGTACTCGTGTTTCTCAAGCCGAGTAACGCAATGGAGATTCCTGGTGTTGCATTCTGACTAGAAATAGTGCCCAATTGGTTACCTTGTAATGGTGTTTGTTGCCCAAAGTGTGTTTTGATTCTTAAGGAGCGATAGAATCTTTGTAGATCTACTTCTAATTGCAACTAAATCCCACCGGGGGGTGGGGCAAAATGAGAGACCCTTATTTAGAACAGAGAGCTCGATAGGAGAAAGAGAATAGTCGGAAATATTTATCACAAGGTTTGGACCCCTATCTGTGACCTCAGAATCATCTGCCGATCTGGATCGCGACCGCCTTGACCTCCTAATGGTCTTCCGTTTGGGCCTAAGAAAGGCAGTTGTAGGCGGGGTATTAGTTTGGTGATCCTTCGGTGTCGCTTCCAGATCCAGCTGGTGTACCTCCCGATGGTGTTGAACCCCCGGAAGGTGGTTGTCCTCCAGCTGGTTTTCTCGGTTTTTCCCATGGTCTCCTTGGTGCAGGTTCGTCCCACCTGTATACTTTATTGTTGAGGTAATCTTCAGTGTCCCTCTGGAATTTGGACCTTTTTCTGTCTTCCAGTGTCTTTTTGTGTGTTGCAAGAGATGTTTCCACTTTGTTTTTTTAACTGGCAAGCTCGGTATTGCTAAGGGTGGAGGTGAGTTGAGTCTCAATCGTAGCGATCTTCTCTTCAGACTCTTTAATCGCGTCTTGTAAATGTTCTATCGTCAACAGTATCAAATCCAATGAACACTTATTCAAGATTTTTTGAAAAGTGGCACAATATTTCTCATTATCAGAGAAGAGTGTAGGTCTCAAGTTGCATCTTAGTCCTCTCGGGATCTTGCTCTGTCAATAGTATTCCCCCAACGTTGCACAATGTAAATCGAAGGAGATGAGTTTCTTTCTTTCCTTTTCCCAATCTCTCGTCTTAATGTCTCGATTTGGAACACGAAGAAAATCTGTACCAGTCCTAATTCGGGCTAGTATGGAGGTACCGGCTGTTTCATCATATCCAAATGTTTCGGTAGACATTGATGTGGTGGGTGCTGTAGTCAAATCAGGTTACTCAATAGTCGTTAAAGACCAGCACACCAGTTAAGAGGAAGTTGATGGTGCTCATGGAAAGGATTGAAGATCCATAATAAGTAGAATAAAATCCAAGCACTCATTCAGGTTTTTTTGTGGCTTAAAGGTGATTTATTTCAAAACAAACACAGGTGTAGTAGGTGACTGGCAGGACAACATTTCGGCCTCCAATTAGGCCTTGTTCACAGAGTCACTAAGAATAAAATAAGAAGTGTACAATATAAGGCTTGTACAATGATACACATATGAATCAAGGTATTTACATATTTACAATAACATCATGTTCAGTTGAATTTTGGTTGTATGATACGAGTGGTACCAGTATCCATGTTGAGTAAAGAATACCAGAGACAAAAAAGTACAACAGAGTGGGAAAACCATGAATGTGTCCATATAGGGTTAAGAGAATAGAGTAGCTAACGGATTTACCTGCTATATTCACAGTCAGGGAATCACTAGTGTTAGGCTGGTCTATGTATACTTTTAGGTCCCTGCACGCTTAGGACAAGCTCATAACCTAGAAAAGAGGTTTAGGTGATGATAGTTTCCAGATAGATGTATACCAAAGCTAGTGTATACTCTAGGGTGATATATACCTGTATATAGCTTTCCAGGTGTCTCACGTGTGTTTTCAATGGTTATGCTGGATATTATTAAACTCCAGTATGTTTTGTAGTTCATGTCTAGAGGCCTAGTTGTGATGGATAGGTTATGGTTGATATCCCTCATAGAGTACCTATAGATAACATGGTATTTAAAGTCAGTGTATATATATATAGGTTATAAGCATATCTCGTTAGTGGATAGTGGTATTACCTTAAAAATAGTGCAGTTAGTCTTAATCACTGAACCCCCTGGTATGTGTTCAGTTTTGTCCTCTTATACAGGGTCAGACAAACCCTTAACTGTATAGGGCAAAAAGGCATGTAAGTTTCACATACAGTTGTGGCCAAAAGTATTGACACCCCTGCAATTCTGTCAGATAATACTCAGTTTCTTCCTGAAAATGATTGCAATCACTAATTCTTTGGTATTATTATCTTCATTTAATTTGTCTTCAATGAAAAAACACAAAAAGAATTGTCCCAAAGCCAAATTGGATATAATTCCACACCAAACATAAAAAAGGGGGTGGACAAAAGTATTGGCACCCTTAGAAAAATCATGTGATGCCTCTCTAATTTGTGTAATTAACAGCACCTGTAACTTACCTGTGGCACCTAACAGGTGTTAGCAATAACTAAATCACTCTTGCAGCCAGTTGAAATGGATTAAAGTTGACTCAACCTCTGTCCTGTGTCCTTGTGTGTACCACATTGAGCATGGAGAAAAGAAAGAAGACCAAAGAACTGTCTGAGGACTTGAGAAACCAAATTGTGAGGAAGCATGAGCAATCTCAAGGCTACAAGTCCATCTCCAAAGACCTGAATGTTCCTGTGTCTACTGTGCGCAGTGTCATCAAGAAGTTTAAAGCCCATGGCACTGTGACTAACCTCCCTAGATGTGGACGGAAAAGAAAAATTGATGAGAGATTTCAACGCAAGATTGTGCGGATGGTGGATAAAGAACCTCGACTAACATCCAAACAAGATCAAGCTGCCCTGCAGTCCGAGGGTACAACAGTGTCAACCCATACTATACGTCGGTGTCTGAATGAAAAGGGACTGTATGGTAGGATACCCAGGAAGACCCCACTTCTTACCCTGAGACATAAAAAAGCCAGGCAGGAATTTGCCAAAACTTACCTGAGAAAGCCTAAAACGTTTTGGAAGAATATTCTCTCTTTTTGGGCAAAGGCATCAACATAGAGTTTACAGGAGAAAAAAAGAGGCATCCAAAGAAAAGAATACGGTCCCTACAGTCAAACATGGTGGAGGTTCCCTGATGTTTTGGGGTTGCTTTGCTGCTTCTGGCACTGGACTGCTTGACCGTGTGCATGGCATTATGAAGTCTGAAGACTACCAACAAATTTTGCAGCATAATGTAGGGCCCTGTGTGAGAAAGCTGGGTCTCCCTCAGAGGTCATGGGTCTTCCAGCAGGACAATGACCCAAAACACACTTCAAAAAGCACTAGTAAATGGTTTGAGAGAAAGCACTGGAGACTTCTAAGGTGGCCAGCAATGAGTCCAGACCTGAATCCCATAGAACACCTGTGGAGAGATCTAAAAATGGCAGTTTGGAGAAGACACCCTTCAAATATCAGGGACCTGGAGCAGTTTGCCAAAGAAGAATGGTCTAAAATTCCAGCAGAGCATTGTAAGAAACTCATTGGTGGTTACCGGAAGCGATAGATCGCAGTTATTTTGGCTAAAGGTCGTGCAACCAAGTATTAGGCTGAGGATGCCAATATTTTTGTCTGGCCCATTTTTGGAGTTTTGTGTGAAATGAGCAATGTTTTGCTTTTTGCTTCATTCTCTTTTGTGTTTTTTCATTTAAGACAAATTAAATGAAGATAATAATACCAAAGAATTAGTGATTGCAATCATTTTCAGGAAGAAACTGAGTATTATCTGACAGAATTGCAGGGGTGTCAATACTTTTAGCCACAACTGTAGTATATAGTATACTTAGCTTGGTTCCTTTTACAGAAGTCTCGCTCACATTGGTGCCAGTGTGGGCCAGCACATCCAGTGCCTAAGCTAGGACTGAGCTCCTAATCCAGCCTCCGCCGCATTATGTGCGGTCGGCTGGTCATGTGACCGGAAATCACGTCATCCGGTGCGCATGGCGCAGTGCTGCGCATCAGTGATATTGTTGTAGGTTGCTGAGGCAACCTATCGGCCAATAGGATGTAGCGGTCACTGCGCATGCGCAGTGCCGCGCATCTACAGTCTTAGTACAGCAATCTGCAAATGTTAGTGGGGATTATATGTAAGGTTATTGCGCTCATTTGTAGATAATAATGCGGCGATCTTACTGTTTACTCTGATGTAATTAAGTGTACCATATTATGACCTTTAGATGTGTTTAAGGCTACATAGTTATCAGGATAGTTGGAGTGATAGAAAGCCTAATTCTGTGAAGAATAACAGTGTGTTTATGTCTTATTATGGAGACATGTTTTCTAGACATAGTAAGTTATGACAAGATGAATACATATCCTTATATATGTCATAGAGATAAGTATCAGTTCAAGCATCATTTCTAAACCATCTTACAAAACAGTTGTCATTACTTCATTGTATTATTATTATATTATCACATGTTGATCACATACAGGTTCAAAGGGGTCCAATACCACAGTATATAAGCTTATGTAGAACTCAGAATGAAAAAAAGGAGGGAGAAATGAAACTTAATGAAAGGGGAAGGGGGGAAAAAAGGGGGTGAAGGGTTAATTATTCTTACCCTTGCGGTGTACGATGGACAGATGGACCAAGGAAGATTAAGTTGGTATCTGAGAAAAAGAGGTATCAAGTTAGCCATTCAATCTCTCGATTTAAACCCTTTGGAGTTAACGTATCCAAATTATATATCCAGTAACTTTCACGTTCTTTTAATAATTTGGTATGGTTACCACCATGACGAGGTCTCGGTATATGTTCAATGACCTGGAATCTCAGTTGTGCCACATTGTGTTTGGCTTCACTAAAGTGATGGGGTATTGGCAACCATGTTTTGCCGCATCTTATGGTGGACTTGTGGCTCGTGATTCTATCTCTTATGATCTGAGTTTCCCCCACGTATAGCAATCCGCAGGGGCATTTGACGAGATAGACCACAAAACTAGATTCACAGGTATAGAACCCCCGGACCTTGTACGACTTTCCAGTGCGTGAATGGATCACCTCGCTGCCCTTAATTACATTGGAACAACAAACACATCCTACACAAGGAAAAGTACCCATTCTTAATTTCCCTGTTAGGGTTCTAGTGAGCGGTTGTTTACCTGAGCCAATGTCTGCCCTGACCAATTGGTCCCTGATGTTTGATGTTTTTTTGCAACACATCAGTGGTGGATATTGAAAGCTTTGAATGTTTAGATAAGCTTTGGTTAGCAATGGACAATTTTTTCTCACCAGGCTTTGTACTTTTGGCATAATTGGATGGTATGTATGTACGAAAGGAATTCTGTTGTGCTTATTGGAGCGTTCCACCCTATCGTTGGTATTTGTAATAGCACTGCTGAATTCTGTTGTCAATAATGTGTGGGGATAATCTCTTTTCGAAAATTTGGTTGACATTTCTTTTAATCTGGTTTCTCTGGTAAGGGGGTCAGTGACAATACGGGTTACCCTTTTAAATTGTGAACGTGGTAAGCTATTCTTAGTTGATCCAGGGTGGCAACTGCTATATAGAAGAAGACCATTGCAATCAGTCGGTTTGGTGTATAGATCAGTACTTAATCTGCCAGCAGTGTCTTTAATGATTTTAGTGTCAAGAAATGTGATCACCTGGGCGTCGAAATTGAGTGTGAATTTTAATTCACTGCGTACTGAGTTGATAAACTCAGAGAAGACTAGAAAGTCTTCTTTAGCGCCTGTCCAGATGCAAAATATGTCATCTAAATACCTGAACCATGTGGTGGCATAGGTTTTAAAGAGACTATGTGTGTATGTGTAGTGTTCTTCGAATTCATTCATGTACAGATTTGCGTATTCTTTACTCAAAATCGATACTGGAACCACTCGTATCATACAACCAAAATTCAACTGGACATGATGTTATTGTAAATATGTAAATACCTTGATTCATATGTGCATCATTGTACAAACCTTATATTGTACACTTCTTATTTTATTCTTAGTGACTCTGTGAACAAGGCCTAATTGGAGGCCGAAACGTTGTTCTACCAGTCACCTACTACACCTGTGTTTGTTTTGAAATAAATCACCTTTGAGCAACAGAAAAACCTGAATGAGTGCTTGGATTTCATTCTCCTAAAATTTGGTTTTTAGCACGACACTGAGATTAGAGATTAAGGCCCTGCAGGTGGACTGATCAGACACAAACGCTGATGAGAATAGCGAATCTTTTGGCGTATCCTAATTAAGCTACAACCTACTCCTGGTGCACACAAATGTTAGATGAATGCAGGCAAGAGTTGGTTTTTAGCACGACACTGAGATTAGAGATTAAGGCCCTGCATGTGGACTGGTCAGCACAAACGCTGACGAGAATAGCGAGTTTTTTGGCGTATCCTAATTAACGCTGCAACCTACTGCAGCTGCACTAAGATGCTAAATGAATGCAGACAAGATTTGGTTTTTAGCACGACACTGAGATTAGAGATTAAGGCCCTGCAGGTGGACTGGTCAGACACAAACGCTGACGAGAATAGCGAGTCTTTTGGCGTATCCTAATTTGTGCTAAAACCTACTCCTGCCTATAGAGAAATAAATAAATAAATAAATTAATCCCTAAAACACGTTGAAGGATGGGTGAGATTTCCAGCCTGTACACCAGCCCCAGATGTGATGCAGGCTGGTGTACTGTATACAGCTCTATTAGTCCTCAGAAGGACTGTTGTGGTAATTAGACTGGCAGCCCTGCGCCTACACTAGCTGAAAGGCCACAAATCTGTCCCTCAATCAGCAGCAGCTCTCCCTACACTGACTGTCTGTGGAGCATAGTGATGAGCACAGCGCGGTCAGGTCTTATAAAGACCTGATGAGCTGTGCGGCAAGCCAATCACTGTAATCCCTCAACCAACATGGCTGTGGCATTACAGTGTCTGTCAGCCAATCCCTGCATGCCGGCTGGCTCTGTAAGAGCGCCAACATGCAGGGAGGTGGACCCCGAGCATACAAGAGTATCGCGAGATTACTCGCTACTCGCCGAGTACCTCGAGTACCGAGATATTCGTGCGAGTACCGAGTAGTGACAAGCATACTCGCTCATCCTTAAGGGCCATGTTTCAGCCTCCTTTACCTTGGCTGTCTCTGAGCACTGAATACCTTGTACTCCTGGATACTCCAAGAAGGTTGCAGCTCTGGAGTAAGACAGCAATGGAAGATAATGGGTTCTTGGTCACTTCACGCTTGATTCTTCTCAAATATTTTGCACTTAGGCTATATTCACCACAGTGTTTTTGCTCCGTTTTTTCTGTGGCGATTTTCTCACTATTTTTGCTGCAAAACAGGATCAGCTTTTCAAAAAAATGCACCAGAAAATGGATCATCTGTTTCTGATCCATTTTTGATCCACTTTTTCTGTGCATTTTTTTTTTAATTTACAATGGTTTCAATGGGAAAAGCGGATCAGAAAAATGCCACAGAAACTAACATGCTCATTCTTTTTGTGTTGTTTCGCCTACTCACCCCCTCAAATTGAGGGGCTCATAGAAAGATTCAATTATTGCAAAAATTATTCTGGCACACTCATGGGACTCCTCACTGGCGTCGTCATGCACCTTGATCTTCACGCAAGTTGTGGGTCCTGGTAGGCCCTAAGCACTTCATAGAGGTCCCCACTGGGTGCCATTATAAGTGCTGCTGATTTAATCACTTTTACCTGCATATAGAGTCCTCTATTCTTATTTAAGAATATACCCCTAGGACAGGAGCCTAATGGGCTCCTTTGTGACCATGCAACCCACTTCCCTATAACAGGATCGCTTACACTTTATTTTCAGAGCATATACTTGAAAAAGGCCATCAAGGCCAAAACGTCGTATGTATTGCTCACTCCGAAGATATAATTGACTGTCTTCCTTTTTTTCCCATGAATGCTCATTCTTTTGACGGATCTCTTTTCAAGGAAAAATCTGATTAGATCATATATTCCTTGTCTGAACAGCAAAAACTGCAAATCAATTGACTTTGCTGGGGTTCCATTTGAGTGAACCATTCACTGTATTTTCACTGTAAAAATGAATAAAAAAAAGGAGCAGAAGCGCACAGTGTGAATATAACCTACAGGTGCATTGTGTATCTTTTTTGTGTGATCTAGATCAGAGGTCCCCAACTCCAGGCCTCAAGGCCCACCAACAGTGCAGGTTTTCAGGATCTCCTTAGTATTGCACAGGGCTTGGAATCATTACCTGTGCAGATGATCACATTAGCACCTGTGCAATACTAAGGAAATCCTGAAAACCTGCACTGTTGGCAGGCCTTGAGGCCTGGAGTTGGGGACCTCTGATCTAGATGACTATTTGGAGCAAAACCTTTGATGGTTTGTGATCATGTTAGGAGGTGGAAGGGCTTTCACATTCTCCTGAAGACACCAATAGTATTTGTGCAATGTTTGCAATTCTTTAATGCCTTCCTTTGGATTAATATATACATAAGGTAACAGCTTAAAGGGCAAAGGTAGATTCTACCAAGTTTTTATCCTATGCTGCTCAACACAGAGGGCTATGATATATACAAGAGAAGTGGAGCATATATGCTTGCAAAAATGATAATTTTATTGGTATCAAAGGGACAGAGACTCTTAGGCCATGTGCACACGGTGAGTATTTGATGAGTTTTTTACCTCAGGATTTGTAGACAAAACCAGGAGTGGAGCAATCAGCAGAAAAGTCTAATGGTGGGGTTACACGTCCCGATATCGCGGCGATATCGGAGGCAACGGCGCGGGAGCGCGCATTTTTTCAGCCCTTTTCCCGATATCGCATCGGCGGTTTACACGCTGCGATATCGGGAAACAACGTCCCTCCGATGTGTACGCCCACCAACCCAGTAACGACCATTTATCATGGGAGTTAATGGGTGTGTTGCGAGTACACATCGGATTTGGGCTGTCACACGCTGCGATGCTGCTACAACGGCCATGCGATATTGGGGAGTTGAATAGCTCTGCTATTCAACTCCGATATCGTTTTGGCATCGTTCCAGCATCGCGTTGTACACTGAAACCGTACAACGCGCACACGATATCGGCTCCAACTCGCGACCCACGTGACTTTTTGTCGGAGTTGGGTCGGAGTTGGACGCCGATATCGCGGCGTGTAAACCCACCATCATAGAAACACCTGCACCACTTCTGTATTTAAGGGTGCATCCTCACGACCAGGATATGCAGCGTTTTGGACGCAGCATCTTTGCGCTGCATCTAAAACGCTGCATCGTACAGTACTAGCATATTGGATGGGATTTCAAGAAATCCCATCCTCACTATGCGTAACCCGCCCGAGCGTCTTTGGAGCTGCGGTGCCGGTTGCCGGGAGACCGCGTCTCTGCAGCATGTTCATTTCATGCTGCGGAGTCGGAAGCGGCTCCCATCGGGTGACTGCAAGGAGAAGCTACCCTGCACCCGCCGCACATGGTGAGTACAGGGCGGCTGCGGTCTCCCTGCGGCCATACGCGGCTTCCCTTAGGTCCGGAGGAGCTGCGTCCAACACGCAGCTCCTCCGGACCGTGTGCACGCCCCCTAATTATCCACTCCTGGTTTTAGCTTCAAATCCTGAGGTAAAAACTCATCAAATACTCAACGTGTGCACGTGGCCTTACATGAAACACATAATAGTGCAGGATAAAATGGTGACAGTTTCAGGCTGCAGATGGTATATACAATGATCCAACAAGTAATACATAAATCTAAACTGTCTGAATGCTACATTGCAGCTGCCAAATATGCATAATTCCCATGATGCATGATTATTCCCAGCACCAATAGCTTGTATTACAGGGGTACATATTTTAGCAAATGCACAAAAACACTCATGATTATCAGACAAGGTCACAAGAAATATCAGGTCAACATGCTGTGCTTATATAAAAGACAGTCAGATATGAAGCAGTGCGGCTGCCATGCTTACATATACACAATCTCTGTGTCTATAGGTAAAGTTAAATGCTTAAAGGGAACCTGTCACCCGATTTTAAGGCCCTACACTATCTCTAGCTGTCCCTACACCTTCCTAGCAGATCCCTATCTATCCCTTTCTTAACTAAAGTGTCCCTATGAAAGATGTGTAAAATAAGTATAAACTTACTGCAGTCCCCGTGGTTGGGGGACTGGGTAGGCGTGGCCTCAGTTCCTTCAGCACACCTCCGTCTTGTAATGCACGCCCCACTGCGCGGCATTATTCTGGGTCCACTCAGCCCCATTAATTGGAATCTCCCGCCCTCTACACCTCTTTGCACCGGCCGGGCGTCACATCCGGCGCGGTGCATTATGGGCCGTCACGTGATCGGTCCTAGTGCATTCTGGGTCTGATACGGATCGCCCCATTGCATTATGGGCTTGATCACGTGATCGGCCCCGGCTCCGCTCATGCGCAATGCGCTTATTGAAGCCGGGGCCGATCACGTGATCAAGCCCATAATGCACTGGGGCAGATCACGTGATCGGACCCAGAATGCACTAGGGCTGATCACGTGACGGCCCATAATGCACCGCGCCGGATGTGACGCCTGGCGGGTGCAAAGAGTTGTAGAGGGCGGGAGATTCCAATTAATGGGGCTGAGTGGGCCCAGAATAATGCCGCCCAGCGGGGCGTGCATTGCAAGATGGAGGTGTGCTGAAGGAACTGAGGCCACGCCTACCCAGTCCCCCAACCACGGGGACTGTAGTAAGTTTATACTTATTTTACACACTTTAGTTAAGAGAGGGATAGATAGGGAGCTGCTAGGAAGGTGTAGGGACAGCTAGAGATAGTGTAGGGCCTTAAAATCTGGTGACAGGTTCCCTTTAATAGCAGTAGACAGAGACACAGGAGTGCTAATAGTTGTTACACAGTAGATGAATACAAAAGCAAGCATAGGATACCTCACTGCCCTTGAACAGCTATCACCAGTGGGTCAATTGCAGGCTCAGATTCATCCTCCAGGACTGAGAATACCCCTACTAGAGATGAGCCACCACCCTAGTGTTCGAATTCGATTTGATTCGTCGAATTGGGGGGGTGTTCGTCGAATGTTTGTCGAACATTGACGAATACCTTTGAAAACAATGGCAGGCAAACACAAACAAGTACAAATAGAAAACACATAGAAAACACCTTCTAAGGTGTCCAAAAAGTGACAAACTACTCAGAAGACACAAAAAACACATGGAAAAGTGACAAGTACATATAAAAATGCAAAAAGAAAAGAGCTGCATGAGTAAAAGGAGGAGGAGACACAGATATAGGCATGTCATGCCCTTCTAAAATCATGTAAAACAGCAAGGGGACTCCAACAAGAGTCTCCATTTTTTCCAAAAATTTGGGCACTGACACCACTTAAGTGGCATCAATTGCCCCAGAGTTTCAAGCTTAAAATGGTTGGTGAGGTGACTTTCATGCAGCACATTCCAAAATCCTCAAGCCTTTAGTCTCCCCATGGTATCTGTAAGATTTGTCACCAAAATCTAAGTAGAGGCCGAAAAATCAATAGTTTGAGTACTTCATGCATGAACCGTCACATTGGTATGAAGCAAAAGTCGCAGTGGGAAGCTCACTGTGCTACAATGCGGCCTAGTGGGCTGGGCCAACCACCGTCTGCCCCATCAAGTTCATCCGCGGCCTCTTCATCCTCTGTGACTGTGGGGACAGCAGTCACACATGCTTTTGTGCGCAGACCTTCCACCTCTTTCCCCACAACAGCCAGTGTGATTGGCAGGTCATCAGTTCTTTTGGAAGTGGAAACACCTGCTGGTGTTGAGCGCTGTCAGACATCGAGAGCACCACCTTTGGATGAAGGCAATATAATATCTCCGCTTGCACCTTCCTCACAAACCAGCAGTTTGCCGGAGACACCCTACTCAACCGTGTCTCAGCACAGCAGCCAGCCCCCGATCCCTCAGATGTGGACAAATAAAAGACCATTTCCTCCTAGCCATGACGAAGCTAAGAGGTTGAATTTCACCATCTGCAAGCTGTTGGCTACAGAATTGCTGCCTTTCCGCCTGGTGGACACAGAGGATTTTCGAGACCTTATGTCCGTCGCAGTGCCCCAGTACCAGATGCCCAGTCGCCACTACTTTTCAAAGAAAGATGTACCTGTGCTACACCAGCATGTCGCACACATCACCACTTCCTTGTGTGTGACAGGGTGCATTTCACCATAGACACTTGGACGAGTAAGCATGGACAGGGGCATTACATGTCAGTGACTTGGCACTGAGTAACTATGGTGACAGCAGGAGAGGGGACTGCTGTCCAAGTCTTGCCATCCCCACGAGTTGTGTGTCAGTCCTCTGTATGTAGAAGTTCCTCCACTGCTTCTGCCTCCTCAACCCTGTCTTGGTCCTCCACCTACACCCAAAGCCTGTCTGGTAATGCCACCCGCGTTCTAACTGCGCAGAAGGAATCCTGCACACCTCCTTACTATGCTGGCAACAGGGCTCAACGGCATCAGGCGGTGTTTTCGCTGAAATGTCTGGGAAATGTGAGTCACACAGCTGAGGAGTTGTGGTCCGCTGTGGAGACTGAGTTTCATCAATGGTTGTCTCCACTAAACCTGCAGCCAGGGAAGGCTGTGTGCCACAATGTTGCAATGCTGGGTGTGGCCCTTCGCCGGGGCAATGAGACACACGTGCCTTGTATGGCTCACATCTTGAACCTAGTTGTCCAGCAATTCTTAACCCACTATCCCGGCCTAGATGGGCTTCTGCGGAGGGCACAGTCACTGTGTGCTCGCTTCCTCCGTTCGCATCCCGCAGCTCAACGACTTGCATCTCTACAGAAGTAGTTCAGCCTGCTAGTTCACCGGCTGAAATGCGATGTGCCGACACGATGGAATTCAACTCTGTCCATGTTGCAGCAACTGTGGCAGCACCGACAAGCCCTGGTGAAATACGTTATGACATATAACCTGGGCCAACGAGATCCAGAGGTGGGGCAAATCATGCTGCTGGAGTGGTCTCAGATCAAGGACCTATGCACCCTCTGCACAGTTTTGAAATGGCGAAGAAGATGTTTAGTGCTGACGATGCCTTATCTGCATGACTATTCCGGTCATTTACATGCTGCAGCACACTTTAAACAGTATTCGGAGTCAGGTTGGGGGACAAGAGAAGTGTAGAGAAGGATTTTCCAGTTTGTCAAGGAGCGCTTCCAGATGGTTCATTGATTACTCCGATTATTTCAAAGAAATTCTGATTTATTATATATACAAATACAACGCGTTTCGGCTATACATAAAATTAGCCTTCATCAGGTATGATGAAGGCTAATTTTATGTATAGCCGAAACGCGTTGTATTTGTATATATAATAAATCAGAATTTCTTTGAAATAATCGGAGTAATCAATGAACCATCTGGAAGCGCTCCTTGACAAACTGGAAAATCCTTCTCTACACTCCTTGATGAATCTCCTGCAAGGTGGTTCATTTCACCTGTTTTGAGCTGCAAGCCAGAGGATCCAGACCATTACTCCACTACCCTAATACAGGGTTACATGCTGAACAACAAGACACCAAAAAGGTGAGGAGAAATCCTAATTCTGCTAAATATAATTATATTTCTACACTTAGATCTGCGCCCCCTTCTTTTTTCCTCTCACCCCTGTCTTGCAGACTTCACTGTCCTCAAAGACGTTACTGATTTAATTCAGGGACAAGAGAAGTGGGAGTAAGTACAGGAGGAGTCGTATGCGGAAGGGATAACAATGTCTCCAAGGTCCAGAGGGTCGGCAGCATCTAGGCGGCAGGAATGGGAGGGTGGGGGATTAACGAGGGCGCTTGGTAGCAACCAAACTGTTGAGGAAGGTGCAGGAGCCAAGGAACAAATGGAGGACGAACTGGCGATGGGCATGGAAGACTCATCAGATGAGGGAGACCTTGATCACATTTCTGTTGTGCGAGCTTGGGGGGAGAGGGCAGAGGAAGGAAGCATGATTCTTAACTCGCTGCCACCAACACAACAAGGACTTTGGCCTCCTGGATGCGCAAGACACATGAGTGACTATCGTTCATGTCAGGAAGACTTAGTCAGGACCTAGAAATCAGAAAAAAAGGCTTTATATAATGCAAAAAATATAAATATTTATTGAAAAAATATAGATAGTAAAAACAGTAGATAAATTTAATGGGTAACCAATGGTCTACATGTACCTCTTTTTTTATATAAAACTAGTAAAAAGGCCCGATGCAATTGCATCGGGAGCACGGTGAAATGAATTGTGTGTATACAGGTGGGTCAGTGGGTATCAGAGTATAGAGGCGGGTCAGTGGGTAGTAGAGCATCGAGGCGGCTCTGTGGGTAGTAGAGTATAGAGGCGGCTTTGTGGTGGATGGGTGAGGAGAGATGCGGCTGTGTGGTGAGGGTGAGGAGAGATGCGGCTCTGTGGTGGAGGGTGAGGAGAGAAGCGGCTCTGTGGTGGAGGGGTGAGGAGAGATGCGGCTGTGTGGTGTGGTGGAGGGGTGAGGAGAGATGCGGCTCTGTGGTGGAGGGGTGAGGAGAGAAGCGGCTGTGGTGGAGGGCTGAGGAGAGATGCGGCTGTGCTGGAGGGGTGAGGAGAGATGCGGCTCTGTGGTGGAGGGGTGAGGAGAGATGCGGCTCTGTGGTGGAGGGGTGAGGAGAGATGGGTGTCTGTGGTGGAGGGTGTGAGGAGAGAAGTGGCTGTGTGGTGGAGGGGTGAGGAGAGATGCGGCTGTGTGGTGGAGGGGTGAGGAGAGATGCGGCTCTGTGGTGGAGGGGTGAGGAGAGATGCGGCTCTGTGGTGGGGGTGAGGAGAGATGCGGCTCTGTGGTGGAGGGGTGAGGAGAGATGGGTGTCTGTGGTGGAGGGGTGAGGAGAGATGCGCTTGGTGGTGGAGGGGTGAGGAGAGATGCGGCTGTGTGGTGGAGGGGTGAGGAGAGATGCGGCTGTGTGGTGGAGGGTTGAGGAGAGAAGCGGCTCTGTGGTGGAGGAGTGAGGAGAGATGCGGCTCAGTGTGAGGGTGAGGAGAGATGCAGCTCTGTGGTGGAGGGGTGAGGAGAGATGCGGCTTAGTGTGGAGGGGTGAGGAGAGATGCGGCTCAGTGGTGGAGGGGTGAGGAGAGATGCGGCTCAGTGGTGGAGGGGGTGAGGAGAGATGCGGCTCAGTGGTGGAGGGGTGAGGAGAGATGCGGCTCAGTGGTGGAGGGTGAGGAGAGAAGCGGCTTAGTGGTGCAGGGGTAAGAAGAGAAGCGGCTCAGTGGTGTAGGGTTGAGGAGAGATGCGGCTCAGTGGTGGAGGGGTGAGGAGAGAAGCGGGTCAGTGGTGGAGGGGTGAGGAGAGAAGCGGCTCAGTGGTGTAGGGATGAGGAGAGATGCGGCTCAGTGGTGGGGGGTGAGGAGAGAAGCACACAGTATATACATACATGAGACATTGTATAGACAGACAGTATGCAGAGATTACAGAGATTATACACACAGTATACACACATTACACACAGTATAGACACATTACAGAGATTACACACAGTATAGAGACATTAGACAGAGTATAGAGACATTACAGACAGTATACAGAGATGACACACAGTAAAGAGACATTACAGAGAGTGTAGAGACATGACACAGAGTGTAGAGACATGACACAGAGTGTGCAGAGACATGACACAGAGTGTGCAGAGACATGACACAGAGTGTGCAGAGACATGACACAGAGTGTGCAGAGACATGACACAGAGTATGCAGAGACATGACACAGACAGAGTGTGCAGAGACATGAGACAGGCAGAGTGTGCAGAGACATGAGACAGGCAGAGTGTGCAGAGACATGACACAGAGTGCAGAGACATGAGACAGACAGAGTGTGCAGAGACATTAGACAGACAGAGTGTGCAGAGACATGACACAGAGTGTGCAGAGACATGACACAGAGTATGCAGAGACATGACACAGACAGAGTGTGCAAAGACATGACACAGACAGAGTGTGCAGAGACATGACACAGACAGAGTGTGCAGAGACATGACACATACAGAGTGTGCAGAGACATGACACAGACAGAGCGTAGAGACATGACACAGACAGAGCGTGCAGAGACATGACACAGACAGAGCGTGCAGAGACATGACACAGACAGAGCGTGCAGAGACATGACACAGACAGAGCGTGCAGAGACATGACACAGAGTGTGCAGAGACATGACACAGAGTGTGCAGAGACATGACACAGAGTGTGCAGAGACATGAGACAGACAGAGTGTGCAGAGACATGAGACAGACAGAGTGTGCAGAGACATGAGACAGACAGAGTGTGCAGAGACATGACACAGAGTGTGCAGAGACATGACACAGAGTATGCAGAGACATGACACAGACAGAGTGTGCAAAGACATGACACAGACAGAGTGTGCAGAGACATGACACAGACAGAGTATGCAGAGACATGACACAGACAGAGTGTGCAGACACATGACACAGACAGAGTGTGCAGAGACATGACACAGACAGAGCGTGCAGAGACATGACACAGACAGAGCGTGCAGAGACATGACACAGACAGAGCGTGCAGAGACATGACACAGACAGAGCGTGCAGAGACATGACACAGACAGAGCGTGCAGAGACATGACACGACAGAGCGTGCAGAGACATGACACAGAGTGTGCAGAGACATGACACAGAGTGTGCAGAGACATGAACAGAGTGTGCAGAGACATGAGACAGACAGAGTGTGCAGAGACATGAGACAGACAGAGTGTGCAGACATGAGACAGCAGAGTGTGCAGAGATGAGACAGGCAGAGTGTGCAGAGAATGAGACAGGCAAGTGTGCAGAGACATGAACAGCAGAGTGTGCAGAACATGAGACAGCAGAGTGTGCAGAACATGAGACAGCAGAGTGTGCAGAGACTGAACAGGCAGAGTGTGCAGAGACATGAACAGCAGAGGTGCAGAGACAGAGACAGGCAGAGTGTGCAGAACAGAACAGGCAAGTGTGCAGAGACATGAGACAGCAAGTGTGCAGAGACATGAGACAGCAGAGTTGCAAGACTGACAGCAGAGGTGCAAACATGAGACAGGCAGATGTGCGAGACATGAGACAGCAGGTGTGCAGAACATGAGACAGGCAGAGTTGCAGAGACATGAGACAGCAGAGTGTGCAGAGACATGAGACAGCAAGTGTGCAACATGAACAGCAGAGTGTGCAGAGACAGAGACAGCAGAGTGTGCAGAACATGACACAGAGGCAGAGACATGAGACAGAAGTGTGCAGAGACATGAACAGCAGAGTGTGCAAGACATAACAGCAGAGTGTGCAGAGACATGAGACAGCAAGGTGCAACATGACACAGAGTGCAGAGACATGAACAGACAGTGTGCAGGATGAACAGATGCAGAGACATGAGACAGCAAGTGTGCAGAGACATGACACAGAGTGGCAGAGACATGAACAGAGTCAAGACATGAGACAGACAGATGTGCAGAGACATGACACAGAGTGCAGAGACATGAACAGCAGATGTGCAGAGACATGAGACAGGCAGAGTGTGCAGAACATGGACACAGAGTGTGCAGAGCATGAACAGCAGAGTGTGCAAACATGAACAGCAGTGTCAGGACATACACAGAGTGCAAGAGAGACAGCAGAGTGTGCAGAGACATGAACAGGCAGAGTGTGCAGAGACATAGACAGCAGAGTGTGCAGAGACATGAGACAGCAGAGTGTGCAGAGACATACACAAGTGCAGAGACATGAGACAGAGTGTGCAGAGACATGAGACAGCAGAGTGTGCAGAGACATGAGACAGGCAGAGTGTGCAGAGACATAGACACAGAGTGGCAGAGACATGAACACAGAGTGCAGAGACATGAGACAGACAGAGTGGCAGAGACATGAACAGGCAGAGTGCAGAGACATGAGACAGGAGAGTGTGCAGAGACATGAGACAGGCAGAGTGTGCAGAGACATGACAGCGAGTTGCAGAGACTGAACAGCAGAGTGTGCAGAGACTGGACAGCAGAGTTGCAGAGACATGAGACGCAGAGTGTGCAGAGACATGAGACAACAAGTGGCAGACGACACAGGAGTGTGCAGAGACATGAGACAGCAAGTGTGCAGAGACATGAGACAGGCAGAGTGTGCAGAGAATGAGACAGGCAGAGTGTGCAGAGACATGAACACAGAGTGCAGAGACATGAGACAGCAGAGTGTGCAGAGACATGAGACAGCAGAGTGTGCAGAGACATGAACAGACAGAGTGTGCAGAGACATGACACAGAGTGCAGAGACATGAGACAGCAGAGTGTGCAGAGACATGAGACAGACAGAGTGTGCAGAGACATGACACAGGCAGAGTGTGCAGAGACATGAGACAGGCAGAGTGTGCAGAGACATGAGACAGACAGAGTGTGCAGAGACATGAGACAGACAGAGTGTGCAGAGACATGACACAGGCAGAGTGTGCAGAGACATGAGACAGGCAGAGTGTGCAGAGACATGAGACAGCAGAGTGTGCAGAGACATGAGACAGGCAGAGTGTGCAGAGACATGAGACAGGCAGAGTGTGCAGAGACATGAGACAGGCAGAGTGTGCAGAGACATGAGACAGAGCAGAGTGTGCAGAGACATGAGACAGAGTGTGCAGAGACATGAGACAGGCAGAGTGTGCAGAGACATGAGACAGGCAGAGTGTGCAGAGACATGAGACAGGCAGAGTGTGCAGAGACATGAGACAGCAGAGTGTGCAGAGACATGAACAGCAGAGTGTCAGAGACATGAGACAGACAGAGTGTGCAGAGACATGAGACAGGCAGAGTGTGCAGAGACATGAGACAGGGAGAGTGTGCAGAGACATGAGACAGGCAGAGTGTGCAGAGACATGAGACAGGCAGAGTGTGCAGAGACATGAGACAGGCAGAGTGTGCAGAGACATGAGACAGGCAGAGTGTGCAGAGACATGAGACGGCAGAGTGTGCAGAGACATGAGACAGGCAGAGTGTGCAGAGACATGAGACAGGCAGAGTGTGCAGAGACATGAGACAGGCAGAGTGTGCAGAGAACGAATGAGACATGCAGAGTGTGCAGAGACATGAGACAGGCAGAGTGTGCAGAGACATGAGACAGGCAGAGTGTGCAGAGACATGAGACAGGCAGAGTGTGCAGAGACATGAGACAGGCAGAGTGTGCAGAGACATGAGACAGGCAGAGTGTGCAGAAGACATGAGACAGCAGAGTGTTGCAGAGACATGAGACAGGCAGAGTGTGAAGACATGAGAGCAAGTGTCAGAGACATGAGACAAGAGTGTGCAGAGACATGAGACAGGCAGAGTGTGCAGAGACATGAGACAGGCAGAGTGTGCAGAGACATGAACAGGCAGAGTGTGCAGAGACATGAGACAGGCAGAGTGTGCAGAGACATGAGACAGGCAGAGTGTGCAGAGACATGAGACACAGGCAGGAAATGTGGAGTCAGAGACATGAGACAGGCAGAGTGTGCAGAGACATGAGACAGGCAGATGTGTGCAGAGACATGAGACAGGCAGAGTGTGCAGAGACATGAGCACAGGCAGAGTGTGCAGAGACATAGAGAAGCAGAGTGTGCAGAGACATGAGACAGCAGAGTGTGCAGAGACATGAGACAGGCAGAGTGTGCAGAGACATGAGACAGGCAGAGTGTGCAGAGAATGGACATTGAAGTACAGGCAGAGTGTGCAGAGACATGAGACAGGCAGAGTGTGCAGAGACATGAGACAGGCAGAGTGTGCAGAGACATGAGACAGGCAGAGTGTGCAGAGACATGAGACAGGCAGAGTGTGCAGAGACATGAGACAGGCAGAGTGTGCAGAGACATGAGACAGGCAGAGTGTGCAGAGACATGAGACAGGCAGAGTGTGCAGAGACATGACACAGGCAGTGTGTGCAGAGACATGAGACAGGCAGTGTGTGCAGAGACATGAGACAGGCAGAGTGTGCAGAGACATGAGACAGGCAGAGTGTGCAGAGACATGACACAGGCAGAGTGTGCAGAGATATGAGACAGGCAGAGTGTGCAGAGACATGAGACAGGCAGAGTGTGCAGAGACATGAGACAGGCAGAGTGTGCAGAGACATGAGACAGGCAGAGTGTGCAGAGACATGAGACAGGCAGAGTGTGCAGAGACATGAGACAGGCAGAGTGTGCAGAGACATGAGACAGGCAGAGTGTGCAGAGACATGAGACAGGCAGAGTAAGGCAGGGGTTAAAAAAATGTAAATAAAGTTTATGCTCACCTCATTCCGAGCTCCCGGTGGCTCCCGGTGCCTGCAGAGCTCATCTACACCAGTACAGGACCTGCGGTGATGTCAGAATCACGTGACCCGTGGTTACCATGGAGTAAGCTGGTGTCACGTGACTCTGACATCACCGCAGGTCCTGTACTGGTGTAGATGAGCTCTGCAGGCATCGGGAGCCACCGGGAGCCACCGGGAGCCTGGCGGAAGACGGCGGGAAACGGCGGGGGCTCGGGGAGAGGTGAGGAAATTTTTTTTTTTTTACAATAGTGCAGCTGCGGCTCGCGATGACGCTGTGCGTCATCGCTGGCAGTACCGCAAAGCATCTTGGGATTCGGCTACAGTGCCCGAATTCCCAACTGCCAATTATATAAGTAGATGGCAATACAAAGGTATAAATATGCTATAAACAAACTAAATATAAACAATTGTGCAAAAAAGCCCGTATTGATGAACACTATACAAAGTGCCTAGTGCAAATTATCAAAGACACACTCCATAATGAAAGTAAAAAAGTGTAAAATATCAAAAATACACGCCATAATAAAAGT
This sequence comes from Allobates femoralis, assembly GCA_033576535.1. Classification (NCBI taxonomy): domain Eukaryota; kingdom Metazoa; phylum Chordata; class Amphibia; order Anura; family Aromobatidae; genus Allobates; species Allobates femoralis. The sequence continues at coordinate 487,083,638 of JARQOC010000004.1, read as the reverse complement.
AATAAAGTGCAATCCAATTGATATAGGAGATTCAATCTAAATGCTGTTATCCCCTCTTATATTCATCAATATTCAATATCAAAGTGAAACAGTGCGTAAACAGCTATGGCATTTTTATCAACCCCGTCATTTCAAAGTATCAACCATGTTACATGTTTACCTGGTCACTAGCAGACCACCTGAATGCCCCTTCACTCAGATACACTCAGCTTTGCTTTGGTATGTACGACTCGTCATAAAAATTCCTACTGGAGGAGGGTGAAGCAAAAGTCTATGCAGGTTCTGCCCAAGTGAACTGACTAGCTATGGATGAGTGTTCAGACTTCTGGAATAATGCAGCATATTCATATATTCCTGACACCTCCCCCTTTTGAACTGCACTATGGAGGAAGGACCTCTCGGTACTCCTCCAGGTGTATCTCAGTGGGCTCTCCCCGCTGGGATAACCCATCGGCATTGCCATGCTCACTGTCTTTTTGGTGTTGAACGGTAAAGTCGTACTGCTGGAGTGTGAGGCTCCAGCGCAGCAACCTTCCGTTGGTACCCGACAGGGAGTTCAGCCAACTTAGGGGGTTGTGGTCGGTCACAACAATGAAGGGGCTGTAAGTGTTGCAGGGCCCATATAATGGCCAGACACTCCTTCACTATCATGGAATAGGCCACTTCCCTCGGTAGGAGCTTTCGGCTGAGGTACAACACTGGGTGCTCTTGGTTCCTCGAGTTGATCTGGCTGAGCACGGCACCGAGGCCAAACTCACTGGTGTCAGTCTGTACTAGGAATGGCCGCTTGCCATCAACCGCTCTTAACACAGGGGAGCTGCTCAGGGCAGTCTTCAAAGCCTGGAAGGCCACCTCGCAGTCCTCGGTCCAATCGACTGCATGGGGTACGTTCCTCTTAGTGAGATCCGTGAGAGGCTTCGCAAGGCTACTATAGTTTGGCACAAAGCGCCTATAGTACCCTGCAGTGCCCAACATAGACAACACCTGCTTCTTGGTCCTGGGAGTGGGCCAGGACATGATAGAATCCACCTTCCCGGGCTCTCATTTCAGCTTGCCCCCGCCTACCTGGTGCCCCAGGTAGTGGACCTCGTTCATGCCCATCTGGCACTTTCCCAGCTTAATGGTCAAGCCTGCCTGGTGGATGCGCCCGAGCACCTGTTGCAGGTGCTTGAGGTGATCCTCCCAGGTGGAACTGAAGATGGCAATGCCATCCAGGTACGCCACCGCGTACCTCTCCAGTCCCTGGAGCAGGGAGTTAACCATTCTCTGGAAAGTGGCAGGGGCATTTTTCATGCCGAATGGCATGACCATGGATTCGTACAATCCAAAGGGGGTGATAAAGGCGGACCTCTCCTGGGCCTCAGGGCTCAGGGGAATCTGCCAATATCCCCAAATCAGATCCATAATGGAGAGATAGTTGCACTAGCTAACCGGTCCAGCAGCTTCTCAATGCGTGGCATTGGTTGTGCATCAGAGGCCGTGATAGCGTTGAGCCCCTTGTAGTCCACACAGAATCGGGTGGTCTGGTCCTTCTTCGGCACAGGACTACAGGTGAGGCCCACGAGCTCTTGGACCGTTTAATCACTGCCAACTCCAGCATCTCATCGATCTCCCGGCGCATGACTTGCTGCACCTCGTCTGAGATTTGATTGGCTGTCCGCCGGAGTGGGGCATGATTACCGGTGTCCACCTCTTGGACTGCCACCTCCGTCCTGCCAGGCATGTTGGTGAACACGACTTGGAAGGATTCCAGCACTGCTCGCATCTGTGACCGTTGACCTGTGGATAGCAAGGTGCTTATCTCCACATCCTCTATGGACCCGCTGGCCTTCGCTTGGGCCAACATGTCCAGGAGGGGATCTTCTTCCCCATCCTCGGGCAGGTTGCAGACTGGTAGGACACAGTTAACGTGAAAGGCCTTCTGCCTACCCCGCTCAGGGTCGTGGGTGGCCACTTAGGTGACTGGGTTGAGCTGTTGGTGAATGACGTAAGGGCCCTTCCAGGCTGCCTGAAGCTTGTCCTTTGGTACGGGAACCAGCACCCACACCATCTGACCCACCCGGTAGGTCCGCTCTCAGGCGTTCTGGTCATACCAATGCTTCTGGTCTACCTGGGCTTGCGCCATGTTGACATGCACCAACTGCGTCAATGTCTGCATCTTGTCACGGAAGCGCATGACATACTCCACGATGGACACTCCTGGGGTGTTCGGCTCCTCTTCCCAGGATTCTCTTATCAATCCAAGGGGTCTCCGGACTCGCCTGCCATACAGGAGCTCGAAGGGAGAGAACCCTGTCGAGGCCGGTGGGACCTCTCAGTAAGCAAATTGTAGGTGTGGGAGGTAACGTTCCCAGTCGTGTCCCTGGGACTCAACCAGCATTTTTAACATCTGTTTGAGGGTACCATTGAAGTGTTCGCACAAACCATTGGTTTGGGGATGATACGCACTCGATACCAGATGCTGCACCTGCATTTTCTTACAAAGAGCCTTCATTATGAGAGACATGAACTGGGTCCCCTGGTCGGTAAGCATCTCCCTGGGAAATCCTACTCGGGAAAAGATAGCCAACACTGCATCCGCCACCTTATCTGCCCTAATTGAAGACAGAGCCACTGCCTCGGGATACCGGGTAGCAAAGTCTACCACAGTAAGGATGTAGCGCTTTCCAGAATTGCTGGGTATGGCCAGTGGTCCCACGATATCCACAGCAATCTGCTGGAAAGGCTCCTCTATCACTGGCAAACATATCAGGGGAGCTTTGGGGCCCAGTCCTGACTTTCCCACTCTTTGACCCGTGATACAGGAGCTGCAGTAGTTTGCCACATCAGTCCCCATTTTGGGCCAATAGAAGTGGTGAGACAACCGGGCCTTGGTTTTGCTGACCCCCAAGTGTCCAGCGAGTGGAATCTCATGGGCAATCCGCAACAACTCATCCCTAATTTGGTAGGGAACGACCAGCTGTCGTTCCCCAAACCACTCCTGTTGGGGTGTACAGGGCACCGTCTGCCGATACAGCCTCCCTTGGTCCCAGAATACCCTCTCCTTATCAGTCTCGGAGGGGGGCTTCCTGGCGAGGATGCTTAACGTCTCTTGGCTAGCATCTTCATGCAGAGCTGCCTGAAACTCCTGGCTGGAGGCAGCCAGGAGGGACTTTACGGCCACATCCTCTTCGGGACTCTCTGTGACGTGCTCTGGGTCCGAAACTGTTTCAGTTATTCCTCTGGCTAAGGAGGGTCCAGAAGGCAGAGAGTTACTGGCGATCTGGGCACTCTGACTGCGGGAATAACATTTTCCCATCAAAACAATTTTATGTATGCAATAATTTAAACATTTTCCCATCTGCCTGCCCGGCTGTGGGTACTACTTCCCCATCCTCCCCTGTTACCTCAGGAGCAGTGCTAATCATAGGGCAGCTACCATCAGCCCGGTCACTCTCTGTTGTGACACTGGTCAGCTGCACGGCACCACCTGTTTCATGGGCCCCGTGACTCTCACCATCACCCTTAGCACTAACGCTTGCAGCGTGACATGGCTGAGTTCTCCTGTACCTCCAGATACATCATCATCATCATCATCAACATCATCAGTTAAAGCATTGATATTCCCATCATTAGCATTAACCTTACTAACCATATCAGATCGGGGAGGGGAGTTAGGGACATAGTGAGCAAACACTTTCCCCAAATCGGTCCTCAGCAAAACATCGGTGGGAAGTTTTCAGACACCCCCACTTTCTTCACCCCACTCCCCGCACCCCAATCAATAAAAGGGTTTTTCCCGAGATTAACTCTTCAGTGGACACCAGTTCGGGTTGGATGAGGGTTTGTTCGGCCCCAGTGTCCTTCAGGCCCACAGTGAGAGTGTCCCCCACAGTGACAGACTGAAAATTGTTGCAGGCCTTCCCAACCGGCCCACCCACAAAAAAAACTGATGCCTTCTGCCCTGGAGCCTTGGATGGGAGATTCTTCCTCTGCTTCTCTGGGCAAGTGGCACTGAGATGACCGGTCTGGTTGCAGAAGTAACACTTGCGGGGATCGGAAACCGGCCGAGTGTTGGCAGGGAGGACAAGATCTCCAGAAAGTCGTCTGGCTGGGGCCGGGATGGTGGTTGATGGCTTACCCCCTTCAAGCTGGTGATGACCGGCTTCCGTCCCTCTGGTCTCCGGTTGGCCTCGAAGGTGTCTGCAATCTGCGCTGCTTTGTTCGCATCTGGTGGCTCCCGATCCATCACGAACTGTCGCACCTCAACTGGACAAAGATGCAGGAATTGGTCCTTCACCATCAGGTCCTTTAGGGCATCAAAGATTTTCATTGACAGTCCTTGGATCCACTGCTCAAAGTTGGTTCTGAGCCCGTGCACCACATCACTGTAGCTGTCGTGTGGTCCACGCTGGAGGTTCCGGAACTTTCTACGGTACACCTCAGGAGTCAGCTGGAACCTCTGTATTAGGGCCTTCTTAATGGCATCATAGTCCCTATCTTGCTCTTGAGGAAGAGCCACATACGCCTCTAGCGCTTTTTCTCTCAGCACTGCAATTAGGTACGGGGCATACTGGTCACGTAGCAGCTGGTACTGTAAGCAAGTCTTTTCAAAACCCCTCAGAAAAGTGTCCAGGTCACCTTTGTCATCCAGCACAGGAAAATGCTCTAGAAGGGGCTTAAAGGCTGTTAAAGTAGTCAATTCACAGCTCAGTGGGGTAGATGACTGTCTTCCCAGCTGGGCCATCTGCAGGTCGTGGTCTCTCTGAGCTTGGGCCTGCTGCTTGGCTCTCTCGGCCTCTGCTCGCCGCTCTGCAGCCTCCTGGTACTGCTGGATGAGCTTCAGGCGTCCTTGATAATCCTCGGCGGGACAGTGCTGTAAGGCCAGTTGCAGATAGGGGTCCACGCTGTCCTGATCACTGAACGTCTGCAGGAACACCTTCTAGGACTTGGCTTGAATCCACAGGTGGGGCCTCAGCAGTAGCACCATCCATGCTTTGACTGACCTCTGCAGCCAGGAGCTGTGCAGCAGCACTGACAAGGCTTTGGCTGGCCTCTCCATTCTCTGGGCTCTGGTGACGAGTTTGCTCTGCATCCAATTGCAACAGTATCTGCATCATCTGCTTCTTGGTTTTGCCGGAGGAGTCTATATGTCTGTATCTGCACAGGCAGGCAAGAGCCTCCTTGTTATAATCTCTGTACCAGTTTTGCCCTACTGTGGCCATGATTTTCAAACCAAAAGAATAGGATAGAAAAACGAAGAATTCTGCAATTCTGTCAGATAATACTCAGTTTCTTCCTGAAAATGTTGCAATCACAAATTCTTTGCTATTATTATCTTCATTTAATTTGTCTTAAATGAAAAAACACAAAAGAGTATGAAGCAAAAAGCAAAACATTTTTATTATTATTATTAGGTATTTATATAGCGCTATTAGGATACATGGCGCTGTACAAGTTAGAGGGTAGACAAAGACAAGTGGTCGAAGAACGACGACAAATCGACAGGTACAATAGGGCCAGGGATCCTGTCCGCGCGGGCTCAAAACATTGATCATTTCACACTAAACTCCATAAAAATGGGCCAGACAGAAGTATTGGCACCCTCAGCCTAATACTTGGTTGCACAACCTTTAGCCAAAATAACTGCGATCAACCGCTTCCGGTAGCCGTCAATGAGTTTCTTACAATGCTCTGCTGGAATTTTAGACCATTCTTCTTTGGCAAACTGCTCCAGGTCCCTGATATTTGAAGGGTGCCTTCTCCAAACTGCCATTTTTAGATCTCTCCACAGGTGTTCTATGGGATTCAGGTCTGAACTCATAGCAATAAGTCCAGACCTGAATCCCATAGAACATGCTGGCCACCTCTAGTGCTTTTTGAAGTGTGTTTTGGGCCATGACCTCTGAGGGAGACCAAGCTTTCTCACACTGGGCCCTACATTATGCTGCAAAATTTCTTGGTATTCTTCAGACTTCATAATGCCATGCACACGATCAAGCAGTCCAGAGCCAGAGGCAGCAAAGCAACCCCAAAACATCAGGGAACCTCCACCATGTTTGACTGTAGGGACCGTATTCTTTTCTTTGGATGCCTCTTTTTTTCTCCTGTAAACTCTATGTTGATGCCTTTGCCCAAAAAGAGAGAATATTCTTCCAAAACGTTTTAGGCTTTCTCAGGTAAGTTTTGGCAAACTCCAGCCTGGCTTTTTTATGTCTCGGAGTAAGAAGTGCGGTCTTACTGGGTATCCTACCATACAGTCCCTTTTCATTCCAACGCCGACGGATAGTACAAGTTGACACTGTTGTACCCTTGGACTGCAGGGCAGCTTGAACTTGTTTGGATGTTAGTCGAGGTTCTTTATCCACCATCCACACAATCTTGCGTTGAAATCTCTTGTCAATGTTTCTTTTCCGTCCACATCTAGGGAGATTAGCCACAGTGCCATGGGCTTTAAACATCTTGATGACACTGCGCACAGTAGACACAGGAACATTCAGGTCTTTGGAGATGGACTTGTAGCCTTGATATTGCTCATGCTTCCTCACAATTTGGTTTCTCAAGTCCTCAGACAGTTCTTTGGTCTTCTTTCTTATCTCCATGCTCAATGTGGTACACACAAGGACACAAGACAGAGGTTGAGTCAACTTTAATCCATGTCAACTGGCTGCAAGTGTGATTTACTTATTGCCAACAGGGGCGTAACTAGAACTGGCAGGGCCCCATAGCAAACTTTTGAACGGGGCCCCCTCCAAGACACGCCCCCCAATGACACGCCCTCTCCAAGACACGCCCCCCCAATAACACGCCCCTTCAAGGCACACCCCCTTACAGGCCCCAGCAGTATATACAGCAGCCCCAGTGGTATACAGCAGCCTCCCCAGTGGTATATACAGGCCCCAGCAGTATTACAGCAGCCTCCGCGGTGGTGGTATATACAGGGCCCCTGGTGGTGGTATATACAGGGCACCTGGTGGTGGTATATACAGGGCCCCTGGTGGTGGTATATACAATAGCCTCCGCGGTGGTGGTATATACAGGGCCCCTGGTGGTGGTATATACAGGGCCCCTGGTGGTGGTATATACAGGGCCCCTGGTGGTGGTATATACAGCAGCCTCCGCGGTGGTGGTATATACAGGGCCCCTGGTGGTGGTATATACAGCAGCCTCCGCGGTGGTGGTATATACAGGCCCCCTCACAGTGTCCCAGCCAGCAGCACACAGACACAGCCAGGGTATATACAGGCCCCCCCTCACAGTGTCCCTGGCAGCAGCACACACACAGGGACAGGGTTAGGGTATATACAGGCCCCCCCCCTCACAGTGTCCATGGCAGCAGCACACACACAGGGACAGGGTTAGGGTATATACAGGCCCCCCCCCTCACAGTGTCCCTGGCAGCACACACACAGGGACAGGGTTAGGGTATACACAGGCCCCCCCCCTCACAGTGTCCCTGGCAGCACACACACAGGGACAGGGTTAGGGTATATACAGGCTCCCCCCCTCACAGTGTCCCTGGCAGCAGCACACACACAGGGACAGGGTTAGGGTATATACAGGCCCCCCCCCTCACAGTGTCCCTGGCAGCACACACACAGGGACAGGGTTAGGGTATACACAGGCCCCCCCCCCTCACAGTGTCCCTGGCAGCACACACACAGGGACAGGGTTAGGGTATATACAGGCCCCCCCTCACAGTGTCCCTGGCAGCAGCACACACACAGGGACAGGGTTAGGGTATATACAGGCCCCCCCCTCACAGTGTCCCTGGCAGCAGCACACACACAGGGACAGGGTTAGGGTATATACAGGCCCCCCCCCTCACAGTGTCCCAGCCAGCACACACACAGGGACAGGGTTAGGGTATACACAGGACCCCCCCCCCCTCACAGTGTCCCTGGCAGCACACACACAGGGACAGGGTTAGGGTATATACAGGCCCCCCCCTCACAGTGTCCCTGCCAGCACACACACAGGGACAGGGTTAGGGTATATACAGGCCCCCCCCTCACAGTGTCCCTGGCAGCAGCACACACACAGGGACAGGGTTAGGGTATATACAGGCCCCCCCCCTCACAGTGTCCCTGGCAGCAGCACACACACAGGGACAGGGTTAGGGTATATACAGGCCCCCCCCTCACAGTGTCCCAGCCAGCACACACACAGGGACAGGGTTAGGGTATACACAGGCCCCCCCCCCCCTCACAGTGTCCCTGGCAGCACACACACAGGGACAGGGTTAGGGTATATACAGGCCCCCCCCTCACAGTGTCCCTGCCAGCACACACACAGGGACAGGGTTAGGGTATACACAGGCCCCCCCCTCACAGTGTCCCAGCCAGCACCACACACACAGGGACAGGGTATATACAGGCCCGGGGCCCCCCATGCTGCCGGCTGCTCACTAACACACACACACACTAGTGTGTCATTCAATAAATATTAATAACAATATAGCGGTGCGGTGCCTCTCACCTCTCCGGCCTCAGTAGCTCCGTCCTGCCTCTGTCCTGCTGCTCCTTCCCTGCTCGTTCTCTGGCTGCTCTCAGTGCTCTGTGTGCTGAGTGACCGAGGAGTCGGACAAGCGAGGTCACAGGGCGGCCAGGGGGCGGGGATCTACATTTGTTACAAACACACAGGCACAGCGGCGCGTCAGGCAGGAGGCAGCAGCAGGCTACAGCGGCGGCAGCCCCTTCATCTCTCTGTGCGGCGCCTGCGGCCGCTTTGAATAGGCATCCCCCGGCCGGGCCCCCACCCCCACCTGACGGCCAGCTGCCACACAATGACCAGACCAGACAGAGCACAGAGGTATATCGCAGCCAGGCGCAGCTACCGGCATAGCAGCGGCTGCGCGCTGGGTCCGGGCCCCCCACAAGCGCCGGGCGGCCCGGGCCCCAAAGCGACTGCTACGGCTGCTATGCCGGTAGTTACGCCACTGATTGCCAACACCTGTTAGGTGCCACAGGTAAGTTACAGGTGCTGTTAATTACACAAATTAGAGAAGCATCACATGATTTTTCTAACAGTGTACAATACTTTTGTCCATCCCCTTTTTTATGTTTGGTGTGGAACTATATCCAATTTGGCTTTAAGACTATTCTTTTTGTGTTTTTTTCATTGAAGACAAATTAAATGAAGATAATAAAACCAAAGAATTTGTGATTGCAATCATTTTCAGGAAGAAACTGAGTATTATCTGACAGAATTGCAGGGGTGTCAATACTTTTGGCCAACACTGTATATATACCACCAGTTCCTGTCAGGAACGTATATCTACCTCGATCCAGTCACCCTCAGGCCCACAATATCACATAAATCCAAAAACATTATGCTGCCACCACTGATCTCTTTAAGGTGGATCGGTAACCTGTATGATAGCGTAAAACTAACAGGATGTGGTGAGCTCGCTTATAGGACATGAAGAACGAAACTAGTAAATTATAATATTTTACTCCCAAAGTTGGCAGTGCTTATATAAAATATATACAATATATTGCATAAGAGACAATTTACATGTATGCATAAACAGTTATAAAAATAAAAGGAATAAAATAAGAAATTGCCAGACCTAGCCATGCGGTGACAAACTTAGATACGTTCTGAGAATATGGATACCAAATATGGCATACTTATGATGTTCAGAAAGCCAGAGCTCATTTTCCAGGTTCCTGAGTGTTGCATAGATATACAAGATATATCATTAAATGTGAATAATCTAAAAATATGAAATATGTGGTTGTGGCATGAACGGGTCTTCTTAAATTTGACATTCACAAAACTGTAGGTTTAAACAAAAGAGTTTCTGGAGGAAAAAGAGAAGATGCACTCAGCTTTGCTTTGGTATTTACGACTCGTCGTGAAGGTTCCAATTGGAGGAGGGTGAAGCCAAAGTCTATGCAAGTCCTGTACAAGTGAACCATCTTGATCTGGGGGAGGGTGCTACCATCTTAAAATCAAGAGAACATATCAACTTTTCCTGACAGAAAGAAGTAGACATCTTACTTTGGCTGGAAGATGGTCTTTCTTCAGCAGATGTTACTGTTGCTTTACCACCTACCCCACGAACACAAACTTTTTTTCTCTTTCCACCACGCCTATTCCCCTTTCCACCAGCAGCCGGCCTTTTGCCACTCATTTTGTATGTGAACAAATTGGCAACTCTGCAGTTGGCAAAAAAAAATGTGGATGGAAATCGAGCAGAGCTGACTGACCAAACTGTGCTACTAGGCCCAAACTATTACCTGGGCTAGGTGCAGTTAAAAATTAGTCTGAACTAGACAGGCGACGTAGTGTGTTTCACAAGTGGGCTACACACCACTGTCTAAATGACACTGCTACTAGGCCTTAACTATTACCTAGGCTAGGTGCAGTTAAAAATTAGTCTGAACTAGACAGGCAGTGTAGTGTGTTTCACAAGTGGGCTACACCACTGTCTACCAGACACTGCTACTAGCCCAAAAAAATTGCCTAGACTAGCTGCAGTAAAAAATTGCCTACTGGATAGACAGGCGGTGTAGCTTACTTTACAGCTGGGCTACACCGCTGACTACCAGACACTGTTACTAGCCCAAAAAAATTGCCTGGACTAGCTGCAGTAAAAAATTGGCTACTGGATACACAGGCAGTGTAGCTTACTGTACAGCTGGGCTACACCGCTGACTACCAGACATTGCTACCAGCCCAAAAAAATTGCCTGGATTAGCTGCAGTAAAAAATTGGCTACTAAAGGTGGTGTAGCTTTCTTCACAGCAGTGCTACACTACCTGCCCTAAAGGATTGCCTTAGCTAGATTTGGCCAGATGCTGTGAAAAACACTTGCACAGCACAGGCACACATCTGCCTAGCAAAAACTAATAGGAACTGCTCTAACCTAGCCCTCAAAAGGGCTGAAATTACAACTAGTCCCTACTTCTATGAAGTAGCCCTCAAAAGGGCTGATATTTACAACTAATCCCTACTCCCTACTTGTCAGAAGTAGCCCTCTAAAGGGCTGAGATTCTAACTAGTACCTGCTCCCTAAACCTATCTGTCTATCTAACTTGAAATTCGTTCACTATCTATCTAACTAACACTTTATAGCGCCCACAGCAGCAGTAGCGGTGCCTGACTGACACACAACTGCAGCACTGAGGAAATGGTGGCGATGGGGAAAATGGCTGGGTCCTATAGGGCAAGGACATGTGACATACACAGCCAAAGACACATGCCCTTGCTTGTGTACAAAAAATGCACTTTGCTGTGTTTGTGCGTGTCATTGGCTGACAGTCTGCACTGCCCCAATGTATATGCAGGTAGGAGAAAAAAAAAATAGAGATCGGCATTATTTCTGCAGCACTGATCTGAACAACACCCCCCCACGCACACTATACACTGAAACTGGATATTAACATTCATTAACAGTATTAGGGTTAGGGTTAAGCTTTTGGTGATCAAAGCGTTATCAAACATAACCTCGATCTGCCGAATTTTAAGCAAACTGCATTAGTCGAATGAGTCAAACAACACCCAAGACAGCTTGAATTTGAGATTGGCGACCATTTCAAATCGAACATCGCTCATCTCTAACCCCTACATATGTTTCGCTTGTTAAATGAGGTGCTTAATCTTGGGGATGCCTCTCCTTGGGACTACAGGACCTTAAATGACTTTAGGGCAGCAGGTCATATGTCCCCGTCAGCCAATCACAGAGCGCTTTATGGGACATGCACGCGCGCCACTGCGGTCGACCCCGCCCCCATCAGCATCACCAGCATCTCACCGGCAGCCTGATGGTTGCCAGGCGACCGATGTAAATACTGGGGGAAAGACGCCATGGAGGTGGGGAGGAGAGCTGCGGAAGCTTCTGCTGCTCTCCTCCCCGCCTCCGTGGTGTCTTTCCCTCAGTGTCCACATCGGTCACCTGGCAACCGCCGGGTGGCCAGTGAGATGCTGGTGATGCTAACCAGGCCGACCGCAGTGGCAGACGTGCATGCGCCAATTACTGCTCCGTGATTGGCTGATCGGGGACATGTGACCCGCTGCTCTGACGTCATTTAAGGTCCTGTAAGCCCAAGGAGAGGCATCCTCAAGATTTAGCAACTCATTTAACAAGCGAAACATATGTAGGGGGTATTCTCAGTCCTCGAGGATGAATCCCAGCCGCCAAGCCTGCAATTGACCCACCGGTGATAGCTGTTCAAGGGCAGTGTGGTATGCTATGCCTTGCTTTTATATTCATCTACTGTGTAACAACTATTAGCACTCCTGTGTCTCTGTCTACTGCTGTCAAGCATTTAACTTTACCTATAGACACAGAGATTGTGTATATGTACAGGGGAGGGTCTGTACTCATCACAGAGTGTATAATAAGGAGGTCACTGTACAGGAAAGGTACTGGATTCATCACAGGGTGTAGCATAGGATTATTATAAAAAGCCGTTTTTTGAGCGAAAAGAGCCGACTCTTTTTGGAGAGCTAAGCCGAATGAGCTGGATCATCAAAAAGAGCCAGACTGCCCATCACTACTGTTCAAGGACAGTGTGGTATGCTATACCTTGCTTTTGTATTCATCTACTGTGTAACAACTATTAGCACTCCTGTGTCTCTGTCTACTGCTATCAAGCATTTAACTTTTCCTATAGACACAGAGATTGTGTATATGTAGGCATGGCAGCCGCACTGCTTCATATCTGACTATCTTTTGTATAAACACAGCATGTTAACCTGATATTTCTTGTGACCTTGTCTGATAATCATGAGTGTTTTTGAGCATTTACTAAAATATGTACGCCTGTAATGCAAGCTATTGGTGCTGGGAATAATTATACATCATGGGAATTATGCATATTTGGCAGTTGCATTGTAGCATCCAGACAGTTTACATTTCTGTATTACTTGTTGGATCATTGTATATACCATCTGCAGGCTGTAACTGTCACCACCATTTTATCCTGCACTATTATGTGTTTTATGTAAGAGTCTCTGTCCTTTTGATACCAATACAATTGTCATTTTTGCAAGCATATATGCTCCACTTCTTCTTTTGTATATATAATGTTTTTCATTGGTAACAAGTGTTAATTTCCCTGTGGGCTGTAGTACTAACCACTGGCCACAAGAGGTCATTGTCTTCCTTTCTTACTCCTGTATAGACTGTTGTTTGTATAGAACTGGATGAAAGGTTAAGTCTGCCCAGTAAGGCTGGGGTCACAGTACCATTTTTCACATGCATTTTTGGAGACCTGCGTTTTCAAAAACGCATGTAAAAAACGCACCCATAGGCCCCCATGTTAAAAAACGCATGCCCTAATAGCCAAAAAGCATGTGTGACTGTCCCATGCGTTTTTGGAGCATATACAAAAACGCATGCGTTTTTGTAGAAAACGCATGCGTTTTTGTAGAAAACGCATGCGTTTTTATAACATGGGTTCCTATGGAAACGCATGCAAAAACGCATGTACAGTTAGTACCTTTTAGTGCCATTCAAAAACGCATGCGTTTCCCATAGGAGCCCATGTTAAAAAAAACGCATGCGTTTTTCAAAACGCTCAAAAAAATACTACAAGCACTATTTTTATGTGCAGATTCAAAAACGCAGCCAAAAACGCATGGAGCCATCAGAGACCTTAAAAAACTCATGCTGACATGAAAAACGCATGTAAAAAAGCATGCGTTTTTAAAAGGCACTAAAAAAACTGTGACCACAGCCTGACAGACAAAGCAACAGAAGTTGATAACGTTGGGACTAGACTACTGTGCGAAGAGTGAAAGAGATCAGTGTGAGTCAGTTCCTGATTCAGGAGGGAGTTGTTAATGAGCAGGGAACAAGTGAGAACACCTTTTGAAAGAAAAGACAAATGTTGGGTGTGTGTCTCAAGTATAGGTGCAAGTCCAAAAAGGAACTTTTAGTGACCACAGAAAGCTACCATTCAGGCAAGTTGGTGATACCTACTAGAAAAAGACTTTTGTTGGATTTAGTCTAGTGTTGGCCAGCTAAAAGGTGGAACTCAGGAACAAAAGGATCTGCCCAGTTGAAAACACAGGTAGAGGGAAGAAACTCTATGAGCGGCCATTGTAAGAGATCACTGCATGTAGACTTGAGTGCAGGGTTCACAGCGTAACACATTAACAACCCCATTTGGTCCTGTATCAGGAAGTTAAAAGATCACTGTATCTGTTCTGCCTGTGTAACATTTACAAGTAAAGTGCTGTGGCTGGAGACCACTATGCATCTGTATTATGCAGAAGAAAGCGTCAAATGTACTACCTGTTACCCTTTATTCATAAACATATTCTTTAGTAATAAGAACTCATTTTTCATTAAGTTCTCAACCTTGCCGCATTTGGTTGAATCTAAGCAAACAATACTTTACACTTAATCAGGCTGCTTCTCCCTTCAGTCCCATCATTAAAGGGCCACTGGAAGCCATGCATGCTGATACCATCAAAATGTCTCTACCATGTTTTACAGAGGATGTGGTATGCTTTAGATAAAGGACCATTTCAAGACTTCCCCACTAGTGATGGGCAAACCCGAACTGTAAAGTTCGGGGTCCATACCGAACACCGAGTATTCGGGCACAAATCCTAAACACAGACGTCCCTGAGAACTTTATGCTATAGTTTGGGTTTGCGTACAGGAGCTGTAAAAAAAAAATAGTGATTAAACATAAGCGTTATACTTACCTGCATCCAGCCACTTGTACTTACAGGGCTGCTCATTAACTTCCTAGTTATTCTCTGCTGAGGGATGCAACAACCAATCCCAGACACTGTCACAGATTGTGGGTGTCTGTGATTTGCTGCTGGTGTAACCTTCAAAAAGCCTAAACATTCTAGGATCTACCGAGTGGGGTGATGCAGCAAAGTTTACCCGAGGTCAGAACCCAGCCGTGTCACTGGCGCTGAGCTCTGGTGAACTCTGATTAACCTCTGACCTGATGTGAATTTCTTGTGTGACATCTCACACAGGCACCCAAAAATCACTAGTTTCGATCTCGCTGTGGAGCAGGAAAGTTCACCTCAGTTCAGAGAGCCATGTTGCTCTATCTGACCTTAGGTGACCCAGACCATGACATCACCTTATTCACTGCCACAGCTGAAACTTCTTGGGCTCTCCACGCAGAGGGATCCAGTCCCTTGCTGCCAAGTTGTATCTGGGCTGGAAACCAAAAATTCAGCGGAGCCCCACATTGTTTTTTTTTTTAATTATTTAATAAAATTATTAAAAAAAAGGCTTCCCTATATTTTTTGTTTCCAGCCAGGTAAAACTAGGCTGGGGGTAGGGGACAAGCCTGTACTTGCCTGCTGCACCTGGCTGGCATACAAATGCATACACAAGTAAATGTTAAAGAATATACAACACACATAGAAAAATATTTTTATTACAACAAAAAACACTAACACATATTTTGACTCCATCTTCATTACCCCCACATAATATTCCTCCACTATCCTCTGATGTCCGTTTCTGCAGAGTCTTGAAAATGAATGAGTTTCAGCTGTGGCAATGAATGGGGTGACTTCACAGCCTGGGTAACCTGAGGTCAGATACAGTGATTTGTGTGTCTGACCTGAGGTGAACTCTCCCAATTCACAGTGGGACCAAAACTAGTTATTTTCAAGCCCTAGTATGAAGTGTGACATGGGAAAGTTCACCTCAGGTCAGAGGTTCACCATAGTTCAGCACCAGCAACATATCTGAACTCTGTCTTCAGGGTAACTGTGCGATGTCAACCTGCTCGGTAGATGCTAGAATGTATGGACTGTTTGCAGGTTATGGCAACAGCCAATCACAGAAGCCACTCTCTGTGACAGCACCTGTGATTAGCTGTTACGTCCTTCTTCAGTGAATAGCCAGGAAGTTAATGAGTGGCCCCTGAATTACAAGCGGCTGGACGCTGGTAAGTATGACGCTTATGTTTAATCAGGGTTTTTCTGCTTTCTACAGCTACCCAGCCCCCATCTAATAACTAGAGATGAGCGAGTACTAAAATGTTCGGGTGCTTGAAGCTCGGGCCGAGCATCCCAAGATACTCGTGTACTTGGCCCGCGCACCAAGCCCAATGTTATCCTATGGGAGACCCGAGTATTTTTCTGACATGACCCCCGGCAGCATGGAAAAACCCTAAAAATGTCACAAAAGTATCAGAACAGTGCTCAAATGATATGGGAACAGCATGGGGAAGACCCCTTGAAGCATTTCAGACCCCAAGGTAACTGATGTCAACGATGTTGTCAGACTATTACGCCACCTTTACGGACTGTCAAGAAAAGGTTACAAAATTAAACCAAAACGGATTTTGATGGAAAAAATATTAAGGGCTCATACCCACTTGTGAGACAGAGTTGGTGTATGTTAGTTTTGTAGGATTATATGAAAGATTTTTTTTTTTTTAAATTGTGTGGCACTCCCATGCCCCTGGGAAGAGACGTAAATGAAGGCCTCTTTAAATAATGTGCCCATTATAAGGAAGTGTGTGTTATGTAGTAATGCCCTAGGCAGGGAAGACAAAAATTGTGTGGCACTGTGATTCCCTTGCATAGAGACGTGCATGAGGGCCTCTTTAAATAATGTGCCCATTATAAGGAAGTGTGTGTTTTGTAGCATTGCCCTAGGCAGGGAAGCCAAAAATTGGGAGGCACTTCAATGCCCCTGGATAGAGGCGTGCATGAGGGCCTTTTCCAAAAATGTGCCCATTTTAAGCAAGTGGGTCTTTTTTAGTATTGCCCTAGGCAGGGAAGCCAAAAATTGGGAGGCACCAATATGCCCCTGGATAGAGGCGTGCATGAGGGCCTTTTAAAAAAATGTGCCCATTGTAAGCAAGTGTGTCTTTGTAGTATTTCCCTAGGCAGGGAAGCCAAAGGTTTGGAGGCACCAAGAGGCCCCTGCATAGAGGCGTGCATGAGGGCTTTTTC
This sequence comes from Allobates femoralis, assembly GCA_033576535.1. NCBI lineage: Eukaryota > Metazoa > Chordata > Amphibia > Anura > Aromobatidae > Allobates > Allobates femoralis. The sequence continues at coordinate 487,066,760 of JARQOC010000004.1, read as the reverse complement.
AAAAAATGTGCCCATTGTAAGCAAATGTATCTTTTGTAGGATTTCCCTAGGTAGGGAAGCCAAAAATTGTGTAGCACTTCAATGCCCCTGCATAGAGGCGTGCATGAGGGCCTTTTTAAATAATGTCATGTTTTTCGGACGAAGTACCTTTGTGTCCACGCTGCTGCCAAGGAAGATATAGACACACCAATGACACTGGACGCCTGGGTACTGGTGATATAGATTTATTTTCCGACGTGTTTCAGAGCCACATACCAAGCTCCTTCCTCAGGGAACATCAAGATTACACTCAGCAGATTCGTATTTCTCAGAGAAAAGGCGCCAAAAGATAATTACAATGACATCAGCATATAGGGAGGACCACAAATTGACGTCACATTGTTTATCAACAAAGTTACGTAGTAAATACAAATGCTATCAAAATTGCCAAAATGGCATGAAAAACTGAAGCTCTAATCATATAAAGTTTATACATTGCTATATCAGACAGTCAATCTAAAAATCTTAAAAATATTAAAAGAGAAAAACAGATTATATAAAGTGATATGGTGCTGAATAGAACTCATAAAATAAAGGCCCTATACAATCTTGTGTCATTGATTTTGTGTGTGCACTACCCATTGTGCTATCTGTTTATTCGTGTTTTAAGATTAGTAAAAATGTGATATATATACATTCCTAAACATAGTGTATTTACAAATGTGTGCTTTTGGCATAATAGTGAAAATTATAAAAAGTATATAAAAAGGTGATATATAGTAATACAAATTAAATATTTTATGATTTTGTTTCTATTTGTCATGTTCAGTATTTAAATATATTATTATTTTTATTTTAAAAGGATTTGATTGATGGGATTCTCTGTTGAAGTGTCAGGAAGTTCCCGGGATGCTGGAGTGATCAGATCCACTATTTATCTATATCAAGCAACAAGAACATATATTTTTTAATAATATATATATATATATATATATATATATATATAAGTATTCACATAAAAATAAAAATAAAAATATAATTTTATTCTGACTATTGATAAAAATAATATATAGTTCATCAGTATATAAATAATAAAAAAGTGGTAAAATAAAAAATGGGTGTTATGTTAAAAATGTTTTTTGTAACAATAAAAGTATATTTGGATCAATAAAAATATTTTTGAATCAATAAAATCTCTCAAAATGTATTCATGAAAAACTCTTTCTTTAAAAAGTATGTTTTAGTTTAATGAGATTTCAGAGATCTTTTCATATCTTCAAATGTTCCTAATTTACAATAGGATTAGAACCAGTTGCAGTCGGTCCAGTTCACCTAAGGCTCATAGTCTAGAATGAGGCAAATCGGTCCAGGCCAAACCAGCACCTAGATAGTTCAGGATATGTTGTATTAGGGTGGAATTGTTGGTAAAAAAATACTCCAATTTATAGTTGCGTTAATGTTTTAATCTGGGGGAAGTGAGATCTTAAGCTAAGGAAGTCAGGAAAAAGGTGAGTAAAGTGTTAATAAAGTGTTAAAATCAAGCCATGCTTATTCTTGAAAGAATCAAATGAACTGCGCTTGTCAGTAGTTAGAAGTTAGGCTCAGTGCGTGCCGCTGATTGATGACAACTGTCAGCGCATGCCAGCACTTAAAACAGAAGCCCGGCGCGTGTCAGCGGTTTAGAGGCAGGCTCCGGTGCGTGCCCTCAATTAAATGTAACAGGCAGCACGTGTGCCATCAATTAGTGATGAAGTTCAGCGCGTGTCAGTGGTTTAGAGGTAGAGTCCCGGCGCATGCCTGTGATTAAATATAGCAAATGGCACACGTCGGTAATTAAGACACAAGCAACCTACGTTTGCCAGTGATCAAGCCCATACTGTGAACCTCATGTATTTTCATTCAGTGTCACTAGATATAAATATCTATTATATAATCGCGAATCGGAAAAGCGCCCCTCCGCGCGCTACTTCCGGCGTGGTCATGTGGATACGAACTTAACATTGGGAGCGAAGCGCCCAATGCTGCGCGAGCAATGGCCGCGAGGCCATTGCGAGCCGCTGGCCCAAAATCCATCCACAGCCTCGGCTACAACCTTAGCGATTTACCGCTCAGGTAGCGCGAGCAATGGCCGCGAGGCCATTGCAAGTCGCTGCCTGAGCCGCAAATCGCTGCCCGCCCCCTATGTCCGCACAGCCCGCTCCCTATGTCCGCACAGCCCGCCCCCTATGTCCGCACAGCCCGCCCCCTATGTCCGCACAGCCCGCCCCCTATGTCCGCACAGCCCGCCCCCTATGTCCGCACAGCCCGCCCCCTATGTCCGCACAGCCCGCCCCCTATGTCCGCACAGCCCACCCCCTATGTCCGCACAGCCCGCCCCCTATGTCCGCACAGCCCGCCCCCTATGTCCGCACAGCCCGCCCCCTATGTCCGCACAGCCCGCCCCCTATGTCCGCACAGCCCGCCCCCTATGTCCGCACAGCCCGCCCCCTATGTCCGCACAGCCCGCCCCCTATGTCCGCACAGCCCGCACCCTATGTCCGCACAGCCCGCACCCTATGTCCGCACAGCCCGCCCCCTATGTCCTCACAGCCCGCCCCCTATGTCCGCACAGCCCGACCCCTATGTCCGCACAGCCCGACCCCTATGTCCGCACAGCCCGACCCCTATGTCCGCACAGCCCGACCCCTATGTCCGCACAGCCCGCCCCCTATGTCCGCACAGCCCGCCCCCTATGTCCGCACAGCCCGCCCCCTATGTCCGCACAGCCCGCCCCCTATGTCCGCACAGCCCGACCCCATGTCCGCACAGCCCGACCCCTATGTCCGCACAGCCCGACCCCATGTCCGCACAGCCCGACCCCATGTCCGCACAGCCCGACCCCATGTCCGCACAGCCCGACCCCATGTCCGCACAGCCCGACCCCATGTCCGCACAGCCCCCCCATGTCCGCACATACTTACATGTCTTCTTTGTCATCTGATCCTCCGTCCGGCCAGGCGTCCTCTTCCTCCGGCCCCGGGGGTCTTCTCTCTTCTTTTCGCTAACTTCCATCTTCGACGTCCTCTTCCTTCTCATTAAGATACAATGGACGAAAAATCCGCCATTGGACCTTAATGAGATCTGAGGCCCTCTTCTGATTGGTCGCTGTATACTGACCTCAGCCAATCAGAAGAGCCCCTCAAAACTGAGACGCAGTTCTCATTCAGGTCCGCCTTTTTTTCCCCATTGACATACATTACCGGTGTGTCGGCGATTTTATGGCCGCCCACCTGGTTCTATTTGTCGGCCCTAAAATCGCGGACACACCGCTAATGCATCTCTATGGGCAGTCAGCCCGATTTCGGATTGAACGCCGACCAATCAGAATTCGAGCTGACTGCCCATAGACATGCATTAGCGGTGTGTCCGCGATTTTAAGGCCGACAAATAGAACCAGGTGGCCGGCCATAAAATCGCCGACACACCGGTAATGTATGTCAATGGGAAAAAAAAGGCGGACCGCAATGAGAACTGTGTCTCACTCTCGCAAGTAAAAAAATAAATGAATTTAATAATAAAAAAAATAATTTTAAAATAATTTAAAAATAATAAAAAAATAATTAAAAAATAATAAATAATTAAATAAAAATAATAATTTAAAAAAAAAAAAAAAAGGCGGACCTGAATGAGAACTGTGTCTCAGTCTGACTTAAAAAAAATAAATTAATTAAATAATAAAAATTTTTTTTTAAAAATAATTAAAAAATAATAAAAAAATAAATAAAAAATATTAAATAATTAAATAAAAATAATAATAAAAAAAATAAATAAATGCGGACCTGAATGAGAACTCTGTCTCACTCTCACTTAAAAAAATAAATAAATTAAATAATAAAAAAAATAATTTAAAAATAATTAAAAAATAATAAAAAAATAAATAAAAAATATATTAAATAATTTAATAAAAATAATAATAAAAAAAAAAAAAAATGCGGACCTGAATGAGAACTGTGTCTCACTCTCACTTAAAAAAAAAAAAAAATTAAATAATAAAAAAAATTATTAAAAAATAATTATAATTACAAAATAATAAAAAAATAAATTAAAAATAATAAATAATTCAATAAAAATAATAATAAAAAAATTTAATATATGCTAATTATATCAGCCCTTTAGCGGACCTGAAAGAGAACTGGGTCTCAGCCTAAATAATAAATTTAATAATAATAAAAATAATTAAAATATAATAAAAAAATTAATAAAAAATAATAAATAATTAAATAAAAAATAATAATTAAAAAAAAAATACTAATAATAATGATATTACTGCTAATAATAATGCTATTAATGCTAATAATTATGCTATTAATGCTAATAATAATGTTATTAATGCTATTATTAATGCTATTAATGCTAATAATAATGCTATTAATGCTATTAATAATGTTATTAATGCTATTATTAATGCTAATAATGCTATTATTAATGCTATTAATGCTAATAATAATGCTATTAATGCTATTAATAATGCTATTAATGCTATTAATTATGCTATTAATGCTATTAATGCTAATGTTTATCCTATTCATGGTATTATTAATGCTATTAATGCTAATAATAATGCTATTAATGCTATTTATGCTAATAATAATGCTATTAATGCTAATAATAATGTTATTAATGCTATTATTAATGCTAATAATGCTATTATTAATGCTATTAATGCTAATAATAATGCGATTAATGCTATTAATAATGCTATTAATGCTATTAATTATGCTATTAATGCTATTAATGGTAATATTTATCCTATTAATGCTATTAATGCTAATAATAATGCTATTAATAATGCTATTAATGCTATTAATTATGCTATTAATGCTAATATTTATCCTAATAATGGCATTATTAATGCTATTAATGCTAATAATAATGCTATTAATGCTATTAATAATGTTATTAATGCTATTATTAATGCTAATAATGCTAATATTAATGCTATTAATGCTAATAATAATGTTATTAATGCTATTAATAATGCTATTAATGCTATTAATTATGCTATTAATGCTAATATTTCTCCTATTAATGCTATTAATGCTAATAATAATAATGCTATTAATGCTATTAATTATGCTATTAATGCTATTAATGCTAATATTTATCCTATTCATGGTATTATTAATGCTATTAATGCTAATAATAATGTTATTAATGCTATTAATGCTAATAATAATGCTATTAATGCTATTAATAATGTTAGTAATGCTATTATTAATGCTAATAATGCTATTATTAATGCTATTAATGCTAATAATAATGCGATTAATGCTATTAATAATGCTATTAATGCTATTAATTATGCTATTAATGCTATTAATGCTAATATTTATCCTATTAATGCTATTAATGCTAATAATAATGCTATTAATAATGCTATTAATGCTATTAATTATGCTATTAATGCTATTAATGCTAATATTTATCCTATTAATGGCATTATTAATGCTATTAATGCTAATAATAATGCTATTAATGCTATTAATAATGTTATTAATGCTATTATTAATGCTAATAATGCTATTATTAATGCTATTAATGCTATTATTAATGCTATTAATGCTAATAATAATGCTATTAATGCTATTAATAATGCTATTAATGCTATTAATTATGCTATTAATGCTAATATTTATCCTATTAATGCTATTAATACTATTAATAATGCTATTAATGCTAATATTTATCCTATTAATGCTATTAATTATGCTATTATTGCTATTAATGCTAATATTTATCCTATTCATGGTATTATTAATGCTATTAATGCTAATAATAATGCTATTAATGCTATTAATTCTAATAATACTGCTATTAATGCTATTAATAATGTTATTAATGTTATTATTAATGCTAATAATGCTATTGTTAATGCTATTAATGCTAATAATAATGTTATTAATGCTATTAATAATGCTATTAATGCTATTAATTATGCTATTAATGCTAATATTTATCCTATTAATGCTATTAATGCTAATAATAATGCTATTAATGCTATTAATAATGCTATTAATGCTATTAATTATGCTATTAATGCTATTAATGCTAATATTTATCCTATTAATGGCATTATTAATGCTATTAATGCTAATAATAATGCTATTAATGTTAATAATAATGCTATTAATGCTATTAATAATGTTATTAATGCTATTATTAATGTAATAATGCCATTATTAATGCTATTAATGCTAATAATAATGCTATTAATGCTATTAATAATGCTATTAATGCTATTTAATTATGCTATTAATGCTATTAATGCTAATAATTAATCTATTAATGCTATTAATAATGCTATTAATGCTAATAATAATGCTATTAATGCTATTAATAATGTTATTAATGCTATTATTAATGCTAATAATGCTATTATTAATGCTATTAATGCTAATAATAATGCTATTAATGCTATTCATAATGTTATTAATGCTATTATTAATGCTAATAATGCTATTATTAATCATTAATGCTATATAATGCTATTAATGCTTAATATGTATTAATGCTATTATTAATGCTAATAATGCTATAATAATGCTATTAATGCTAATAATAATGCTATGCTATAATGCTATTAATACTGTTATTATGCTCATAATACTGCTAATAATGCTAATTAATACTGCTATTACTGCTAATAAATCTATAATGCTATGGCTTATATTATTGCTATTGATGATGCGATTATTATTTAAAAATCTTTAAAAAAACAATAAACATATTTTAGATACCCGATGCATTTGCATCAGGCTAACAGCTATAACTACTATAATCAAATTAATGCACATTCTAGAATCCCGATGCATTTGCATCGGGCTCACAGCTAGTAGATTATAAATATAAATTATAAAGCTAGTTTATTATATGGTGTAGGTTTAAGACGATCTTAGCAAATCAGGGTCCGTGTTAACAGATAGTGTAAATTTGACATTTGTTAGTATTATATTAAGGATAGGAATATTGTAGTGATTAAAATGGTACAAAATAAATAATTAGACATATAGTCTTATTGATCATGTTATTATTAAACAATAGAAAGTGGAGGAGAAACAAACTCTTTGTGATATGAGGTATGCAAGAGGGTATATTTGCCCAACTCTATATTTATAGAGCAATTTTAGATTCCTTTAGATTTTTTTGTCTTGAATACACTAAAAACAGAAATAAAAAATAATGAGATGAAAAACTATGTATCTAAACAGTGTTTTGTAAACTATTAAATATATATTGCTTGGAACATATCATGATATCATCTCGGACATCAGATTTAATCCTTTGGGCTTCAAAGTATTGAGTTTATACATCCAGTATCTCTCCTTTCTATTTAGGGTATTCAGTCTATTATGAACATATGTGGGAACATGGTCAATGGCAATTAATCTAAGTTTTGTAAAATCTCTACCATGTGCTATGTCAAAGTGATTTGAAACACCATGCTGTTTAAATCCAATTTTTATATTCAACCTATGTTTATTCATGCAGCAATGTAGGTTTTGAGTCGTTCTACCCACATATTGGATGTTACACGGACATTCCAAGAGATAAACCACATAAGCAGAATTGCAATCTAGGTCATACATGATAGGGAATGTTTCTTTGGTGATTGTGGAACTGAAAGTATTACAAGTCTGCATTATTCTGCAGCAGAGGCATCTCTTGCTGCCACATTTCCTAGATCCTTTTATAGTGGATTGTTCAGGGATATTTTTCACAATACACTCTCTAAATCTACTAGGTGCTAGAATACTCTTGATATTAGGTGCACGTCGATAAGTTATGCTGGTTTTATGGGTAAGATTTTACTTAGTATTGCATCATTCTGTAATAACGGCCAATGTTTTGTCAAAATATTTTTAATTTCTTTGTTCCTCCTATTAAATCTTGTTCCTCAAAATGAGCAGAATAAATATCCTAAAGAATTAATTTCTAATGCGTTCAATCACTGTAAAGGTATCACACAAGACAGTCTATTAAAAAGAAACATCAAAGAGGGAAATAATGATAATAAATTTCATTACAACATTTAATAGGAGGAACAAAGAAATTAAAAATATTTTGACAAAACATTGGCCGTTATTACAGAACTAGTAAAAAGGCCTGATGCAATTGCATCGGGAGTGCGGTGAAATGAATATTGGGTAAGTTTAGAGCTGGAAACCGGAGCAGTAAAGATGACTGAAACTCTTTGTGGTTAGGAAAAAACCTGTTTTATGTGATAGTTTTGTATTTGAAAAAAACAGTAAAGAAGTAAAAGAATACTTTTTTTAAGATGTTCAAAATAGTGGCAAAGCATTATACTGTTGTTTAAAAGTAAAAAAAAAAATGCACATAAGGTTAATGTGAATATTTTACAGCTGTATATACATAGATATAAGTATGAAATGGAAAACATTTTCAATCAAGGAAACAGTGTGTAGGTATGATGTATATATATATACACACATAAATTATATAGTAAATATATACATATAATAGAAATGTATTTAAATTAAAGTATTAATTTTATGTGTTTTTATGAACATAGAACCTATGTGTAAAGTTTAAAAAGGAGATGTAAATCAGATATATATGATGATGTTTCTATGTACTAATGTGTGTATCTATATGGAATAGAGCCACAGGAGGAGATATGGTAAATAGCCGCCCACCCAACTCTATAGCTGTTCACAAAAAACCTACCCAATTAAAAGCCGACAAAGTGTCTTTGCATGTTTGACAGAGCCTTAAAAAGAAATAGATTTCTATCATCAACAGTGTAAATGTTGATGATCCATATCAACCCTGTGATGATGTTAAACAATTGTATATATATATATATATATATATATATGTATATATATACAGAGAGAGACAGAGCTTAGACTAAAATGTAATGATGGTGACGTGAATGTTACATATAAGTGTTATTTGTATGATGTAATATTTATTTGTAGATATGTAAAGTATATATGAATGTGACTAAAACACTATTGTATAATATGATAGCATATGTATACGAATGAAATAAGTTAAGAGGAACTTTAATTTAAAACATTTTTGTAAACCACATTTATAGTGTAAACTTTATCACTACCATGCAACAACTTTCCTTGAAGAGGTGTGTCCAATACTTTGACTTTCACATGAGAGCGTTGTTTGACTCTAGAGAAAGCAACATAGAGCTGTCCATGGCCAAATACTGGTTGAGGAAGATAAATACCCACACGATTTAGAGTCTGTCCTTGTGCTTTGTTGATGGTCATAGCGAAAGCTGGCTTAACAGGAAACTGTCGTCTGCGTAGTTTGAATGGTAACCCAGTTTCAGATGGACACAAATCAATGCGTGGAATTAAAACCAATTCTCCTTGAGCTGATCCAGAGATGACCTTTGCCTGAATCATATGTGAATGTAATGATGTTACAATGAGGCGAGTTCCGTTACATAATCCTTTTTTAGTATTTAGGTTGCGCAGTAGTATGACAATAGTTCCTATTTTTAGTTGTAGGCGATGTGGTGGCATGCCAGATGGAGTGAGAGAATGTAAAAATTCAATGGGGTACTGTTCTACTTCATTAGCATCATCAGTATCAACGGAATCATCACTTGTATATAATACATATTGGCCACTTAATCGGTCCATAATGAGAGAATTGAGAAATGCAACATCCTCATTTTTTGGATAGAGTATTGCATGTGATGCAGCATGCAAAATACTTTCATTGTTGTTCACATTAATATGAATGTTTGTGCCAAATATGTCTGTAACTAAACACCCAGAGGACAACATGTCAGGAGGAATTTCAATTACATTTTCTCCTAGATTGTAGGCATTTGAGAGCTGACCATTGCCTAGGTTAAGTAACCAAGTGCTATAATCTGGATCCCTGGATCGCATGTTGTTAAATAACGGGAGACGTGTGAAGTGTTTCCACAGTTGAGAATACTTAAGACAACAATCCACAATTTCAGTTCTGGTGGCATGCATAAGTACAGGAAGGCATTGACAGAAATCTCCTCCAAGAATAAAGACTTTACCACCAAAGGGAACATTATTTTTGTGGTCAACATGTATAGTCATGACATCACGAAGTAGTCTGTCAATAACTTGTAATGAATGGTTTTGTGCCATACTACACTCATCAATTATGAAAAGTTTAGTATTTCTGAATTTGTTGGCAGCATTAGTATCCGTGGTGATTCTGGAAACAGATGTTTCATTAATGGGAATAGGAATGCCATACAGAGAATGCATAGTTCGTCCTCCTGGCAGTAAATTGGCAGCAATTCCTGTAGTGGCAGCAGGTGATACCACATGTCCTTGTCCTCGGACATAATGTATAAGGACATGGTATAAATAGGTCTTTCCACTGCCACCTGGGCCATCAATAAAGAAACACTTTGGTGTAGATGTGTTGTTTTGTAAAGCATCTACAATCGTATTGAAAGCGAAGAGTTGATCAGCATTGAGATGTGTTTTCATTTCAGCTGCTGTAGTTGATTCCAAATCTTTATCATAGTCATTTTCAGGCAAAAGTATGTAGGTTGCCAGGTGTGGTAAATTATAATCCAAATAAGACTTGCCATGAATTATTAGGACCTCTTGAACATGTTTCATAGCGTAGCTTTCGCAATGGATACAGACATCACTGTTGTTGTGGTATTTAAAACAGTAGTCTTGTATGAAATGTGTTCATTCCACAAATCGGAGGGATGACTTGGTGTTCCAAAAATATAAATGTAAGCAAACATCTCCCGAAGTTGTGTAGGCATGTTCATAACAGTGGCGTCTAGTAGAGTATTTTTCCAAACACTATTGTCTAGTAATAATCCTAACGCTAAGACAGCATCTCGAAAGGTCTGATGTGTAATACCATGGACAGATCTAAGGTCCTGAAAACTTGTAGATGCTTTGACATGTAATAATAATAAACGTAAATAATAACGTTCTTGGTCTTTGAGACTGACGGTATACATTCGTCCAATGACAGTGTGGCCTCTTTGTTTTCTACGTTCCCATATGCCATCTTTAAAAATGTAGTGTTCTGGAATGTCTCGATAGTAATATTGATGTGTGTTACGATCGGTCTGATTAAGGTGAAAATATGCCATGAGAGTAGAATTTTTAAGTAGTCTTTGTTGAATATTAGAAATGGGATCTTCTTGATGGAAATATAGGCGTTGAGAGTTGGGTAGATGAACTGCAAGGCGAATAATAGCATGAGATTGTTTGTGCATGGGAAAAGTGAAGATTCTCCATGCAGCTTCAGGTGGACTGACATAGCGCGAATCGACATAATGGTTAGCTTCATCATGCTGGAGATGAGTTTCCACAATTTCAAGATTAGCCTTGTCATGTCCTTTATAGACATATTTAAATAAATACTTGACACTTGTAATGCTGCCACAAATTTCTACATTAATATGACAGTTGTATTTTTTAAGTAAATAAGGGTTATATGGGACAACCCATGTATTGTTGATAGTTTTGGATTTATGTTGGTATGTAGTTTCACTGTTTCTGCGGTACAGTGGATAGCCATCACTTTGTATAATGGTATGTTGTAGAAATGTCTTTGGAAAGCCTTTGGTACAGTGTCCATGTTCCATACACGGGGAGTAAGGATTGGCTTGACCACAGGGACCATGAATCATGTTACTTAGAACAATGTTGTGAAGCTGAGGATATGTTGTCTTATCAGGGATTTCTGCCCATACAATATTGTCAATGTCTTGTTCCTTTTGGATTTTACATGTTTGATCAAGTATTATTAAAATATGTGCATGTTCCGGGCGATGTTCAACACGTTGTGATGGTAGTAAATGTGCAGTAATTTCTGACCACTTCGGATTGCATGTCATAGTAACAAAGAGATCTGGCCGACCAAATTTAGAGACGATAGCCATGGCATCCTGATACCGGCGTTGTTGCATATTTTGAGGACTCCCTTCAAATGAAGAAGGTAAAATAAGAGTTCTTCCAATTAGGAATGCCTTTTTCTATAGATTTGGACATTAAATGTTGTTGGAGTGAGCAATAATCTTCAACCTTTAAATCTTTTTGATGTTGTCGTATATAATTTAGTCGATTGGCTTCAATTTTGACATAGGCATCTACCCAAAATTGTTGTGTGAGCTTTCCTCCATTCAGTAGTGGATTGAATTAATTTCTCACGGCAAAATGGTAGCTGTAACACTGTAATTGCATAACCCATTGTCCACTATGTCCTTGTTGTAATAGAGCATCATGCCAGCCTTGTTCTCCATAGGGATAAAAGATAGGATACATGAGGGCATCTAAATTACTGTGAAGAATACTAATGCGTTGCGTTTTTGGAGCCAGAGGATTGGGTGGATCAGGTTTCAAATGAATTAAGATGTCTCTATGGAAGGGAGGTTCTCCATCATCATTTTGAAACATGACAGCTACTTCACTGACAGTTGGGTGATTGTACCGGCGGTGATCTTGATTGCGATCCTGTTTAATAGCCATGGTGACTTGTGGCATTACAGTTCCATGTGCTTGTGCTTTGAGAGTTTCTTGTTGTTCGACATCATGAAGCATGTGATAAGCTGCGGTGAAAGGATTAATGTCTTGCATTACATCAGCAATAATGGTCATTAAGGAAGGGTGACATTGATCATTTTTTTTATACTGAAGGAGTTGTTGATTGGCGTGGGTAGTGTCAAGAATATGAATTTGAGCAAATTTAGGTGTTTCTTGGTTAGCGGGATGGAGTGTGCCTGTGCGATGATAGATTTGGCCTTGAATACGAAAGCAGTAAGGGCCATATCCAGGAGGTGGTGATAGCGTTGCTCCCATTGAGGCGAAAGCAAAAGGGCTGTTGATGAATCGAATATTGTCCATGAAATTTTTAGAGTATTCATGTTCTCCTGATATTAACATTTTCAAGACAGGGGGATACTTAATAGTTGGAAGAAGGACCTTTTTGACAGCACTTGGTAAATTTTTTATCTGAAGGCATCTCATCTGGAAAATGCAAAGCAAGGCACTGTCGACATATATGTGTCATGGCATGACATGTGTGTTCTGGAATTATATCTTCATCGTGTGTAAAATGTTGTTGTTGTGGTAGAAGTAGTGGTGGAGTAGTAGAACAGTAAAAGGGTGTAGTAAGGCGGGAAAGATAGATGAGTCGTGTGTTTTGTAGCGGGAGTAGTGGTAGAGTGTGTGTCTGTTCAGAGAAGAGTTGAGAATGGTGTAAGAGTAAGGTGGAAGTAGGGATTGGAGAGGTTGAAAGAGGGGTGTTGAGTAGAGATGGGGATGTGTGAACGGCAGTAACTGGTGTAAATGTAGCATCAGAAGGTGGAAAGTTGGACCGTAATTGTTGGCGAAGAGCCAATCTTGTGGCTTTAGAGCGAGGAGACTCTCGAGCAAGACGGCGTTGTCTATAAGCCTTGTCTTTGTCTAGGCGTAAGCGTTTTTGTTCAGGAGTTTCGTTTGCCTGGCGTAATCTGTAACTACGTGCACGGGCCTTGTTTCTCTCCTGTTGATTTTTGTACATTTTCGGAGGAGCCATGGTGAGGCGTTAAGTTATGGCTCTGGTGAGGTAATAAGGCAAGTGTCTGAGCAGAGAGTTAGTATCAGACAACAGTTTGTAGCAACTGGATAGTTTGAATAGTATACTACAGAGGCTGTAGAAAGCAGAAGCAGCAGTAGTTATGGTAGCAGACAGCAAAAGGCTGACACTGGCGCAGTAGAGTTAGAAATGGGTAGAGTAAAGCATTATGTGCCTTAATAAGACAACAAAAAAGCATGTGAGAGGCAGTCTTATGCGACAGGGCGTAATAACCAAATAGTAAGTATAGTATGAAACATAGGCTGTCAAATGCTGAAGTTGGTATTAGGGTAATTTTGAAGACACTGTTAGGCTGTGGTCACAGTACCATTTTTCACATGCGTTTTTGGAAACCTGCGTTTTCAAAAACGCATGTAAAAAACGCACCCATAGGCCCCCATGTTAAAAAACGCATGCCCTAATAGCCAAAAAGCATGTGTGACAGTCCCATGCGTTTTTGGAGAATATCCAAAAACGCATGCGTTTTTTAATAAGGGGCCTTATGGAAAACGCATGCAAAAACGCATGTACAATTAGTGCCATTCAAAAACGCATGCGTTTCCCATAGGAGCCCATGTTAAAAAAACGCATGCGTTTCAGGAAACGCATGCGTTTTTTTAACATGGGCTCCTATGGGAAACGCATGCGTTTTTGAATGGCACTAAAAGGTACTAATTGTGCATGCGTTTTTGCATGCGTTTCCCATAGGAACCCATGTTATAAAAACGCATGCGTTTTCTACAAAAACGCATGCGTTTTTCAAAACGCTCAAAAAAATACTACAAGCACTATTTTTAGGTGCAGATTCAAAAACGCACCCAAAAACGCAGGGAGCCATCACACACCTTACAAAACTCATGCTGACATGAAAAAAAGCATGAGTTTTGTTAAATCACTAAAAAAAACGCATGGCAACTGTGACCACAGCCTTAGAGAGTTTAGGACGGATTGACTTTTGCAACTTAGAAAGTGTTTGAGCGTTAAAATAAGCTGGCAGCAGTTCCTTAGGAGTCAGAGACAGTTAATGGCAGAGGCCAGGGCAATGTACCCAGGTGTGGACTGTTTCTGTGCACAACGTAGAGAGTGTTAGACTGGTGAAATAAGCTGGCAGCAGTCACTTTTGAGGCACAGACAGGTAATGGCACAGGCCACGTCAACGTAGACAGTTTGTGACAGTTTCTGTGCGCAACTTAAAGAGTGTTAGACTGGTGAACTAAGCTGCCAGCAGTCACTTATGAGGCAGAGACAGGTAATGGCACAGGCCACATCAATGTAGACAGTTTGTGACAGTTTCTGTGCGCAACATAGGCTGTGGTCACAGTTGCCATGCGTTTTTTTTAGTGATTTAACAAAACTCATGCGTTTTTTCATGTCAGCATGAGTTTTTTAAGGTGTGTGATGGTTCCCAGCGTTTTTGGCTGCGTTTTTGAATCTTCACCTAAAAATAGTGCTTGTAGTATTTTTTTGTGCGTTTTGAAAAACGCATGCGTTTTTGAAGAAAACGCATGTGTTTTTATAACATGGGCCTCTATGGAAAACGCATGCAAAAACGCATGGTACATTAGTAACTTTTAGTGCCATTCAAAAACGCATGCGTTTCCCATAGGAGCCCATGTTAAAAAAACGCATGTGTTTTCTGAAACGCATGCGTTTTTTTAACATGGGCTCCTATGGGAAACGCATGCGTTTTTGAATGGCACTAATTGTACATGCGTTTTTGCATGCGTTTCCCATAAGGCCCCATATTAAAAAAACGCATGTGTTTTTGGAAAAGCTCCAAAAACACATGGGACTGTCACACATTCTTTTTGGCTATTAGGGCATGCGTTTTTTAACATGGGGGCCTATGGGTGCGTTTTTACATGCGTTTTTGAAAACGCAGGTCTCCAAAAACGCATGTGAAAAATGCTATTGTGACCCCAGCCTTAGAGAGTGTTAGACTGGTGAACTAAGCTGCCAGCAGTCACTTATGAGGCAGAGACAGTTAATGGCAGAGGCGACGTAAACGTAGACAGTTAGAGACAGTTTCTGTGCGCAACTGTTGAGGGGGAAGTGATGGCATAATTATTATGAATCACTGAACTCCATTTTGGATTTAATGATCTGAATATTTCAACCATGTACAGCATTGTTCTTCTGTGTGAGGTCTTTTTGGTTTTAGTAGTAAAGGTTGCATACATATTAAATGGTTTCTGGCCCTACAGCCTCCTAATTAGAATGCAGAAGCTGTTTGCTAAATCCAATGTCATTTACATATGTATACAACCTTTGTGAGTTTGGAGGACTCAGGCAGACATTCCGTCTCCGACCTATGGAGAAGACAATACTGGTGATGTTTGACTGATAAACCATTTTAAGACAATCCTTTAACCAATCAAAGAGTGTTAAAACTTATTTGACACAAGACATTCTTCCCTGATACAAGGACGCCATCCGCAGGCAGGGGATTATTACTGCATATTACAGGAGGTGATTGGAAATAGTTGCCACAAAACATACCTGAGAAGGGCGGAGTTGTAGGTTGCATGTGGGTGGGAATGTGACTATAAAAGGAGGTGAATTCAAGACCCTCTCTCTCTTTCTACCTGGACGCACCATGGAAGGACATCCTCATCTGGTCATAAGTATCATCCTATAACTCTATCACTCTCTCTATATCACTTTCTCTCTCTCTAAGTATTATATCTCTCTCTCTCTCCCTATATCTCTCTCTCTCCCTCTGTATATTTCTCTCTATTTCTCTCTCTATTAGGGATAGATAGATCACTAATATAGTGTGCATGTATATTTTGGCAACGTGGGTATTAGTAACTGTGGGTGTTTTACATCATTGTAACAGTAATTGATTGTGTCTTAGTTATCGTGCTATCTAGAAATCTATATATTATTGTTGGAGACTTTTTGGGTGTGTTTAATAAATATTCATTTATTAGAACAGACTTGTTTTCATTAAGTATATATATATATAGTTAATCAGCATAGGAACAGAAAGTGGTAAGGAAGGGAAGATTCTGGATATCGGTGATTGTAGTCATAACCGACCATAATAACCGACAAACAGAACCAGCCCTACAACAAATTGGCGAGCCTAGGCCCACTGTTTGAGGTTGTTCTAGTGTCTTTTGTACTGAAAACCTGTGGTCATCATCTGGAGCGGATCAGGCCAGAGGAACGTGGACACAGATAACAGGAGGCACAGTGAAGTGATCCGTTATTCTGTGCGTTCAGTGCCCTGATAGCTCAGACGGTGACACAGTTTTCAGTCTTAGTAAGACACAGGACACAGTCCTCATCAGAGAACCTTTTTCTGATTTTAACGATTTTTCTGATTCCTTTACACGATTCACACGTCTATCGGGAGATCATCACGTCACTTCGTTCAACCACCATCAACGTTTGGTTCATCTGAGGAGTCCAGCTGGTCGGGAAAGAAGGCGTTCCGGAGTAAAGGACCTTTTTCCAAGCAGCACAAGAGGGACGAAGGAACAGACGACACCAAGCAACATGGCATCTGAACAGGTGAGTATGAACTTCTCCACCCTTAAGCACCTGTGTAGAAATAGCACATTTAACCCAATACTGCCCACCGCATATAAGTCCACAGAGATGCTCTGGTCAACTTTACTGGACCAGGCATACGCACATGATAGAGTTTGTATTAGTAAAAGTGTTTTCCACAAAACAAAGAAACGCCTCCAAATGCTGGCAAAATTAGTGTATACTTTTGAGGACAGCATTTGCAGGCCGGAGCATGTGGAAACACTTGCTACCACAAGTAAAGCAGACAAAGTTTCCACATCGGATAACCTACACTGCCATTGTTGTGTGGAAAGCATAAAACGTATACACACTCTAGAAACTGAGCTAGAAGAAAGGGCCCAGTGTACAGCCGACAGGGGCCGGAAATCTGTGTGTTAGAATCTAGGATATCAGAGAAAGAAACCTATTATTCTGACATGGATAGAGAGCTCCTCAGTCTGTACACTGAGATAAATCAGTTCAAGAGCAGAGTTGCATCCATGGATGCACTAGTGAGCACACTTAGAGAGGATCTGGCTGCAAAGTCGCAAACGATTGTGAATTTGCAACAGGTCATCTCTAATCTGTCACGGCCTGGTACAAATAGCATGGTGCCTTTGCCCACGAAACAGGTTTGTGTTTGGGGTACTGCACAGGATGGGGAGACCGCGGCAACAGGGTCCACGTCTCCCATGGATCAGAGATCCGGAGCTATAGAGTCCAGGGGACAGGTGGAACGGTCGCTACATTTCACTCAAACACCAAGGGAGTATACACGTAGCGACCGCTTCCAGGGTCAGGACGAGAGTTGGGGATATGGAGGTAGGTGGGAAAGGGATCACACCACTTCCAATCCGCCAAATCGTTCAGTAAGGTCAGATGAATTTTATCCTAACCGTAACAGTATGGAAAGGATAAAATTTCTGTTACGGATCTGCAAGGAGATCCCTAAATATGATCCCAGTCTAGATGCGTTTACTGCATGTGATATCTTTGAAGGTCACTGCAATAAATATTCTGTGGCTCCAGAACTTCGAATGGAGCTATTCAAGTTGTGGTTGCCTACACACCTCAATCAGAGGTATGAAGCAATGGGGAGCACGGAACCCAGTAATAGACAGTTTCATGATAAGGAAGAACGCCTTTCCTTACTAATGACACTGGCAACTGGCCACGGGGACGTGACTCCAGAAATCCTGATGAAATTCAGGCCAACTATACACGATGAACCTTTATCGCTGTGCAGTCGGTTTGAAGCTATGTACAGGAAGGTCACTATGGATCAAGGTATCGGTATTCCACAAGGCATGATCCGCATGTTTGTGGAAAAATTCCCATACCTTGATACTGCAATTAGGTTGAGTGCAGCGAGGGAACCATCGCTCACTGATGCGGCCATGATTATTGAGCAGTGTAGACGAGATCTAATGCACAATAAAAAGTCGGTTAAGGTTAGGGAGCATGTGCCTGTACACGTTAGATCACAAGATGAACGTGTGCGCCATGCTAGAAAGAAGTCAGCTGTTCGCCCCTCGGCCCCACCATTTGAGAGGACAGGGAGCATGCAATGCTTTCTATGTTTGCAATTTGGGCACATGAAGAAAAATTGTCCTCAGTGGGTACGGAGCCGAAACAGCCCTGAAAAATCTGGCAATAATAATGGTTTCAAGATGAAACCTAATTATGCCAGAACAGTGGGGGAACAGGCTGATGGGTTTCGGGGATATTTACAAGAGCAGACACCAAAATGTGTTGCCACTGTAAATGCCCCAGTTGATAGTTCAGGGGTTGTGGAATCTACTGATTCCACAACTAGAACTATGGTTGAGGATCTCCAAATTGCAGTATGTACCTCTCAGGTACCTACTGGAAATCTTGTCAACATCGATTGACAATTAGGGATCCCTAAAGAGCTGGCTCCAGTATGTCCTGTCATACTGGATTCTTCAGGGAGGCCCCACATAAAAGCCAGAATTAAAGATCAGGACACACAAATTATGCTTGATACTGGTGCGGAAATCTCCATTACAAATATCAAACATGAGTTGCATCCAAACAGCCCTCAGTGTGTGGTGATCGGATTTGATCACCAACAAGGGGGGGTGAAGGCCCACAGAATTGAGGAAGTGATTGTCCAGATTGCCAAACACTTAACCCTCAAGATCCCAATGTGGTATTACCCTGGTTCTGACAACATCATTGGAACTGATGTAATGACCCAAAATGGATGGATCCTGGATTTGGCAAACTGCATTGTGTGGAAGGGACCCAGACAATCCAAGGTGTGTGTCATACAACGCCAGTGTCTGGGACCACCTTTGCCAGCAATGGAGAATTCTGCTGATATGCTCGAACACAAATGGCCAGAGGTCTCTCATAATACAGACCTTGAACCCATTGTGTACGAACATCCTGATCTGTGGGCCCAGGGTAAAAATGACTGTGGCAGATTGATTGGTGTCCAGGTGGACATACAGGGGCCAGACCCACCCCCTCAACGTCAATATCGCTTTCCACCGGAAGCGACACAGTCGATAGTCAACACTGTCCTGGAATTGGAGACCAAGGGTGTGGTCATAGAGGGGAATTCAAGGTGCAACAACCCTCTATGGCCTGTGAAGAAAAAGGACACTGATGCGTGGCGTCTCACCATAGACCTACGTGTCCTTAATAAGTACACTCCGATGTCTGCCCCCGTAGTTGCACAAACTCCTGACATAATGGCAAGGATAAGTGGCAAAAGCCGCATATTCTCGACCATTGATGTCGCCAATGGGTTCTTCTCTATTGAACTCACAGAAAACTGTAGGTACAAATTTGCTCTCACAGTGGGGAACAAACAGTCTGGACTCAAACTGAGTCCTCACAAGGCAAATTTGGCCAGAACAGAGGTGACTTTCCTTGGGGTGCAGGTCTCTTTTGGAGCCAAAGGAATTGTGGCGGCCCGAGTGGTAGCTATGGTCAAGTTACCTCAGCCTGGCACTCTACAGGACTTACGGAATTTCCTGGGAGTGGCTAACTTCATGAGGGAATTCATTGAGGATTTTGCTGCCAAAGCGAAACCCCATTATGAACTCCTCAGAGTAGAAGAACCCTCACTCCAGGGCTGGTCAGAAGCACAGGATGAGGCCTTTTCAACTCTGAAAAGAGACCTCTCCTCTGCACCTGTGTTAGCCGCCCCCAACCCAGATGGAGAAATGGCCATCCAAGCACATGCTGGGACTGAGTCTATCTCTGTTGTCCTTCTACAGCAGATAGGACATAACAGTAGACCACTGGGATACTTTTCCCGACTCCTCTCGCCGGTCGAACGAGGGTTCGACGAATGTGCCAAACAACTGGCTGCCATACACTATGCTGTTAAAATCACTGAGCATATTGTAGGTTTCAGATCTCTGACTGTACAGACACCACATTCTCCTTTGGTTCTCTTACTCAGAGATACACTCCCTGGAGTCTCCCAACAGAGATTTGGGAAATGGATCATGGACCTCAGTGGCCGGAATCTGATAGTGGACCACAAGGCAAAGTATGTTCTGTCCCAGTCGTTAAACATGACAGGGACTGAACATGACTGTGGTCAACCATCACCCTCCAGTACATCACAAATATTCAGGACCGACAGACATCCAGAAGACAGGGTCATCTTTGTTGACGGCTCTCGTTTCTGTCTGGACGGCACGTGTGTGTCCGGATTTGCAGTGCTGGATGAGACCACAGGCACCCAGAGTCTTGTCTGGCTGCCTGGTAAAATGTCAGCACAACGGGCTGAACTGGAGGCTGTCAAGGAGGCTCTCCTCCTTCAACCTCCAGGGAATCGAACTATATATAGTGACAGTTCATATGTAGTTCGATCTCTTACCCTACACCTGATCACGTGGAAAAAACGAGGGTTTGTGGACAGCCAGAATAAACCTCTGGCCCACGTTACAGTCCTAAAGGAATTGTGGGATTGGGGCATGGCACATCCAGCGGAGGCAGCCATTATAAAAGTCCCAGCACATCAAAGAGGAGAACAGCCTTTGACCATAGGAAATAACAAGGCCGACGAACTGGCCAAGTTTGCAGCAGTGTCTGGTGTCCTTCGGGAACCAGGAACTGAGCAGATCCCTGCATTCCAGATTGCAGTGAGGCAAACCAAACTAAAAGAAGGCATTCTGAGTCCTGAAGATGTCACTGGAGCAGAGTATAGCGGGTGGTATATCTTACAGGCTACCTTCACTAGGAATGATAGGCAAGATGGGTTGAGGGTAAGGACATACTTTGATAGACCCGTACTTGTAAAAGGCACCCTTAAGGCATATTGTATGTTGAGGGATTCCCAGATGACCATCACCAGGGAATCCAAATATGCCCAAGGACATGTGTCCACAGATTACTTACGGACTAGTGTATTGATGTTAAAGTTAAACTGCAGTAACTCTGGCCAGGCATTATGGAACGATCAGAGTGGTCCAGTGAAACTGGAGGGCTTATACCGAGCAACAGTTTTAAAGGTACGGACTGATGCCAAGGATCTGAGGTATACTCGAGTAGAGGGGTCGCCATCCATACGGTCTTTCATGATTACGATCATGAGAGAAGTCTGTGTATCGGAGGTGACGGGATACTATTTCATCACCTATGCCCACTGGGAACCGGATACACAGATGGTAAAATTGGATACTAATCCTTGGAGATGGGACTTAGTATGCAATGGGGTGGACACCCCAATTGTGGATGTATGGATGGATGGCGCCCCTATGACTGAGGAATACCGAAGCAAATACGTGTCTTCTGACTGGAAAGACCCCAGAGGCAGGGACATTAACTTTGACATCAATGTAGACGGTCCATTTAAGTGGCCTTTTTGTGAGGCGGTGGACGAAGGGTGCTGGTCATTTACACAGTGGGTCTATCTGTCCAAATCCAAACCAATAGGAAACCTAGCGTTACAGGCAGGAGATAGCGATCAGTGGTACCAGTTCAGTGGTAGAGGACAAGTATGTGTGACCGTGGTAAGGGTCCCATATGAGGCTGAAGGTCTCCAACCAGTCAAACCGCACCTGGATTCTTGCAATGTTTCTACCCACCAATTGGCAGATCCCATAGCTCCTCAACTGTCATCCCCATGGAAGATCATCACAGGAACTAAATTCGTCCTATATACATGGCGAATTTCTGTAGATGACTTCAGAGTAGATCACTGGGATCACAGATGTGAGGAGTTTGTGAGGAACCAAATTGACATGATGAGAGGATGGGTAGAGGCGGGGCAAGAAGTGAGAAAAGATGATCCCCGACACAGGAAATTCAGGAGTAGGAGAGACTTGATAGAAATGGGAATTAGTGGAGGTGCATTGGGAGTAGGTGCCCTGAACACTATGGATATGGAAGTCCTGAGAGGTAAGCTCGGGGACATTGCGCGACATGCTGGGGAAGGGTTCAGAACTCAGCTTGATGTAAACCATGTCTTAGAGGGTTTGCAACATTCGCACATTGATGCCACTACCTCTCTATCTTCAGCTCTACGAGAGAAGTTTAGAAGGTTAGTTGCAGGTCTTGTAGAAGTGCAAGACAGAGTTCAGTTTGCCCTAGCATGTACGCAGGTCCAGAGTGAACTCTCTGACAACCTAAAGCATATAGTGTCCTCTCTATACAAGGGCCACTTCCCATTTAACCTCAGACAAAGAGTAAGTTCCCTAATCTCCCCGTTTGCAGCCAACCATACAAACTGGTGGCTGGTTCAATGGCATGGGTGGCATAATCTCACCTGCACGGCATCTTCTTTGGCACCTGTATCTGGTAATATCAAGAAGGGGTACAGTGCCATGAATATAGGAATTGTTGTTAGCAATCAGACGGTGCTTCATCCACAGCTCACCTCAGACATCCTAACCTATGAGCGAGGCCATCCTTATCTGTTTGATACAGAGGGATGTTGGAGGAAAGAGGATGCTATCCTCTGTCAAGGGAGTCAAGATAGGGTGCTTAGGCACCAGTGTTGGGACTCTGAGGGGTCATGTGAGATGAAGACTAACACAATACCCTCCTCTCGTCTGAAATATTTGGGTCAAGGGTATTGGTGTTGGTACCAAGGGAAAAATGTAACGTATTCTTTATATGGCACTAATTGCACCGAAAGAGGCATACTCCTCCCAGGAGCATATTGTACCCTTAGTCCCGTTTTAGGTTTAGATGTCGCAGATCAGCAGGGGAGGACCCCGATAACACCGGAGAAGAGACTCGACATTCGCCCTGACACTCCTGTGAGACTGCAAAAGATTCCTCTTGGTTTTGGTCGTGAGCTCAAGCGTCTCTTGTTAGATTTCAGCAAAGAAGACGACATACTCCGAAATCTTCATGAGGCTGAGAATCAAGCCACTATTCAGCTGGAGCATGACAAGACCAAGATAACGAGGATTACCAATGCCTTAGATACAGACTCTAAGGTGTCCTGGTGGGAAAGTTTATTTGGCTATAGTCCGACAGCTACATCGTTTTTTAATTTCATTATCCACCCTGTGATTGTTCTCCTGGTTCTTGTTCTTGTCATGTACATTGGACTGTGCCTAGTTTACAGGAGAGTAAAGAGACTTGCCCACCAGATACAAGAGAACCAGGCAGAACTTCACGAATTTAACCGCCGAAGAAGGTCCAGGACTTAGCACTAAAAGTCCTGAAACCTTGATATTATATTTGATAAGAGTGTTTAGGACATTACGTCAACTCCGCCCTGAAACCTCATAACATTGTATATTTTGTTTGACTTTTACTTTGATTTATGGTTAAGGGATGGGGGAGGGAAATATGGTATCATTATACACTGTTTAATTTTTACATTGGGATATAGGTTTGTTTGTTTTTTTTGTATGAATGAGGAAAGAGTAATGTCTGTAGGGACAGGCCCCATCATTGTCTAAGATATTTGCTACTTCAACCCTTGAGTCGGTAAACGTTCATAAGGGATGGATTGAAGGTCGGTTGGACTGCGTTCTTCTCACAGTCAACTTAGGTATGCTGATATCATCCCCTACCCAATAAACTCTGACCTGCCTAGTAGAGATTCAACTATCTATCCATGGAAGAACCACATTAACGATAGATGCTTCAATCAAGTTTACAGGAGAAGTCTCTGTTGAAAGTCGTGCCTCAGCTAAGAAGAATGCCATCCCCTGATTGATCTAATCCCAAGAAGGAGGTGCTCCAAGAAACCACCTGGTGAGGCCCAGCTACAGAGTCTGATCCCCGGCACCTACACACCAGACTTGGAAAAAAAAAAAAATAAAATAAAAAATCTGGTAGGGAGAGGGGCGAAAACTCTGTGGGCCGATCAAGAGACGAAGGTGCAGCAACTCCAGAGTCTAAGCAGTCAAGCTTGGAAGAAGACTACTTGGGGATAGACGTGTTTCTCGAGATTGGCAATGACAAGATCAGAAGTGTACTGACAAATAGAGAACTTTATTCCTGAACCAAAGAGACCAAGAAGATCCACAAAGATGACTATGGTGTAATCTATGGATGGAGACACTGGATTACGGCGAACGGCAGGGGAGAGGTGATGGCGATGGGTGATGTCTAGATACCTAAGTGCAAAATTTTACTTCATTTCATCCTGAACGGTTATTGGTGATAGGATTGAGTAGGCAAATATATTCCACACTTCCCACTCATTTTATTGTCGTATTTTCCGACAAAAGGGGGAATGTTGAGGGGGAAGTGATGGCATAATTATTATGAATCACTGAACTCCATTTTGGATTTAATGATCTGAATATTTCAACCATGTACAGCATTATTCTTCTGTGTGAGGTCTTTTTGGTTTTAGTAGTAAAGGTTGCATACATATTAAATGGTTTCTGGCCCTACAGCCTCCTAATTAGAATGCAGAAGCTGTTTGCTAAATCCAATGTCATTTACATATGTATACAACCTTTGTGAGTTTGGAGGACTCAGGCAGACATTCCGTCTCCGACCTATGGAGAAGACAATACTGGTGATGTTTGACTGATAAACCATTTTAAGACAATCCTTTAACCAATCAAAGAGTGTTAAAACTTATTTGACACAAGACATTCTTCCCTGATACAAGGACGCCATCCGCAGGCAGGGGATTATTACTGCATATTACAGGAGGTGATTGGAAATAGTTGCCACAAAACATACCTGAGAAGGGCGGAGTTGTAGGTTGCATGTGGGTGGGAATGTGACTATAAAAGGAGGTGAATTCAAGACCCTCTCTCTCTTTCTACCTGGACGCACCATGGAAGGACATCCTCATCTGGTCATAAGTATCATCCTATAACTCTATCACTCTCTCTATATCACTTTCTCTCTCTCTAAGTATTATATCTCTCTCTCTCTCCCTATATCTCTCTCTCTCCCTCTGTATATTTCTCTCTATTTCTCTCTCTATTAGGGATAGATAGATCACTAATATAGTGTGCATGTATATTTTGGCAACGTGGGTATTAGTAACTGTGGGTGTTTTACATCATTGTAACAGTAATTGATTGTGTCTTAGTTATCGTGCTATCTAGAAATCTATATATTATTGTTGGAGACTTTTTGGGTGTGTTTAATAAATATTCATTTATTAGAACAGACTTGTTTTCATTAAGTATATATATATATAGTTAATCAGCATAGGAACAGAAAGTGGTAAGGAAGGGAAGATTCTGGATATCGGTGATTGTAGTCATAACCGACCATAATAACCGACAAACAGAACCAGCCCTACAACAGCAACTTAGAGAGTGTTAGACTGGTCAATTAAGCAGGCAGCAGTCACTTATGAGGCAGAGACAGTTAATGGCAGAGGCCAAGTCAACTTAGACAGTTTGTGACTGTTTCTGTGCACAACGTAGAGAGTGTTAGACTGGTGAACTAAGCTGGCAGGAGTCACTTATGAGGCAGACAGAGTTAATGGCAGAGGGCACGTCAACGTAGACAGTTTATGACAGTTTGTGTGCGCAACTTACAGAGTGTTAGACTCTTGAAATAAGCTGGCAGCAGTCACTTATGAGGCAGAGACAGTTAATGGCAGAGGCCAAGTCAACTTAGACAGTTTGTGACTGTTTTAGTGCGCAACGTAGAGAGTGTTAATACTGTAGAAATAAGCTGGCAGCAGTCACTTATGAGGTAGAGACAGTTAATGGCAGAAGCCAAGTCAACTTAGACAGTTTGTGACTGTTTCTGTGTGGGCAACTTAGAGACTGTTAGACTGCTGAAATAAGCTGGCAGCAGTCACTTATGAGGCAGAGAGAGTTAATGGCAGAGCCCAGGGGGACTTAGACAGTATTACAGTCATTCACTGGGCAACTTAGTGAGTTGTTGACTGAGTTACTGCAGCCCCCTAGGAGAATTAGTTAGCTGGAGACAGCTGGAGACAACTGGGCATCTTTCTGAGACTGTGGGCGGGAAACTGAAGTGGCTGGGGCGGGCCGTAGTTGTTGTGAGGCAGCTGAAATAAAAAGAAAATATAGACGTTAGCATAGGGGCGGAGTGTAGGCGGCGAGAGGGTGGAGATGAGAACGTAATATACATACACGTCACCGGAGGGGCGGTGTGTAGGCGGCCACAGGCTGCCGAGAAGAACGTCACCAGCGGGGAGGTCCGTGGGCGGGTAGAGGCTGGGTAGCTGTGGTGAGGCAAGTGGTGTGAGGTAAAATGCGTATCGCGATGGCGCATGCGCGGCATCGCTCGTGCTGTGCGGTGGTGACAGCGCATGTGCTGCGGTTGCAACGACGTTGCAAGTGAGAGGCTTGTGGCGGCTAGCGATAGCGCATGCGTGCCATCGCTCACGCTACCATGGCGAGGGCGCATGCGCTGCGGTTGTAATGACGCCGCAAGTGAGAGGCTTGCGGCGGCTCGTGATTGCGCATGCGCACAATCGCTTGTGCTACGACGGAGACGGCGCATGCGCTGCGGTTGCTACGACGCCGCAAGTTAGAGGCAAGCAACGGATCGCGATGGCACATGCGCGCCATCGCTCGCAGCGCGTGATAGCGGCACACTGGCCGGAAGCGCAAAACTGGTGATTATGTATATAGATGATGCAATACTAAGTAAAATTTTACCCATAAAACCGGGCATAACTTATCGATGTGCACCTAATATCAAAAGTATTCTAGCACCTAGTAGATTTAGAGAGTGTATTGTGAAAAATATCCCTGAACAATCCACTATAAAAGGATCTAAGAAATGTGGCAGCAAGAGATGTCTCTGCTGCAGAATAATGCAGACTTGTAATACTTTCAGTTCCACAATCACCAAAGAAACATTCCCTATCATGTATGACCTAGATTGCAATTCTGCTTATGTGGTTTATCTCTTGGAATGTCCGTGTAACATCCAATATGTGGGTAGAACGACTCAAAACCTACATTGCTGCATGAATAAACACAGGTTGAATATAAAAATTGGATTTAAACAGCCTGGTGTTTCAACTCACTTTGACATAGCACATGGTAGAGATTTTACAAAACTTACCGTATATACTCGTGTATAAGCCGACCCGTGTATAAGCCGACCCCCCTACTTTTGCCCCCAAAAACTGGGAAAACTTATTGACTCGCGTATAAGCCGAGGGTGGACTCCAGCATAGGTATACAACCCCCAGCAGTGAGGTATACAGCAGCCTCCCCAGTGGTAGTATACAGCAGCAGCCCCAGTGGTAGTATACAGCAGCCCCAGAGGTACATGCAGCCCCATAGGTATATGCAGCCCCATAGGTATATGCAGCCCCAGAGGTATATGCAGCCCCAGAGGTATATGCAGCCCCATATGCAGCCCCAAAGGTATATGCAGCCCCAGAGGTATATGCAGCCCCAGAGGTATATGCAGCCCCAGAGGTATATGCAGGCCCAGAGGTATATACAGCCCCAGAGGTATATACAGCCCCAGAGGTATATACAGCCCCAGAGGTATATGCATCCCCAGAGGTATATGCAGCCCCAGAGGTATATGCAGCCCCATATGCAGCCCCATATGCAGCCCCAGAGGTATATACAGCAGCCCTTAGGTAGTATACAGCAGCAGCAGCCCCAGGGCTGTATACAGCCGCAGCCCCAGGGCTGTATACAGCCGCAGCCCCGGCGCTGTATACAGCCGCAGCCCCGGAGGTATCCAGGCCCCCCATCAAGTTCCAGGGCCCCCCCCTTGCGCGCCAGCCTGTAAAGTAAAATCATACTTACCAGTGTCCTGTCGTGCCGTCCGCAGCTGCCGACACGCGATCCCGGGCTTCAATCCGCGTCTTCCGGCTTCCGACTTCCTGTGGTCGCGGGCAATGACGTCATTGCCCGCGACTACAGGAAATGCGGAAGACGCGGAATGAAGTCGGGGATCGCGTGTCGGCAGCTGCGGACGGCGCGACAGGACACTCGGCTTATACGCGAGTATATACGGTAGATTAATTGCCATTGACCATGTTCCCACATATGTTCATAATAGACTGAATACCCTAAATAGAAAGGAGAGATACTGGATGTATAAACTCAATACTTTGAAGCCCAAAGGATTAAATCTGATGTCCGAGATGATATAAAGATATGTTCCAAACAATATATACAGATACATAGATTTTCATCTCATTATTTTTTATTTCTATTTTTAGTGTATTCAAGACAAAAAAATCTAAAGGAATCTAAAATTGCTCTATAAATATAGAGTTGGGCAAATATACCCTCTTGCATACCTCATATCATAAAGAGTTTGTTTCTCCTCCACTTTCTATTGTTTAATAATAACATGATCACTAAGACTATATGTCTATTTATTTATTTTGTACCATTTTAATCACTAGAATATTCCTATCCTTAATACAATACTAACAAATGTCAAATTTACACTATCTGTTAACACGGACCCTGATTTCCTAAGATCGTCTTAAACCTACACCATATAATAAACTAGCTTTATAATTTATATTTATAATTTATATTTACATCTAGTGACACTGAATTACAATACATGAGGTTCACAGTATGGGCTTGATCACTGGCAAACGTGGGTTGCTTGTGTCTTAATTACCGACGTGTGCCATTTGCTATATTTAATCATAGGCACGCGCCGAGACTCTACCTCTAAACCACTGACATGCTCTGAACTTCATCTCTAATTGATGGCACGCGCTTACGCGTGCTTCCTGTTACATTTAATTGAGGGCACGCACCGGAGCCTGCCTCCCAAACCGCTGACACGCGCTGGGCTTCTGTTCTGAGTGCTGGCACGCGCCGACGGTTGTCATCAATCAGCGGCACGCACTGAGCCTAACTTCTAACTATGACAAGCGCAGTTCATTTGATTCTCTCAAGAATAAGCATGGCTTGATTTTAACACTTTATTAACACTTTACTCACCTTTCTCCTGACTTCCTTAGCTTATGATCTTACTTCCCCCAGATTAAAACATTAACACAACTATAAATTGGAGTATTTTTTTTACCAACAATTCCACCCAATACAACATATCCTGAACTTTCTGGGTCCTGGTTTGTCCTGGACCGATTCGCCTCATTCTAGACTATGAGCCTTGGGTAAACCAGGCCGACTGCAACTGGTTCTAAACCTATTGTAAATTAGGAACATTTGAAGATATGAAAAGATCTCTGAAATCTCATTAAACTAAAACATACTTTTTTAAGAAAGAGTTTTTCATGAATACATTTTGAGAGATTTTATTGATTCAAAAATATTTTTATTGATCCAAATATACTTTTATTGTTAGAAAAAACTTTTTTAACATAACCCCATTTTTTATTTTACCGCTTTTTTTATTATTTATATACTGATGAACTATATATTATTTTTATGAATAGTCAGAATAAAATTATATTTTTATTTTTATTTTCATTTGAATACTTATATATATATATATCTATTATATAATTGCCGTAGCGACTTCCATCGGAGCGGCGCGACTCCGGTGGCTTTGTTAGCGAGTCCTGGGTGCTTCTCCTGGACTCTGTCCGTGGGCGCGTAGCGGCCATGGCGACTCGCGAAGCAATGCCCGCAAA